>OU452311.1:11715077-11876172 GCA_911728475.2 Pterostichus madidus
GTCTGTTCGAATAAAAACGATGAACGCGAGTTGCACGCCGACTTCAATTTTGTTTCACCAGAAACGAAGTTAATATTACGATATTGGGGGATTTTATTTCACCTTTGTGTACTCGTATTTCGCCCAAGAAGCTGCTTTGTATTTGTAACACGAATATTTGTATAAGGTGAAAATACGGGCTGAAGTTCGTGAACCAAGAAATTGTTATCGTGTAAATAGGGTTTCTTATGGTCCTTTCAAAAATGTGGATCGGTATAGAATAGTGGAAGGGGTATACTCTATTCCCTGTATGAAAACGATTACGTCACATTCGGTATCCATGTGATTCAAGATTTTGTGCTTAAAACGTTTACATTGGTATTGGATTGACATTTTTAAAACATAACCTAAAAATTAAATGTCAGATTAAAATATTTATTACTTTATAAAATTTAATTAGTTTATAAAAGTAACAAAATATAAATTTATCTTAACTCACGAAAAATATTACCTACCTTATTGAAATGTGTAATTTTGTAAAATAAAACTCAAAAGAATATACATTTTTATATGTATTATTATTATTATATATAAATAAATAATATATGACAATACAAAATACAATGCACATTACCTCTTGTACTACAGTTAAATTAATTAAAGATCCTCGATTCTCTAACTCCACCGCAAAATAATCATGAAGATGACAAACGCATTTCTGCATTTGATTACCCAAAATTTTTCTAGCCATTTCTTATTTCTCAGTCTATATTTATGCATAAAAAATGTCACAAACTTAGAAATGACAGGCGAGAAAATAACAAAATCATGACCATAGGTCTCTATTTTTATTTGGGAACGCCTTCAACAACCGAATCTAATGCAACAGAATCTATTGTGACAGAATATGCATCACCCGATTATTCAAAATCCGAAAGTGGGCGTGACTGGTTGATATTATGCATCACCCGATTATTCAAAATCCGAAAGTGGGCGTGTCTGCACTATTTTATGCATCGGCCGAAAGTAGGCTGAGCCGAACGAAAGCTAGACGTTTGAAGCTATAACGGTAGATGGCAGTGTACAATAGCTTTTGCTTCTTGTCACTAGAGTATGTAGCAACACTTTATTACCGACTTGAATGAAAGAATACAAGACATACGTTTTCAGCTGTCATAATGACTAAAGTGAAAATTGCAGGTTATAAACAATAAATTGTTCAATTTATATAATTCTTACTCTAATGCTCAGTTTTTCAATCATCTGTTAAGATTTTGTTACAATTATCTGCTTATTAATCATAGGAAAATACATATAATTTATATTGCTGTTAGTTAACATTACTTAACAATCAAATGATAAACCGCACATGAGTTATGCCATAAATAAATAATAAATATTTGTGATTATGATATTTAATTATAAATGTAGTAGTAGCTAGTAATAAAACATAAACACGTATTTAAAAAATAAATGCAAAGATATTTAGAAAAAATTTGACATCTAAAGCCCCTGGCACATATAGCGTCAAAACTCCGAGTCTACCAGACTCGGAGTTTTGACTGCCAAAAATAGAAACGCCTCTATTTTCAGCAGTCACGACTGCCGAAAACCAACTTCATTATGATGCTGGTTTTTTCCATATCTTCCTTTGTTGTTTGACGTATGAATTATTATTGTTTATGTTTTTGTTTGATTTTTGTACATTTTTATAGTTAAATTCATTTACTTTATACATAGTTAGAAACTTTTAAGTTTTCATATTTCATTTATAATTCAAGTCATTTTTTTAAATTTATTTTTTTGTTTTATATATCCTAATTTATAGTTTTTATATTTCTTAATAATCGACAAACATTTTAAATAATATATTTAAGTTTTTATATTTCATTTATAGTTCATGTAATTTTTATTTAATTTAATTTTTTTCTTTTATATTTCGTAGTTTATAGTTTTTATATTTCTTAATAGTCGATAAATATTTTAAATAATACAAATTAACAAATAACACGTTAAAATTAACAAATATTTATTTCTGACTGTCAGAAACACCGACTCTATATGTGACACCCGTTTTGGACGTGACTCTCAGTTTTTCAGCAGTTTGTAGCAGACTCGGAGTCTTGACGCTATATGTGCCAGGGGCTTTGTTTAATACATGAGATACATTAAATAGCCAAGTAATTTACGATACGATTTTGTTTTTAATTTGAGATAACGTCTTTACTACTCAATTTGGACTTCTATATTCATTTATTTTGGACAAAATAGACGAAAAGTAAACAAATATATTTAGAGGTTATAGGTTTTGAAATATCAAACAGTCCAGTTTATTCCTATGGTAGCCCAACTCGCCGTAATTTTGACATTAGTGGCTAATTTGGTGACAACGAAGAATGTCAAAGTTATCGAATTGAGTTTTTAAACGCCAAATCGTGACAATGAATCTGGTGATAATTCTGAATTAATTTAGGGAATTTTTAGTTATCAACGCCATTCGTGACAATGAAACAGGGGAAACTGATTATTTGTATTTACCGCCTGCAATAGACTTCACATCGAAGCTATCAATGACGGCGACGGCCATTCTTTATTATTTTTGAATTGTTGAATAGAATCGTTAGTTCATATTTTACGTAACATAGTTTGTTGTGTGAAAATAAATGCAAGTCTATTTATGTATTAAATAGTGTAGATAACACACTATCCAATTAAGCAACTAACCTCAATTTTATTTAAAGAGTAAGTGTAAACATAATATTTATTTATTAATAACACATTTGTTACAGTTGCTTATATTGACATAAAGTGAAACTTTTGAACTGTCTATCTTTCTTCTTTTTTAGAAATGCAATGCACTTGGAATATTGCTCAACATTGAATACTGGACACCAGAAAATTTATAAACTATACTTTTCTTCATGAAATATGCCAGCAGTACATTTACAGAAATGATTTTATATTAGCATATATGTTAGATCTGGTAAGTTTTAGCTTTTATTATTGATATAATTTATATTTTTTATATATATAATTTTTTAGATGAAGAAAATATGTAGTGCATCGTTATGGTCAAAATACTCAATAATAAAACCGATGCTGTTGGTTAATGAAAATTTGAACATCACACGATTTTCAAAAGTGGTACCATTTTAAAAAAAAGTTATCAGTTGGTTATCAATCCACACAATCCAATGCATTTAGAAGAGACGAATTTCACCTGTATATGAATGAATCTTTTGATAAAGGTAAAAGATAAATAGGAAATTTAATAATTAGATAAAAACGTAACATAATCCTCCATATTCTGTAACTGTATCATTATCTATTAGTGAGATGTTTTATTTTTCATAGTTATTATATAGATGATTAAATTTCGATATTCTGAGATCAGAATAATTTACCCCATTTTTATGTTATATTCATGCATTTTGTTTATTAATATATGTAGCTGTTATTATAAAAAAATAATACAATGACAGATTACTGACATTTCCGTAAAAAATGTTAAAAATATTTTTTTTATACTGGCAGTTTCGTGCGAGAGCAAAATTAATAAAACTAAAATATAAGTAACAATAGATTATTGTGTGTGAATGGCGAAATGATGATAATCTGCAGATTAATCATTATAAATAAAACTGGATTTATAGTTTACATAGCACAGCATAATATAATAAAAATGTAAATACACATAAGTACATGCATGTACCACTTTATAGTTCACTTACATAGCATAACATGTGAAATGACCAAATTTAATTTCATATGCTTTTGTGAATCCTCTGTTATTTTCGGAATCTCTGTGACAATTGTTTATATGTGTTAAAAATTTAAATAATTTTGTTATATTATTCGGGTTTTACTCTTTCGACTATTTCGTTTCTTCATTATTATTTTAGCAGCAGCTACTATCATAACATCGCCTTCATCCATTTTCGAGCACGATCAAAATTATAACTGCCAAAATAACACCGAATGTGGCAATAATATAATACTAGGAATATAGTTGGGAATAATTTTTATGCAAAAAACAACAAAATTTAAAACTATAAAACCTTTAAAATCTCTTATGTTATGCTATGCCTTATTATGCTACGTAAACTATAAATCCCGCTTAAGGGTTGTCATAAATTTATCGATCATAAAACAGATAATCAGGGGGGATCATTATCTGTTAAATATCGAAAAGTTATGACAATCCTAATTTTTTTATAATTAAGCTGCAGATTACCACCATTTTGTAATTTTGTGACTAAAATCTTTTATTCTGTTTAATCTATTTTACTTTTATGCATTTTCCTCTCGTTCAAAATTGCCACTCTAAAAAAAAAGATTTTTACATTTTTTACGGAACTGTCCGTGAGCTGTCATATTACTTTTTGTAATAACAGTTATATATATTAGCAAACAAAATGCATGAATATAATATAAAAATATCAAGATAAATTGTTCTACTCTCCGAATACTGAAATTGTGATCATTTGTTAATAACGACGAAAAATAAAAACTATCATTAAGTTATTAATCATTAACAGAGGATGATACTGTTACAAAATATGGGGCAATGATTGAGTTACAGAATAGGAAGGGTATATTTAATATTTTGCTTCGTTCCAGATTAATGCTATGATGTGTATAGCTAGTAGCTGTCGCGAAGAGTTTCATGCTGTATCTGAAAGATGTGCAAGCTACTGACTTACAGCTGATAATTATCATTCCATTTATTATTCCAGGAATACGTCATTGGTTCTCACTGGAATTCCTTCTGTTCATATTGGTAAAAATAATGACTGCTCTATCATTGTCAACATTATTGTTTAATGTTGTAATGTTCATTTAATAAAATAATTAATTAATTTAATAATTTAATAAAATACTTCAAATTTCATTTATTTAATTAAATATATGATTCTTTGCTTAGCAACGATAAAGTACCTTTATATTTTATTACAGTTATCTGATACCGTTATAACTCATTTACCGGGCTGAAATCACTTCTGTAAACATGCAAATGCGATATAGTGCGAAATAATAGTATATTACATAATAAGTCAGGAAACTGAAATAAATATATGAAAATGTCGGCTTTGGGGATCGAACCCGGGTTCGCAGGATCCACAGGCCAACTGGATACACTGAGCCATTAATTGTTTAATTTAATCAATATTTAATCATAAATAATACAAAATGTTTAAATCTTTTAGTAAAATTTATATTGACAGCAGACAACGTATTTTAGGTTACAACATTTATTTGAATCTGGTAAAATGCATTTTCTAATTTTGATATATAAAGTATCACTTTTCAAAACTGATTGACGTTTTGAAAATTTATCATTTTATTAATAGAATTCGTACATTTTTTAGTATTTGTGTGGCTTTTTCTATATCACAAGACTTGTGAGTTTTTCAGGATTATCTTGTCGTATTTATAATTTTCTTTTTTTTGTCTTATTGAGATCGTATCACCCATTTTTGAGTAAATTCAAATTATGTTTGGCCTAATAAATACTACATTTGATTTTATGATGTGGAAGGTATTTTAAATTTGTATAATTGGTATAAAACTGAACTTTTTACTACAAGAATATGTACAATAAATAATATGTTTCATTTATAATAAAAAATATATTTTATTTCAAAGAAATCAAAAAGTCAGATCATCATTTCACCATCGTTCTGAAGTTATCTCCAGTCCGGATGATTTACCTTAAATTAGTGATTAAAAAAAGGTATACAAAATAATACACAATATAATCATTTTAATTTTTAAATTGGTTTCCGTATTAATGTTAAATACTAATATTTAATGTAAAAATTGTACACACATGTAGTAATTACTGTAAACTTGATGGTATTTCATAAAACGACTATTATACATTATTCTTATACAACGCAATCTTAATTTTGCATGAAGTTGACATATGCTGTAGGAAACAATCCAATAAGTGTGTTAACCAACAATATCATATATAAGACATTATTGGTTTTTAGCAATCCAATTCTTTCCACCATATAATGCCTAAAATGTAGAATCATAATAAATTTTAATTATTTATGGACAAACAATTTTGCATAACTAACCTTAAATTTCAATAGCTTAACGAACTTGTAGAAGAATTAGTATACAAAATATTATAAATTAAAATCTAACTGTCTACTTGTTTCCATTATTTAATAGTTGCTTTGTATTTCATTGCAAAATTATTATATTACTGTCACTTTGACAGTTGACAACGTATGTCGTATATTTTTCTATTTTTTCGTTCAGGTCGGTAATAAAGTGTTGCTAAATACTCTAGTGACAAGAAGCAAAAATTATTGTACACTGCCATCTACCGGTATAGCTTCAAACGTCTAGCTTTCGTTCGGCTCAGCCTACTTTCGGCTGATGCATAAAATGATGCAGACACGCCCACCTTTCGGATTTTGCATAATCGGCTGCATTAGATTCTGTGCCATTATTTTCGAAGCAAAATATTTTCGGATTTTGAATAATCGGGTGATGCATATTCTGTCACAATAGATTCTGTTGCATTAGATTCGGCCGTTGCAATGTCACCCTTTTTATTTTATAAACAAATGTGAACAAAGTAAATATAAATTTTCGTATTAGTAAGAACTGTCATACGTTTTCATTAAAATAATAAATGTGATAGAACGTGAAAAAACATTAAACGTGTATCTTAACTTATTAAGACATACGTTGTCATTCGCATAGGTACGAATAACATTATTTAAAAAAGATAGCAATATTTCATCGTATCTATGATAACCTCGTCCACATATGACGTTTATACAGGGAATGGAGTATATTGGCGCGTGTTTAAAAACTATATAAATGTGAAGATATTGGTGAAAATGTTTGTCGGCTGTGGGGATCGAACCGGGGTTCTTAGGATCCACAGGCCGACTCGATACCACTGAGCCATTACTCCATTAAAATAAAATTTGGTATATATATATATATATATATATATATATATTCATAAGTGAAATACCCATGATTACCAAATTTCATCAGTGCATATAATTTCTGATTACATACATTAGTCACCGAATTAGATGATAGATTTAGAACATAGAAGTACAGCGAGCAGAATATTTTATAAAATTTTAACATATTTTACAAGCGATTTAATAAGTGTGTATAATCTGGCCAAATGAAGAAATTCTATATAAAACCAAGCCAGAGTGATTTAGAGAACATTTTACAAAATTACTGTTATAATTTATTATTCTGAAATTTACACTGAAAGCCCAAGTTACTTATGTGCATCCAACAAAACATGGTCCTCCTGCAAACACCACAATACTGTAAAATTCTTGACTGGAATCATATCCTTTATCTCAAGAGCCAGTGATAAGTTTACTACCGAAACATCTGATTTATGGCTCAAGTTTTTATACCAGACTTCCTTACAGGGCATAAACAATTACAGCCTGAAACAATGGAAAGAACTAGAAAAACTGCAAGTATTAGAATACATGTTGAACATGCAATAAGTTTGTTGAGGCCAAAATACATAATTATGTTATATTTTAAAATATGATAGTAGTGAAGACATAAAATTGGATAAAATTGTCACTGTATGCTTTGCTCTCACAAATTTTTGTTTACCAAATATTTTTCAAATTACTTACATTTATTTAATTTTTCTCCTGCTTTCTGTATATACAATCTTAATTCGTTTACTATTATCTTTTTATTATTACATTTGTGTTCTTCTTTTTCATCATCTCTGAATTACATTGTTTTCTGTAAAAATGTAAACCAAATTTTATTTTAATGGAGTAATGGCTCAGTGGTATCGAGTCGGCCTGTGGATCCTAAGAACCCCGGTTCGATCCCCGCAGCCGACAAACATTTTCACCAATTTAAAATTACCGCTGTGGCTCCCCCACCACTAACGTCTTTGGAGGCCGTGATTTGACGGCTGGTAACCGCACTTCACGCGCATATATATATATATATATATATATATATATATGTATATTATATCACTTACCGAGATCTGCTTCGGCAGAGTGCCACACCCAGTAATGGGTAAAAGGCGTGATGATATATTTATTTATTTTATTTTATATATTTTATAAAATATATCATATACCACATTTCCATTCAGTTTTTACATAAAAAAAAATTAATAATAATATTTATTGTACTCACAAATATAAGCCAAAATAATAAAATTATTGAATTATTATTAACTAAACTACACCAATTAGGTAGCAGGTAAGTAATTGACTATGGTATTATAGAATTAGCTATAATTTTACATTATTAAGTGAAAGTGAAGTAAATAATAATAAGTAATCTGAACATATGAAATGAATATTGCAATTTGAGTTTATTGTTATATTGTTTTTGAATCTTTTTACCGATTAATAAAAAGTACAAAAAAACATGAATTTTGATATGCGACGTGAAATATAATGATATAATTTTAAAAAATCTTATTTTCGGTTTTTTTCCCACTCTGCTATGTTAACAAATATGAAAATTATTTTAACAAAAATATTTTCGGAATATTCTGCACAAACAGAGGAATCGTAAAAATTATTGTCTTGCGTAAAAACTTAAATATGCTAACTTGATTTTTATTGAAAAGAAATTTATTTTCCAAAGTATCAACATTAACGATGAAATAATTATTTTTTTGCATCTCTAAACTTTTGTTTAAATAATGTTTGGTTTTTTTTTATATTTGTATTTTCGTGAATTATATTTTTAAATCTAATTAAAGTATTAACAAACTATGACCATTTACCTATTTTCAAATTTGGTGGAAATATCGAGTTCAAATTATGAGCTGATATTTCAATACCATTTAAATCAATCTTTAAAATAAATATGCTACAAATCACTACAAATAATTTTCAGTCCACTGCTATTTATTTTGATTGAGTTTTTAGTATTTAAAATATAAAACCAAATAAAATATTCTAATACATACTTCAAAATTCCGTTGAATCAAATTTGAACGTAATGGAAATTTTTCTACAGAGTATTGAAACTTCAAAAAGTGTTCGATTTTTTGAGTATTTCTTTTCATTATTGCTTTCTATCTACAGCTTGGATCCTTTCGTGCTACGGCCCTTTTTGACGACAAATATGCTGGTACACTTTTGAAAATGTGTGGCACTGCGAATTGTAATAGTTTTGGAAATTGCAGTGGAATATCCCGATCTTCATAATTATATGCTTCATATTTCTGAAATTTTATAAACTCCTCTCCATCAAAATATAGTTCACAAACAGCAAAAGCTGCAGGTTTCTTGATATAACATTAATCCACTTTTTGCTCATATATTCATCTTTAGGAATAGGAAATGTACTAACAGCTGAACCACACTTTAATTTGCTACGGTATTTGTATTTGCATCCTGGTCCTGGTGAAACATCTCGGCATCTAAAATGATTTCATATAATGTTTGATTACCTTCACTAATATTTAAATTCAATTTTTAAGGTAACATGCTACTTAATAGCATTATTAGTTTGATAATTTGTATAATAGGTAGTTATAATATTACATGCATGTAAATAGCAATAGATTCTTTTTAAACGATGCTGATACATACGACATTTTTCCATGTTTAAATGAGTAGAAAACTATTAGTTATTATTATTATACTATTAACAAATCACAATGCGAATAATTATTTTCAGTGGTAATATATTTATATTTAAAATGATTGATTACTTTAAAATCAAACATTCAAAATATAGGTTATGTTTTAAACAATTATTAAGTTGCTGTTATAAAATAAGTTAGACACTTAATTATAATTTAAATTGTTCAACTTACCTCATATATACTTTATTTTGACCTACGTTGAAAGATATTTATACTGTAGCACAAAATTTTCTTAAAAAGCACCTACTTATCCACGGCTTGTAAAGTGAACGAGGCTGTGGCCCGTTACATGAACAGATGAACACCACGTTGGTAAATTTGTTCTTGACTCCAAATAACGAAATCTCTACATTTTCTTTGGAATAAAGCTATATATGAATTTGTATTTGATAATAATATGAATGATTTTCATCCACAGTTAGCTCATTCATGTTCAAAAGTAGTTTTTTGGATACAAAGAGAACATTTCACCTCTACACAATCCTCTCCGCAGCAATCACAAGACACGATAGCATCTGTGGGAAGATCCAAGATATGGATAATTCATATTTATAATTAATCCTGTATTTTTAACTATGAAATTAGTATTAATTCATACCCACATTGAAACATATAATATGCCTCCAAATTTTTGTAAGCTTTAAACTCGAACGATGTACGAGTATACTCCACAATGTGTGGATAAAATGTCTTCGGAAAATCTTCAAGCCGAGCAATATATATTTCAACATAATATGGCTCAATATTGTCCACAATCGAATTTTTTTCTAAATATCGTTCCTTAGCACTCTCTAATAACGAATTAAAAGCGTTAGTACAAGCCATTTTTCAGCAAAAACTAAAATAAAAATCACATTAAGTACACTGCTTTCTTCATATCATGTTCTTTATAATTTTCATTCAAATATAAAACTCAACTAATATCTCATTATCTAAATAATTTACTCACCTTCAAAATAAACTCGTTTTAAAGCTCAAAATCAGATGAAACTCCTCTCCAAAACTCGATAATTTAGAAAATCAGCTACCACACAAAACAAACAAAGCGAGTGAAATTATTTGTTCCACTTAGCTGGCGAGTTCCCGATTTCCGATCAAATGGTCAATAATAGTTTTTCTTGTGCCGAATGTATGAAATAAATTTAAATTTCCAATTAAATTAAGATAAGAATACATTAATATACCTTATAAAAAATGTATTCCTGTTTCCTAAGATATTTTCGTGTCGTTTCAATTGAATTACTACTTCCGACGAGTTTGTTTGGAAATATTAATTAAGCTCCGAACATCTTTATCTATAATGCAACGTTTTCGTCCCTATCTATTTCAATTGAACCAAGCGAACAATATTATTTTATATGATGTCAGTTATAGTTGACACAGGTAGCTTTAGATCTTTAGCTAGTTTTTTTTTTTGTTTTTATCACTTACTCCAGCTGAATAATATTTACAATAATGTTGCGAATATCTAGATATATCGCTATTCCAAGAGTCATAATTGAATATCATTGACAACTATGCTTACAAAATAAACGAAAAAACAATTTAATTGAGATATAGAAATGTCTCTATTAATTATATTCTTCATAATTAAGATTGTTTTGGCAAAAAAAGAAGTTGTTAGGGCTTATATCACGGTGAAACATTTAAGCAAAATTTGAAAACATTTCTGTCAATTCCTGCTAGACATATAAAAACTGCCACAATTTAAAAGAAATTATTGTTTTATATTCCGATTCAAAATTATAAATAAAAAAATTTGAATAGTTCAGTATAGTATCAAGTTAATGATATAGTATAAGTTACTAATTCGTAAATGGAAATATGAAAAAATATTATACTGTTGTTTAAGTTTTTTTACGTAAATATGTATTAATAATGTAATGTAATAATGTATTAATAATTTATACTACTGCGTATAAAATATGATTCTTATAATTTAATTTCAATAGTATAATATTGAAGATATTAGATTAAATTATGTTATATATTACAAAAATTTATCTGATATAGACTCTTTTGCTAAACAGAAGCAAAATGTAACCGGTATCTATATATTTATTTTTCCAATTCAGTTACGAAATGTTAACGTTTTGTCATACCATTTTAAAAAGTGACTAACTTTATAACTAATAGTAAAACAAAACAGTATTTTATCACTAGTGATAAAAAATATCATTTGTAATTTATTAATAGGATACAAATTATAAAATAAAAAAAACAATTTATTTATTGTAAAAGTTCATGGTTCAATTTTCAAATTTAATATTTTTAAATATTGATGCTTCCTCGACATATTAGTTTATACATCTAAATCCTGAACATCTTCTGTAAATAAATGTAATAATTCGTCCTTCCGTAATCTTTCAGCAATTTCAAGTGTCAAAATATCCTATGAAAATGAAAATAAACGTAAAGAATATCAACCAAAAATTTTGAATTGAATACCTTCAACGTCAAATAAATATCATCATCTGCTTCCATTAGATATCTTCTGAAATCTTTCACCTCTTTCAGCTTACATCTATTTTGAAAGATTTTATATGCTACTTCGTATAGACACTTTGTATGATGGCAACAAATTTTAAATAATTACTTTCGCAGTATCGTTTATATAAGATGGTATGGAATCTTCAGATTTACTCATTTTTAAGCACAATACTGACATTTCGCAATAATAAAGAACCAATCATAATTGCTATTATTTAAATTACAGGCTTCTTTTTGCATGATATTTATTTTTGACTACATTTTTATGTTTTATACTAGTTATAATTAAATAGCATAACGACAAATATTTAATATTTATTTATGGCATAACTCATGTGCAGTTTATCAATCGTTTGTTAAGTAATGCTAACTAACAGCAATATAAATTATATGTATGTTCCTATATTTAACAAGCAAATAAATATAACAAAATCTTATCAGTTGAATGAAAAACTGAGCATTACATTTATATTGATGTATATTGAATTTTGAATTAAACCCGCAATTTTTATTTGTCATTTTGACAGCTGAAAACGTATGTCTTGAATTTTTTCATTCAGATCGGTAATAAAGTGTTTGTAAATGTTCACTTCGACATCTAGTGCCAAAGAGCAAAAACTAGAGTGCCTACAATGAGAGTGATGCCAATAGTGGTCTTCATTTTCATTGGCTACGCCATATTTGTTCCAATCTGTTGCTGTTTTAGCTTGCGTTGTATAGGGAGTTCGTGTTTGTTTGGTAATTTTTGTTAAATTTAATTGGTTAAAATTGTTTAATTTAGTTTACTGTTCATTATTACGTGTTAGTTTTTTATACTTAGTAGTTTTAGTACAGTTTAAGTGCTTATTAAGGACATAATTTGTGATAAGTGATTGAATGAAATATTATTTAATAACAAAGTAAGTAACATAAACCAAATTTATACAATAAATAAATATAATTTAAAGTTTTGTAAACAATACTGGCCAGTTGTACCTCTATTATTTTGCTATTAAGCATTTTTTAGATGAATTGTACCGAATTGAAATCAAATTGTCAAATGACACATAACCTTTGCTGCTGTCATTATGTAGATTTGACATTTATATTTCATTTAGAGAATTCTCAAATTGTTATTAGCTACTAAACCTAAAAAATAATAAAACAATTTGTATTATTTAGACTTAGAATTGCAGGTAAAAAACTGGCTCGTAAGAAAATATTGTATGCCAGTAAATCATTAATGTTTTCCACTTTATAATTTGAGATTTTTTCTTTTCTTTTCTGTTATTGTAATCTTTTTGTATACATATTTAGAGTATCAACCATTTATTCTATATTTCAATGTACTTATACAACTGAATAGAGTAATTTTTTATACAATTAATAGTATTTTTTCTGGTAATGTAAAATTTATTGGTTTATTTAATTTATTATTGCTCTTTTTTAATTTAATACTAATTTTGTATTCAAATGATTTAAAATGAAATATATCATCTTATGCATGAATTCTGTTCTGACGGTAAATTTACTTTTTATTTCAATATAAAGCCCCTGGCACATATAGCGTCAAGACTCGGAGTCTGCTACAAACTGCTGAAAAACTGAGAGTCACGTCCAAAACGGGTGACACATATAGAGTCGGTGTTTCTGACAGTCAGAAATAAATATTTGTTAACTTTAACGTGTTATTTCTTAATTTGTATTATTTAAAATATTTATCGACTATTAAGAAATATAAAAACTGTAAACTACGAAATATAAAACAAAAAATTAAATTAAAAATAAATTATATGAACTATAAATGAAATATAAAAACTTAAATGTATTATTTAAAATATTTGTCGACTATTAAGATATATAAAAACTATAAACTAGAATATATAAAACAAAAAATTTAATTAAAAAAAATTGACATGAACTATAAATGAAATATGAAAACGTATAAGTATCTAACTATTATATATATAATCAGTCAAAGATCAATAATTAACCGTTTATTCCATTTAAAATATATTTCTCATATGACATTTTAATATATACAAAATTATATGTTCTTTTATTTATGACTACTAACTTGATACTTAATAAACAAATACAAATACATAATAACTCCTCCTCACTAAAGTAGGAACAATAATAAATAACACTAACAAATTATTACTAATTATGAATAATTTAATCTTGGCGGTCTTCTTAAATGCCGTCCAAATCTGGATTTTGGACTGGAAGTAACTTGTTGTGATGAGCGAGCATCAGTCTCAGTCTCAGGCTCAGGAATCTCAGGCACACTTGCAGAAATTGGTGTACTGGTTGCTAATGGTGTACTTGCAGCTATTGGAGTACTTATTTCAGGAATTAAAGTTTTTTCAGAAGATAAAAATGAAGGAAAAGTTTTAATTAAGTTTTGCTGATTGCTACTCTCATTTTGTACCACAGAGTTACCAGTGTTACGTATTTGATCAACATGACGCCTATGAATTACTCCACCAATATTAATTAGATAATGTAGCTGTCCTTCCTTTGATTCAATGGTCCCAAATTTCCATTTTTCATTTGGATCATTGTAAACTCTGAACGCAACTGGATCACCTACATTAAAAATTCTTGAAATTTTAATCGGTTCAATATTTTTCTTCATTTGATCTAAAATTAGATTTGGTTTTAAAAGATCCAGTTTAGACCTTAATTCACGTCCTAAGAAAAGAGATGAAGGTGAACGTCCTGTAATTGAATGCGGTGTTTTTCTGTAAGTAACTAGAAATTTTTGTAATCCTTCCATTATATTATTGCCCTCATCTAAACATGCTTTTAAAGAATTTTTAAAAGTTTGTACATTTCTTTCCGCTAAACCATTTGTAGCTGGATGAAAAGGTGCTGAAAATCTTTGTATTATTCCCCTACTATTACAGAATTTATAAAATTCTTCACTCTTAAATTGCGTTCCATTGTCAGAAACTAATACATACGGTAGACCAAAATTTGCAAAAAAAATTGATAAATGATGAATTGTAATAGACGTTGTAATATTTTTTACCGGAATAACATCAACCCATTTACTAAAAGCATCAACAATAATTAAAAAATAGTATCCCTTAAATGGACCCGCATAATCAATATGTATTCGTTCCATAATAGCCCTTGGATACTCCCATTTATGTAATGAAGTTTTTGTTGGCATTTTCTTAAATTTTTGACAATTTATACAGTTAGATACCATAACCTCAATGTCTTCATCAATTCGAGGCCACCAAACATAACTTCTAGCTAAACTTTTCATTTTTACTATTCCTTGATGACCAGTATGTAATTCGTTTAAAACATATTTGCGGTAAATATCTGGTATATATACACGATGTGCCAAAAATAGACATCCGTGAGCAATAGAAAAATTTTCTTGAGAATGTCCAAACGTATCAGCCCTTTTAATTGTCACACCATTCATAATTGCTTGATATAATTTATATATAATTTTATCATTTCTTGTTTCACGTTCAATATCTTTAGATGTTATTGGCAAAGTATTAATTTGTTGCATTGCAAAAATATCAGTTTCATCAAATTCATTTTGATTATCATTATTATTTTGCATTGGAAGTCTGGATAAAAAATCAGCATTACCGTGATCTTTTGTATTGCGATATTCGATATTGTAATTAAAAGTTTGAAGATAAATTGCATATCTTTGCATTCTAAGTGCTGATAAAGTTGGTAATTCTTTACTAGGGTTAAAAATTGACACTAGAGGTTTACTATCAGTAATTAAAATGAATTTATTGCCATATAAATATTGGAAAAATTTTTTAATTCCGAAAATTATAGCTAAAGCTTCTTTATCAATTGAACTGTAATTATATTCTGATTTACTGAGTGTTCTGCTGGCAAAAGCAATAGGTCTTTCAGATCCATCCTCAAATCTATGACTAAGTACTGCGCCTAATCCTACATTGCTGGCATCAGTAGACAAAACAAGTGTTTTCTTTGGATCAAAATGTACGAGAACACTATCAGATGCAATTGCACGTTTAATATTATTGAAAGCTATTCGGCATTTGTTATTAAAACAAAACGACGTATTCGCTCTTAAAAGAAAATTCAAAGGTTGAGCCATAGTACTTAAATTTTTAACAAATCTACCATAAAAATTTACCATTCCAAGAAATGATTTCACTTCAGTTACATTAGCTGGCTCTTTGGCATCTATTATAGCTTTAATTTTGTCAGAACATTTTTGTAACCCATTACAACTTATAATGTAACCACAATATTGTATTGATTTTTGTAAAAATTGACATTTAGCAGTATTTACACGGATGTTGTAATATTCGAATCTTTTAAAAACATTTTCTAATATTTCTAAATGTTCTTTTTCTGTTTCGGAAGATATACAAATATCGTCAAAAAATACCTGCACTCCCTGGATACCCTGCAATATTTTTTCAATAGTCCGTTGCCAAATCGCAGGAGCAGAAGTAATACCAAATGGTAGTCGATTGTAATGATATAATCCTTTTATTGTATTAATTAGAAAATGTCGATCACGTTCGTCAATTTCAATATGATTGTAAGCTTGTGAAATATCAATTTTTGTATAAAATTTACTATTTCCAATATTAGCCAAAATTCTTTCAATGCTAGGAATTGGATATTCTTCAACTACGAGTTGGGAATTAATTGTTACCTTAAAATCTCCACAAAGACGTATAGTTCCATCTTTCTTAATAACTGGAACTACTGGTGTGGCATATTCTGAATGATGTACTGCACTTATAATTCCTTCGCGCTCTAAACGTTCAATTTCTGCTTTCATTTTTGGTACTAAAGAAAAAGCTACATTCCTTGTTTTTCTGAAAACTGGAACTGATCCTTGCTTAAGAAAAATTCTTGCTTTTAAATCTTTTACTTTCCCAATGTCAGATCTAAAAATGGTTGAATATTTCTCTTTTAATTTGTCTAATTTAGACTTAATATTTATTGTTGAATTAAATACATTTAAATTATTATTTATATTATTTGTTTTAGATAAAATTGTAATCCAATCTAATTGAATTGATCGTAACCATTCTAAGCCAAGAATATTTGCATACGAACCATTTACCACGTATAATACTAATTTAGTAGTTCCGAGATCTTCAGCTTTGATTTTAACATTAACTTCGCATTTACCAGCCAATGTAACATGCTCACCAGTATATGTATTTAATTGTAATGAAGTAGGAAACAATTTTTTATTAATAAAAAATTTCTTGAAAGTTGATAAACTAATTAATGACACTGACGCACCGGTGTCTACCTGAAAATCAATAAGGAAATCATCTAAATACAAATTTACAATAATTTTCCTTCGTAGATCATTTGTTTCAACTAACTGCCAGGCTGTATATAAGTCGAGAGTTGGTTCTTCATCCTCCCTTTCAGAAATAGTCAACATTTCTTGATTCAAACTATTGCAATTACCTTTTGTTTTCATTTTCTCTTCTTGTTTCTTAAATTTACCATTATCTTTGCAAACAGGTGCGATATGACCCTTAAAGTTACATTTATAACAAGTTGCAAATCTATATCGGCAATCTTTTTCTTCGTGATTTGTAAATCCACAATGCTTACATTTTGTTTTTTTATTTATTGTTTTAATTTGAGACAATTTATTTACATTAATTCCTATATTAGTCGCACGGCCTATATTTTTAACAGCAGTTTGATTAATTTCATATGAACAAGCATATTCAACTGCTTTTTCGAATGTAATATTATCCTGCTCCAAAAGTTTAAACCTTAAATCAGTATCCCTAATACCGTTAACAAATTGAGTGCAAAGGGCATCTGAAAACCAATTTTTTGGGAATTTACAAAAACGAGTTATTTTTTTCAATTCAGCTGCGAATTTTCTAGCTGATTCCTCTTCTATCTGAAATCTGTTCTGAAAACGAACTCGTTCAACTAAAACATTTGGTTCAGGGTCGAAAAAATCAGTTAATAAATTTTCAAGTTCAGAAAAAGATTTTTTTTCAGGTTCATCTGGTTTCACAAAGATCACATAATCTTTCGAATACTTGCTCACCAATAACATCTAGTAATATTATTACCTTTTTATCCTCCGGTACATTGTATAAAGATAATTTATTTTTTAAACGCCTTAAATAGGTTTTCCAATTTGATTTTATTGAGTTATATGGTTCAATTGATAATTTTGACGTCTGATCCATAATTAATGAGGTTTCTGATGGTTGAAACATTGTAGTTTATCCTCGTCGCCACTTTATTATATATATAATCAGTCAAAGATCAATAATTAACCGTTTATTCCATTTAAAATATATTTCTCATATGACATTTTAATATATACAAAATTATATGTTCTTTTATTTATGACTACTAACTTGATACTTAATAAACAAATACAAATACATAATACTAACTATGTATAAAGTAACTGAATTTAACTACAAAAATGTACAAAATATCAAACAAAACCATAAACAATAATAATTCATACGTTAAACAACAAAGGAAGATAGCGAAAAAACCAGCATCGCAATGAAGTTGGTTTTCGGCAGTCGTGACTGCTGAAAATAGAGGCGTTTCTATTTTTGGCAGTCAAATGGTAGACTCGGAGTCTTGACGCTATATGTGCCAGGGGCTTAATGATTTTACTATCATTTCATTAGTCTATATATATTTTTTAATTTTCCAATATGTCTATGCTTGAAATTTATAAATAAAAGATATATTAAATTCAAGTAATATGTTCGTAAGATGATATTTTCGTGTTTTGCCTGTATACCATCCATGTTAAATTGGAACAAATCTGGCGGCCGTAACCGTATGTCATCACTCTCATTGTAGGCACTCTAGCAAAAACTATTTTATAGTGTCATCTACCGGTAAAGTTTCACACTCCAACGTTCGTGTGAGACTACTTTCGTCTAAATTAACTTTCGGCTGATGCATAAATATCAACCAGTCACGTTCACTTTTCGGGATTTGAATAATCGACTGATGCATATTCTGTCAAATTAGATTCTGTCGAATAGACCATTTTAAGGTGAAGCATGCGTTCTGAAACTAGTATCAGAACGATGATTTGCCTTGATCTCTTTGAAACGAAATATTATTCTTATTATGAATGAAACTTATTAAGTATTGTATATAATATTGAAGCCAAAACTTCAAAGTATGGTAATAAACTAGATACCATTAATGTTGTGTACAAATATTGAAAGAAATTACACTCAAAATTTGAATTTATTTCTCAAAAATGCTAGGAACGATTTTATTTAAAAAATTCTGTATTGTTAAGAATGTGGTCCTCTATAACTCAGAAATTTTTTATCCAATTTGAATTTACAGTTCTGGAGAAAAAAAATAAAATATGGGAAAAATGGCTCAAAACAGGACTTTTTTGTGTATTTTTTGTTTTTTCTCCAAAACTGTAAATTCAAATAGGATAAAAAATTTCTGAGTAATAGAGAACCATGTTCTTAAATATACAGAATTTTTTAAATAAAATCGTTCATAGCATTTTTGAGAAAATTAGATCTAAAATTTTGATACTATGCTCCCCTACACTTCAATTTCAATTTATTTGTATTATAAAGATTAAATATTCTTCTTCATACACATAACAAAAAGCTGAATGTTTAGAGATTATGTAGTACTACGTGTTTGTTCATTTGGATGAGATAAATATATGAAATACTTTTCAGAAATTTGAATTTGTTCAAGCTACTTTGCAAAATTCTCATTTTAATCTATTGAAGAAGGCTTTGGTGTACACTCAGTGCAAAAATGATCTGGCGTTTTGACAGCTGTCATGATTCATGATATATTTTAAAATGTTACACTATGTACATGAAATTAATATTTCAAAATTTGTGGTTTGAAATATGTTTAGTTTTGTTTTTCGTGTTATATTATAATATTCAAAGTCATGGGTACTTTTTTATGATAAAATATTTTCTCAGTTTTAGGAGAGCATACTAGTGGAACAGGATTATATGGAATATTGAACTGTATTATTTATCTTTCAATAAACGATATTTTCAACATAAAAGTATCTAATTAAATTTGAAAAAATCAACTTGCCTCCGCCAGGATTTGAACCCGGACCTTCCACATGGGCCGCGAACGTCCTACCACTTAGACCACAGAGGTGTGTCTAAATGCTGGCACTGACAAGCGATTTTTTCTATGTGTCGAGTTTGTAAATATCACATGCGCGAAATTGGTTGCTTCGACAGTACACATGATACGAACGGCTGACACAATGAAGCGAAACTTCAAATATTAAATATTTTAATATTATATATTATTATTATATATAATTGTAAATGACTTAAAGTCAGGTGAATGTTAATTCAGGTGAATGTTAATTAAATTTGAAAAAATCAACTTGCCTCCGCCAGGATTTGAACCCGGACCTTCCACATGGGCCGCGAACGTCCTACCACTTAGACCACAGAGGTGTGTCTAAATGCTGGCACTGACAAGCGATTTTTTCTATGTGTCGAGTTTGTAAATATCACATGCGCGAAATTGGTTGCTTCGACAGTACACATGATACGAACGGCTGACACAATGAAGCGAAACTTCAAATATTAAATATTTTAATATTATATATTATTATTATATATAATTGTAAATGACTTAAAGTCAGGTGAATGTTAATTCAGGTGAATGTTAATTAAATTTGAAAAAATCAACTTGCCTCCGCCAGGATTTGAACCCGGACCTTCCACATGGGCCGCGAACGTCCTACCACTTAGACCACAGAGGTGTGTCTAAATGCTGGCACTGACAAGCGATTTTTTCTATGTGTCGAGTTTGTAAATATCACATGCGCGAAATTGGTTGCTTCGACAGTACACATGATACGAACGGCTGACACAATGAAGCGAAACTTCAAATATTAAATATTTTAATATTATATATTATTATTATATATAATTGTAAATGACTTAAAGTCAGGTGAATGTTAATTCAGGTGAATGTTAATTAAATTTGAAAAAATCAACTTGCCTCCGCCAGGATTTGAACCCGGACCTTCCACATGGGCCGCGAACGTCCTACCACTTAGACCACAGAGGTGTGTCTAAATGCTGGCACTGACAAGCGATTTTTTCTATGTGTCGAGTTTGTAAATATCACATGCGCGAAATTGGTTGCTTCGACAGTACACATGATA
This sequence comes from Pterostichus madidus, assembly GCA_911728475.2. NCBI lineage: Eukaryota > Metazoa > Arthropoda > Insecta > Coleoptera > Carabidae > Pterostichus > Pterostichus madidus. Next base: position 11,736,353 of record OU452311.1, read on the forward strand.
CGAACGGCTGACACAATGAAGCGAAACTTCAAATATTAAATATTTTAATATTATATATTATTATTATATATAATTGTAAATGACTTAAAGTCAGGTGAATGTTAATTCAGGTGAATGTTAATTAAATTTGAAAAAATCAACTTGCCTCCGCCAGGATTTGAACCCGGACCTTCCACATGGGCCGCGAACGTCCTACCACTTAGACCACAGAGGTGTGTCTAAATGCTGGCACTGACAAGCGATTTTTTCTATGTGTCGAGTTTGTAAATATCACATGCGCGAAATTGGTTGCTTCGACAGTACACATGATACGAACGGCTGACACAATGAAGCGAAACTTCAAATATTAAATATTTTAATATTATATATTATTATTATATATAATTGTAAATGACTTAAAGTCAGGTGAATGTTAATTCAGGTGAATGTTAATTAAATTTGAAAAAATCAACTTGCCTCCGCCAGGATTTGAACCCGGACCTTCCACATGGGCCGCGAACGTCCTACCACTTAGACCACAGAGGTGTGTCTAAATGCTGGCACTGACAAGCGATTTTGTAAATATCACATGCGCGAAATTTTCTGTCAAATACTCTTCCTGACGCTCGTTAAAATCAAGGAATTTCTTTAGTTTACCTGCGGCAGAAAATGTTTTCCTGCCGCTCACGAGTGGCAGAGAAATTATATGACATAATGGGTAAATATTCCGGCGTTTGAAGAAAAAATAGCATATTTTATGTGGAGTGAAATTGACGTTTTGTGTCTCATTTGCAGTTGATGGACGAGTGCACAAAACGTATCACTTTAACTCCTTATAAAATAATATACTTTATATATGATTATGTATAATTGAAATAAAATTGTAAGTAAATTTTTAATTTTTTTTATTATAATATCAAATAAAATACTATATTTTATTAAATTTTAGTTTTTGAGTTGGCGTCATATAGAAATATTTCTTGTGATTTAAAATAATTTTCTTGAAAATGTTCATGTTTGTATAGTTTTTAAACGCGCGCCAATACCGTTTCCACTATTCTGTACCGATCCACATTCTTGTTAGGACCACAAGAAACCCTACTTACGCTATAACAAATTGTTGGTTAACGAACTTCAGGCCGAATGTTTCACCTTAAAAATGTCCGCGACCCCTAGGTGTTTATTTTTTTAACTAACAACTTAGTGCCGTCAAATGGCGGCGAACAAGATATTTCAAAATGAATTTAAGTACAAAGTAAGTCACATGTTTATATTGAAAATGAAAACTTATTGTAGTGTCAAAATAAATTAAGTATATTCATCAGTTATTTATAAATTATGTTAATATGATAGATTTCGTATAATAACATATCCATTCTATTCTTCTGTTCACGTTTTGAGGAAAAGAGTGAAATGAAATGTTTCTTGTTTTTTTTTTTTGAATTATTATTACAACCCTGTATACAGCATATAGTATCGGTCATAATTACTATTATTAATTACTTTTCTATGAAGAAACAAATACTAAGCAACAAAAATAATCGAACTGTCACTTGTCAAATCATAGACAAAGATGAGTATACGGCACTAACCTCAGACTAACCATACCTGGTATGGTTAGTCTGAGGCACTAACTTTTTTTATCTCCGTCTAACGTTTGCACATGCGCAATGAATTTTTAAAATGGTCTATTAGATTCGGTTGTTGAGGGCATTCTCATATATAATACATTTTCTTTTATGATAGGATAGATATTTCAAATTTGTATTATTATTATAATACTTTGTACGGGATTGCATGTACAATCATAATCCGCATACACTGCCTTTTATTTCATCATAAAATATATCTTCATACTAGTCATACATCAACTTGGTCATCGTCCTAAAATGGAGATCTTAGTGTTTCATCTATCTCTCACTAGATGTAGACTGGTGCACTACATCAAATTCTTCAAACATATCCCTATGCAGTCACATAAAATGCATGTGTGCTAAAATTCACACAACAATCTCCAACACCCTAAAACGCAGTTCCTGCTTTTGAATTACACAGTATTTTGTAACACTCTAAAGTGCAACATCATAATGTGCAAGCCGCGCAAAATGGCGGTTGGCGGGAATATATGAATCCATCACTTGCCAACAGATGGCGCAGCAAGCAAAAATAATAATATAAAACGTCAGTTTGACTTTTAGCAATGTTCTCATAATAATAACCATAAATAGAGAGCAAAGATGGGTGACACTGCAGTTCTATAATATCCAACTACTGTCTTATATTCGTATTGCTTTTTTCATGCACTGCTTCGTGCAAGCACAGTTTCATTCAATTTTCCTAATTTAGTAAAGATACGAACGAAACAAAGAGGACTGTAAGTTTGCCTATTTCTCAGTAGATGTAGACTAGAGTATTTAATTTGTTTAATATTTTATTATTAAATTATTCATACATGCTTTTGTTCGGTGACATGAAATGCATATAATGCCAAATGCACGCAGTGCATTATTTAACACTATAATATTCAAATGATGTCCCATTATAACCTACATTTATCTCTAGATGGCGCAAGTGGTCGTCAGCGGCATACTTCAAATGCTTGTTTGATGTTTGTCAATAGAAATGTGTTTGAATCATTTTAATTTAGAGATACATCTGCATACGAGTTATTAAAATAAATTATAAACATTTATAGAGTTATGAAACACATGAATAACTTTTTACCACAAGCTCAGTTTCTGTTTTTTTAATTGATTATCTTACAGGAAACGATATCAAATAAAATATTCTAAAAGCAGCTATTTCAAACTGAATGATCATTTTTAGTAATCTGTTACTGACAGCACAATCACAGTTTCATACATCATTTCCCTATTATGTAGTTTGTATCTGTAAGAACTCTAAATAAATATTAACCTACTGCACTTACAGTTCAACACAGAATCCATATATAATATGAACATGATATTTATATCTATTTTTATTGCAATATTACTAGACCACAATTAATTTTTTTTAAATAAAAAATTCGGTAGAAATAATTATTCAATATAAACTTAACTGTTTTATGAGAAAATAAATACATGAATTAAAATTTTTAATAAATGATCAGTTACTCTTCAAAGTTTAACGATATTTTTTTTTGACTTTTTTACATTAAATTACGAGTAGGTAACTCAAATAAAATCTATAATATTATTACTATAAAGCAATAAATTAAATTTCACAGTTCCACTAAAATTATAAATAATTTAATTGTAAGTACATGCAACGTAGACTCTTGCCTGAACAATATTAGTAGTTCAGACTGCTTCAGATTGCTTTAATTGTGTTCTTCCTTTATAAAATAATGATCGAATTAAATGAAACAACAATAAGAACCTACTAGAGATCAGCATTTTCGAAAATTTTAATATTCGATTCGATCCGATATCTGATCCGAAATTAGATCTGAGATTCGATCCACCATACTATTAGATCCGTACTAATTTCCATATTTATATGTAACCAATTGTAACGTTGCAGATGAAACTAAATTACTAATTTTGTTGTAAGAAAAAACTAAATAAATAAATAAATATATCATCACGCCTTCTACCCATTACTGGGTGTGGCACTCTGCTAAAGCAGATCTCGGTAAGTGATATATTTTGCGCGTGAAGTGCGGTTACCAGTCGTCAAATCACGGCCCCCAAACATGTTAGTGGTGGAGGAGCCACAGGGATAGCTTTTTCAAATTATGAAAATTTGTCGCCTGTGGGAATCGAACCAGGCACCTCAGGATCCACAGGCCGACTTCATACCACTGTGCTAGCCATCCCAAAACTAAAGAGTCAAATTTTGTTGTAACGTTATTTAATTATTTTTTTATCATAGTACATATATACTTATAAATTTTTCGTAGCGTTATTATTTCTATAGAGTGGGATTGTAATTTATATATTTTTTTACTCAGAGCGTATAACTGAAAGCGATGAATGAATATTTCATCCGAATTTCGGTTCTAAAATTTAATCCGATCAGATGTTTTATACAACTTCGGATCGGATTAGTATATTATGCCGATTACTAGTACCTACTATCATCTTTAAATGGACCATCTTCAAATAAAATTGTACTCCAATCGTAGCATCTCGCATACTATATGTTTTACCGACAAATTTAGTATATTTTCTTTTATATGACTATTTGCTTTTTAATATCGTTTACCGAAATCAATTACAAAGATTTGCGTACTGTTTGTTTAAAATACGAGCAAAGTGCGCCTTGTCAAGAATAATAACATTAGATTTTTTTTTAAATAATGCTATACATAACAAAAATTACAATAATATATATATTATAAATGACAGAACAGTTTAAAAATAAATTTAAAAATTCTTACTCATTTATTCGGTCTTATGGCAGGAATTATCAAACATTTTGAACGCGCTTATATTGTTAACTACAGTTTAAATTTTAATAGCAATGTTAAATTAAATAAAAATAATTTACTATTGTCTTTCTTAAATTGAATTTAAGAAATAAATGTGGTTGGTAATACGAACCCTAAATTGGCTTCTTAATCTATTCTTAAATTGCCTGAAATTACATTTCTGAACTCTATTGGTAATTCATTAAACTCTTTAAAATCACTCACAAATAAAGATAATCGTATATACATTTGATCAGCAGCCACTCTTGGAATATTCAAGTCACAACTTTTCCTCGTTATATTTGTTACTGTTCGCTCCAATATAATATAATGGTAATAATAATAAATATTTATTTCTAAGAGACCATAGTACAATTGGTACAGGAGAAGTCAATACATAAATATAATAATAACTGTTACAGGAAGTTATAATGCAATATTGTTACAAGTCATGTACTTTGTAATAGCATTAATCAATAAAAACAAAATTCAATTCTTTTTCAAATTTTTTACAATCAACATTTTTTTTCAGATCTTGTAGTAGTCCATAATACTAACTGAGTCAGTAATAGTTCAGATTGTATTAACATTTATTTAAGTTTATTCTTGGTATACTAATGTACAAATTTCTTCATTATCAACATTTTTATAGACCTCTACCATAAGATCAGCTAGAGCTGTTATTGTATTTCGACCTTGTTAGGAATAAATCCATACTGTTCTCCGATTAATATCTCGTGTTTCCAATGAGATCGGCCCATAGATTCTGGACCATGTTTGTTAAAACAATTGCCGATCGATTGTCGATTCTGCACGTAAATCTTCTAAGAATGCTGAAAGTTTTCATAACTAAAGCTTGTCAATAAACTAAGTAGTATTATACTACAACTAAGATATTAAGTGATCGTAATAAGTGATTAGTTGCAGGTAGTGTTCATAATTTTATTCCTTAAAAACATAATTAATAAATAATTATATTTCTTTTGTTCTACCAGATAGCCAGTATATTAAATTATAAGTACATTTCATGCGTTTCGCGCATAAGTATAGAACCATCCTGTATAATATTCAGAAAATTATTAAATAGCTTGTATTTAATCGATCAGTAGTAAATTCAACGTTTGCTCAGAATTTTTTTTTACTTTAACCAGTAATGTGTCATCATCATCGGCTCAACTATCCAAGCAGGATATGCGCCTCCCTAATTAACTTCCTCCAACCATCTCTATTCAGTGCTAGTCGACTATAGTTGTTTATTCCTACTTCTTTGAGATCCCTTTCAACATCGTCTTTCCACTTCTTTCTCGGTCTACCTCGCGGTCTTTTCAGCGCTGGTCTACACCTGTAGATGGCTTGGGGCAGTCTATCATCACCCATTTTTAATACATGCCCAAACCATCTAAACCTCTGTAATTTGATGAACGCTACTATGTCCGGTTCTCCATACATTTCCTTTAGCTCGAAGTTCATTCTAATCCTCCATAGATCTTCTTCCTTTACTGCTCCGAAAATCTTCCAGTAATGTGTACAGTTTTAAATTAGTTTTTGATCGGTAAAAAATATTTATTGTTAAGTAAATAATAACTATTGCTAAGCTAAAATAATATTTTTCCAATATAAAATATATTTACTCAGTAATTTATGCTCAGTAAAACTAATTATTATTACAAGTGGAAAACTATTACTACTACTAATATAATGACTCGATCAGTAAATATAATAAGTAACCTAGTAAAATCATGATTATCTCAGTAAATATTGTAAAATACCCATGAACTATTTGACTGTAAAGTAAAAATAAGAAATCGCTCATTAAATATTATAACTCTGCCAATAAATATAATAACTCAATAGTTATATACAGGTAAATATGATTTCAACTTAATTAAAAGCTGAATTATATATGTTTATGTAAATACCCGAAAATGAGTAACTCCTAGCATTTACCAATTTTATAAAATATTTTATACCGAGCAAATATTGAAAAATAAATGCATCACAAAATAAAAGTATATCGCTTTACATACTTAATAGAACTTGTGGTAAAGTTTATGTATGATATGATAAAATTTCCGAATAGTTGCTTTTCATGATTTTAAAGATTCGCTTTTATTAAAATAATGCATTGAAAAAGCAGTATTTGAATCTTAGAGTGTTGAATAATATAATTTGGAAATTTGGCAATATGTGCATTTTATGTCACTGAATAAGGATATGTATGAATAAATTGGTGTAAGAAATATGACAAATTTTAAATACGCTAGTCTAGTGGGAGATAGTTTAAACACTGAGCCACCATTAATTGGTTCGTATCTACGCTATTAGGAATTTGCTCAGACTAACCATACCTTAGACAAAGTCTGTCGTATTCAAGTCAATGCAGTGTTATGAAGTAGAGAGAGTTAAAGTAAGTTGTGGGTGAGACGGGTGCGCGGCAAGGAGCGAGTATCCTTTGATGTTATGCGAGTTGCAAACATTTGTATAGTTATTCTTATATTCAATTACTTACTGTTTATACATCAAAGTAAAGGTTAGTTTTTGACATATTAAGTGTTTTGTATACGTACTTTTGTGTTTAAATAAATAAAATGCTCGTGTCTAATAACTGTCATCAACAAAAATGCAACCCGCATAACACCAAGGGATACTAGCTCTTTGCCGCGCACCCGTCTCACCCACAACTTACTTTAACTCTTTTTACTTCACAACAAACGCCGTTGTTCTCCGTCTAAGGTATGGTTAGTCTGAGGGAATTTGAATGAAACAGTGCTTGCACGAAGTTGTACATGAAAAATGCAATACGAAAAATAGACCGTGCTTGAATATTATAAAGATGCGTGCATTCCCGCAAAGATTAATAACTCTTTAAATACTGGTATAGTTTAAAATAAATAAAAAAGATAACAAATAAAAGAATGTACTGGAAAAAATATTGTATTGTAAGTATGAATATTGTGTATTTCGTATAAATTTATTAGTCGTTAGTCTCTTGATTAATTGATTAATTTAATGATATATCGTTATCATAATTTGACTTTTTAGACTAATTACAACGTACGCTACATGTCAATACGATTCAAAATTGGTTTGCAAACTCCTATAGAAGAATATTGGTCTAATTCTATAATAGTAATAAACGGAGGCAAGTTATTGGCTGATATGATATAAACATATTCGGATCAAACGAAATAAATTTGGACTGAAGATAAAACAGCTGCTTGGCTCATCGGAAGAAAATCCATACTCTTCATTAGCAAATTTCTGTTATATAAAGCAATGATTAAGCCATTATGGACCAACGTAGAATTATCCGCATTGTCAACGCTTCCTGACATTGTAGTTTTCTTCAAGATCTTCGAATGCGTTTAGTTAAAGAAAAAAACCCAAATTGAATAATACCTTCGATAAAACCTCAGTAGGGTAGTGCGATTAATAATAAAAATCTTAACATCCTGAACCTGGTACTCTCGAGGGTAAAATACTCTTAGTTAAAATATGAATGTAGAACCACGAAACAAGAAAAAATTAAATTTTCATTGACCGATATAATAATAAAAGAATATTGAATAATATATATATATATATATATATATATATATATATATATATATATATATATATATATATATATATATATATATAATATATATATATATATATATATATATATATATATATATAACATATATATATATAACATATATATATATATATATATATATATATATATATATATATATATATATATATATATATATATATATATAACCGTCATCCTTTCAGCAATACTGCATCTTTTATCCACATAGATATACTGTTTAAAGCATTTTTATTTATATATATTTATATTTAGATTCCTTGTAATATACTTTTAGAAATTATGAATCCGCGTTATAAATAAGTTATTTTATTAAATCATTATAAATTTCGCAGTACTACGATAGTTTGGCAAACTAAGATTTCCAAAAGCATAATATGTAGACAATACCAGATTTAAGATAAATGTGTTTCTGTTTTGTCTGGAAAATTGTCTTCTTTATTTGATCAGAGTTCTGGTTTCACTGTAAAAATTAACTGGTTTTGAGAAACAGACAAAATAGTAATTTACGGCTGTTAATTTCACTATGGCTAACTGTAGTATGATGTAGCGTTATGCAAATTCAGCATATTTCTAATTAGTTTAATGACTAGCTTAATGAACTGCAGGGGTTATTTTTTGTATTGTAATACTTTTACATGAATGCATTTATTTCTCTAAATTTACGCCGGTAGTCCAGTCCTGATTAGGTTATCCTCGTTTTTTAACTGTAAAACTTTTTCATGAATACAATTTTATACCTAATTTTTTATATTTGTCAGTATTCTGGTTATGTATTAAAATGTATGTATTTAATGTACAATAAATATTTTGTACGATCGAATTAAAAACTTAATTTTAATTTTTGTGACTTTAAAATCATGTTAATAAATTATTTTTCACTGCCATAATTCAATGGATATTTATTTCTTCAGACTATTAGAATATCTTCCTAATGATTCATTGCATGATTAAACAGCTCTATACATAAATTAATAATATGAAATTTAGACGATTCTTTACTATACTTTTCTAAAATAAATCAAATAAATATATCATCACGCCTTCTATTAAACTAATATTATATTGGGATTATGTGTCTGATTTTTCCAGATTTAGATAACATGTTTTGTAAAAAAATATTGATAATTCTGGAGATAAGCAAGTTTTTTAGTACTCAATATTACAGTCATTTTTATGGTAAGTACATCAACAAATACGAATATCTAAGCACAATTAGAATAAAAGCTTAACAGGAAATGTGAGTCCTTAAATTTGAAATATGTAAGGTGCTAGTAATATAACTAATTATCACGTTGACACGATTTACATTACATTTACCAATATAAAATGCCCATAGTAATGCGATTTTATATTTTGAATAAATATTATTATCTTTGAAACAAAAGCAAATTTTCTCATGTACCAATCTATTATTAAGGTATTTATTTCAATATAGATAATTATAATTGAATAAAAGCAATACATTTGAATAGTTTGTTTATTCATTTATGAAAAGATCCTCCAAATTTTGATAAAAATCACATGGTGTATTGCAAATAGTATGCTCTTCAGATGACTTATTTAATTTACAAGGGTCATATTTATTTGGGATTTTTAAAGTAACTCGGTAGGTTAGTTTTGTTTAATTGGCACGCTTTAAGTAACCCAGAATCTTGAACTGAGCCTACTGCCCCAGCTATTTTAGCGGGTTGGTAGATTCAACTAGAGGTCGGCAAACATATCCGAAATCCGAATCCGATCCGAAATCGGATCGGAGATCTCTCGGATCGGATTTGGATAGGATCCGATCCGAAAGTCGGATATAATATCCGATCCGAATGTCGGATAAAACATCCGATCCGAAAGTCGGATAAAAGATCCGATCCGAAAGTCGGATAAAAGATCCAATCCGAAAGTCGGATAAAAGATCCGATCCGAAAGTCGGATAAAAATCCAATCCGAAAGTAGGATAAAATATCCGATCCGAAATTTACATACATAACATTTAGGTATCCGTTCTTAGTAAAAACATAAATTCCAATTCCTCTCTAAAGAAATATAACGCTACGTTATATTTATAAGCATTTATGTTCTGTGATAAAAATGATTAAGTATGTCTCTTTAGTTTTTTATAACAAAATTATTTATTAAATTTCATCTATAACTGTTATTTTTCTTTTGAATATGCAACGTTAAAATTGGTTTAGTATAAATAAGAAAAACTGTACTGATCTAATGACACTTCTGGTCGGTTCTCAGATCGGATCGGATTTCGGATTCGATTTCGGATCGGATTTCGGATCGGATTTCGGATCGGATCTCAGATCGGATCAAAATTTTCAAATATGCCGACCTCTAGATTCAATCCGTTTACTTACTAATCAACTTGTGTTCCTTGTTATTCGTGGCGGCATCGCGATTTGTAATAGTATAGAGAGGTTAGGAGTTATTTTTGTGAAAAACGTATGTAATTTTATAATAATATTTTGAAAAAATATACTAAACTATTATTTATGCAGATGATGGAAGAGCAATATGCAATAGGTGTTTCTTGCAATATAAATCACAGAGGATAATATTACGACACATAATTGCGACTCCGAAATTAATTATTTTGATACTGCTGATGATAAAATTATAAAAAAATGGACAGACTCTGACGTTATTTGCTTTTTGGCTACATATAAAAATATAAAGATGACTTAAAACATCCAATTAAAAGCGCAATTTAACACGCAAACAAAACTAAGCAGATGTCGCTTCGAACATGCATTCAGATTTTAAATTTACCGCTAATATTTACAACTGACACTTGAGATGGGGAACGCACGCATCTTTATAATATTCAAGCACGGTCTATTTTTCGTATTGCATTTTTCATGTACAACATCGTGCAAGCACTGTTTCCTTCAAATTCCTAATAGCGTAGATACGAACCAATTAATGGTGGCTCAGTGTTTAAACTATCTCTCACTAGATGTAGACTGGCGTATTTAAAATTTGTAATATTTTTTACATCAATTGATTCACACATATCCTTATTCAGTGGCATAAAATGCACATGTTGCCAAATTTCCAAATTATATTATTCAACACTCTAATATTCAAATACTGCCTTTTAATATTCTTGTTATATTCAATCACCATTTCATTCAAAATTCCTAAAATGGTTTCCATGTATATCTTGTTTTTGTTACTAGATGGCGCAAGTATCCTCAAATAGTCAAGCACAGTCAGCTGTCATCAAATGTCACAATATTAGCTCCTAAATAGGAAAAATATGTGAAAACAAATCATCTTCGATAAAGAATACGGGCAATGTTTACATGATGAAAGTATATGGACGCATATTAAAAATTAAAATATATCAAAATCAAATATTATTGCTCTGTGCCACAATACAGGAATTAGAAATGTGAGAATCTTATAATGAATTATTTTCTAGGAGACATAAAGCAACAATAAGCATGGTTTAGTACATTTATAATACAATAAAAGATAACATAATATAATATAGAAATATTAATAAATAATTATAAGCATTTATAAAGATTTCGTTAATTTTAACTAACCAATTTACATTTCTAGAGCAAAATCAAATCAGCTGTGTAACTGTTTGTAACACATACAATATTCAACCAAGTTAATTAATTAGTATTCATTAAACAAGTGGATATTAACTACGAATATTTATTTCAAGAATTTTGAGTGTGAGGTGAGGCTATCACTTTGAAACTAAACAGACCTTGGGCTCCATTACATCATTGCAGGATAAATTAAATATTGGATACAGAAATCCCTATAGGATTAATCAGACTTTGATTAGGTAAATGTAATTCCTACTGTTATTTTAAAACTGATTTCAACCATTTTTTTTCTTTATAGGTCAAGTTTGTCTTGTAGATCACGCAATACATTAGTACATACTACTTAGTTCAATGACAAGCTTAAGATATGAATATTTCCATCTCTCTTGAAAGATTCACGTGCAGCATTGAAGATTTTTCGATCGCCAACCTATATATTGGCGTACATTCTTATAATTGAACAGACAGTACCAAATATAACAAGGAAAGGTTGTGTCTTGGACATTCTGAGAGTGGCTACTGACCAAATTTGCATAATCTTTCATTATGAGTGATTTTATAAAGTTTAATTATCTATCACAGTTCCTGAACTCTATGTAGAGTTCAAGAATTGTGATAGATTAAGGCAATTTAAGAATAGATTAAGAAGACATTTATAGCCAGTTGCCAGTTTTTCTTAAATGAACAATATCCTGTTGAAATAAACTGTTAAATGACTAACTTGCTGTTAAATATTCGATTCGGCATTTTTCATTTAAGGAATTCATAAAATTTAAGAGAAAGTCATTAGACCAATAAATAAGTTGTTTAAAATTGATTTTTCAATTGGTCTGTTATTTGTAATATATATATTTTTGTTGTTAATGCCACTACTAAATAAAGATCTATTATTATTCTTGTCAAGGACATCAAGGTGCACTTTGCTAGTATTTTAAACCGACAAACCCTAAACTTGTAAACTGTACGCAAACCTTTATAATTGATTTTGACAAACCATATTAAAAAATGTGCTACGTAATTTGCTGGTAACAAAAGAGTATGTAACAAATTTAACGGTAAAATGCATTGATTGGAGTAAGTGATTTTATTTGAAACACGATTAAAAAAGAAAACAATTAAGCAAGCTAAAGTAGTTTAGACCAGTGATGGGCAAACTACGGCCTGCGGGCCAGATACGGCCGCCTGAAATGTGATATCTGGCCCGCGCGGCATTATTCCTAAACTGACAAATAAAAAAGAATACAGGCTATATGAAAAATATTTTCCTCTTTTTTCTTCTCTTTGTCATTAATAGGACTTAGTAACATAAAAAACACAAGAATTTTGTTAAATGTATCACTTTTATTTTTTAATAAATTATATTGGCCCGCCTAAAGTTTTTTTCCTTTGGCCCCCTCTTTAAAAAGTTTGCCCATCACTGGTCTAAACTATTAATATTATTCTGGTAAGAGTCTGTGTTGCATAATACCTACAATTAAACTATTTATGCCCGATTTATCGATCGATTATTAAGAAAATGTTAACTAAAAGCAATATAAATTATATGTATTCTGTACTCTCCAATATGTAACAGGCAGTTAATTAAAACAGGTATATAACAGTAAACTCAGCATTAGAATATTAGTTGAACTGTAGAATTTAGTGTATTGTTTTATATTGATAAAATTATTAATTTTATTTAATAACAATAAAAAAGACTAAACACAATATGCATATTGTTAATTTTTGAAGAGACTTCCAGTGTTTGTTTTCTCATAAAATAATTATGTTTGTACTAAATAGGTATTTCTTCAGATTTTTTTAAATTTTTAATACTAATTAAAATGGATATTTATTTGAATTTATGAAATGATAAGTCAGTTTATAATTCTTGTGGAAAGAATAATAATTATGATGGATTAATAATAAATATAATATTAATAAATTTTATTTTTCAAATTAATAAAAAATTCTATATTAAAATTAATTAATCACATTCCAAGCGCACAATATAGTTAATAATGTTGATAAAATTACTTGACGAACAGAAACAAGAGGGCAAAAATAACGACAGTCACCAACAGTAACAATAATGCAAAATCAGAAACATTTATAAAATTACTGCGAATGGAATCAAATGAAGGGGGATGATGTAGTATTTGAAAGAATAATTATTACGATGAGCGGATCATGAATTTTACATAAATGATATACAAATGTATTGGTTCTCTCGTTTTACTCGAAAAATTGTGTGCCGATGTTCTTTCATTAATTCGTTCACAGAATGTCTTCGCTGATGTCATTTTCTTCACGATTGTAAGTAATTCTGCTTTCCGCACATCATCTGATGTTTCTACTCCACTTTCTTATGAAACCATGTTAATATTTTTTCAATTCGCATCGTTTGAGTGGCTTTGTTTTTTTTTTGCATTTTGTGATAACTACTATTATTCACTGAGAAAAAGTTGTTTTTTAAGTTAGTAAATAAAGTTCTCATGATACATGTCGTGGTAATCTCTGAATTTTAATTTTTACTTGAAAATCAGCAACTTGTTGCAAACAAATCTATATGATTCACCAGCGTGGACATTTATGATCTGGGACCTACGATTTAAGTAACATACATATGGTTCTTCTGCTAATTCTCAACATTTCTACACTCCATAACTTGAATGTATATAAATCTCATTTAGGTATATAATCGATTTTTGTTTCTCCTTCAACTTCGCATTATCTCTATTTGCTCTTAGATAAGGGCTCTTCGGACAACAATGTCATACTTTTCCATCAGCACTTTTCTTCAGTCAACAATTTTTTTTAATTGAATTTCGAACTACAACAAATACTTTCGTAATATTTATCATTTGTGCTATGATTTCGAAGCGATGTTTTTTTCAATTTATTTTAGCTATATTTATCGCGTACTATATTCCGGGATTGAAAAATTGTATATTTAATCGTTTATATCTATATTATTTTTTCAGGAACACAATCTTGGTCTTCTTGATGATGTAAGTAATATGGTTGAATAATATGTGAATATGTGGAAGATCTAGCTTTGCTCGGAAAATAACGGAAGATATAAAGTTTAAAATGAAAAATAAGAAACAAAAAATAGATAAAAGAAAAACGTTATTCGGAAGTTTCACTCATACTTCAAAAACAGTTGATTTTGGTCTCAATTGACTATGGATCAAATTACATTGCTCTAAAGTACTAGCATGCCAATTTCTCCCCAATTATCTTTAAAATTATGTGGTAAATAAATTTTCCGAAGGATGAAATCTAGCTAGATTGTTTTCTTAAGCCAAAAAATATTAAAATACCAAATATTATCAACATTGTTAGAGCCGATTCCATGATCGTTGATGGTCAACAATTGCTCGTATTAGAGTATAAAATATCCAATTCTTTGGTGTATTGAAAGTTTTGAATGATGCACGATATAGATATGCTCATATATTTTTATAATGATTAATTACAGGTCATTGACGATGTGCCTGAACTGGTGGAAGTTTTACCTGTCCTGAACAAGCAGTAGTTCTGCCTGTTCCTGAACAGGTTGTTGTACTGCCAGCCGCGCCTGCACAGCCTGCAAACGTGGTAATTTGTACTTTATATGAATATTATGTTATATACAAGAACTATGTATTTTTATCTGCAGCGTACTTGCAACGTTTGCCTTGGTGGGCAACCTACACATGCATGTGTGCCATGTGGCCATCAATGCGCGTGTGAACAATGCGCCGATAGAATCATGCAACAGAACCAGGAGCGTTGCCCCATATGTCGACAACCTGTAGAAATTCTGATTAGAATATTTTTGAATTAATTTGTAAGATTAAGGACCAGTTTTTCAATCGCTGGTTTACTCTCGATTAATGCCAATCATGATTAAATATTAATGGAAACCGTAGTTTCCATTATTATTTAGTTATGATTAACATTAATCGGTGACTGAAGAACTGGCCAGAAGAACACTATTTTCATTTTTGTTATGTATATATTTATTTATTTATCTTGTCATTTTAAATCTATATAAGAGTATTATAACTATAAAATTGATAGTGAAATTTGTATATTCAAAACCTCTGAGCACTCTTGTACTATATTAACTATTTATTTTGAACATTACTTGTATTACAGGATATATCAATTAGAATCGTAAATGATAACTTACGTATTACGACCGTACCACCGCAGATTTGCGCCCTGGGTTGACAAGTACCTGAAATTCGAATGAAACGTGAGCGACGAAACTCAGTGAACCCTGCGATTATGATTTCATTACAAAGATATCGTTCACAAATATTGTATCACGAATAGCTTAATTTACACACTCGTACGTAACGTAATATGCAACAGCATTGTCCAGTAATGCAAATTCGCTCGTACATTCGCTCGCGTACACGCTCCGAAGAAACATAGGTATGTTTCGTGAATACACACATCACAGTCGGTGTTGTCCGCATGGTCTAGCAATATTGGTGTAGATCCGCATGATCTCGTACCTTAACAGTAAAGATTAGCATAATCCCATTGTGTTCATAGTTCATAGAATGATTGCAACATAAATGTAAAACCATATTAAATATTGCTTCTGCAATAAACGTAAGAAGGTAAAGAACTCATCTTTCATACTCAAATGATGTAAATTATATTTCTAGTGCAAAATTATATAGAATGGTGTACCACTTTAATGATTTAATAATTATCGCCTGAATTCTATTATATAATTGATAATTCTATATGACGCAATCATACTACTGGTATCCTTTTAACGATTTTCAGTAGTTATTCAAAATAGAGGTGGTATTGTGGAGAAGCTGACAGCAGCACAACACTGTAATAAATGGGTGAAAGCTTTTAAACGGGGACTATTAAGTAATACTATGCCAACAAATGATCGTATTTACTCAAAGCATTTTTATCTTCCCCATTGTGTTAAATAAAATCCCTTGAAAGTATTTGATCTAAAGAAGAAAACTGTTAATCAAATGAATTTCATTAAACCATGATCATACATTTACAAGTGTACATAGTCTTTTATGCAATTTAAATTATTATTTAAAGCATTAGGTTTTGTTGAGAATGAATGATCTAAAAGAAACAAACAATATATTATTATTGATAGATTAATATTACCTGTACAACAGTTATATTCGGTAAATTTTCTAGAAATTCATTTTCAAAACAAATCCGATTTCATATTTATAAATTTGTAAACATAGTGTTTCCGAATCAAAGCAACCAGTATACATAATATGACTGCAAATTTGATCCAATCCAGCAATGTAAGTACAATGTGCACAAGAAATACTTTCAATTCTGTTGCAATTTGATTGTAGACTTCATCAAATCTAGCAATGTAATAGTTTCTCAATGATAAAATTTTATCTAAAAATAATAAATAATATTTTTTTAAATGTATCAGTATCAGTAATATGAACAGATTAATATTATCTTTGAGACAATTACATTGCTATGGTTAATTTTCTTGAAGCTTGCTTTTAATAGTTATCGAATAAAAGCTGTGTGTCAATAAGATAATTGACCAAATTGTTGGTATTCAAGATGTTGTACAACTCCATAAATGTTTATAATTTATTTTAATAACTCGTACACTGATCTGTTTCTAAATTAAAAAGATTAAAATACATTTCTATTGACAAACGTCAAACTAGCATTTGAAATTTGACATCTGATGACGACTTCTGCCATCTATTGAGAAATATAAGTAATAATTGGACACCATTTTAGGAATCGAGAATAAAACAGTGTTTGAATAAAGCAAGAAATTTAAAAGGCAGTATTTGAATATTATAGTGTTGAATAATGCACTGTGTGTATTTGGCATTATATGCATTTTATAGCACTGAACAAAACTATGTATGAATAATTTAGTATATAAAATATTTAAAAAATAAATACTCTAGTCTACATCTACTGAGAGATAGACTAAACACACAGTCTGCTTAATTTGGTTCGTATCTTTACTAAATTAGGAATATGAATAAAACTGTGCTTGCACGAAGCAGTGCATGAAAAAAGCAATACGAATATGAGGCAGTAGTTGAATATTATAGAACTACAGTGTCACCCCTTGAGATGCATCATTTATTTGAAAGTAAAGTTAGTTCTAGGTCAGTTCAGGGTTGAATCCAAATTTCCCAAACAAATACGGCCATGGATGATTGTACAGATCAAAACAGGGATATGCTTGAAATAAAAGCCAATAAGAAGACAACAAATTTCGCGCGTCTCTGAATTGTAACGACTTCCGCCCTGTTCGCTTTGACATCCTGAGAACGCTTTGATAGTTATGTTAATTTGAATGTGTTGATGGTATTTGTTATTGTGACCAAGGTTGTGACTTCAATAACAAAATTGAGATTTGTTGTGATGCATAATCAAAATAGTCACAAAAAAAAATTTCTACCAGAAAGAAATGAATTCAATACATAATAGGTTAGGTACGTTTAACTTTGCAGTTTACATTATTACAGCAAATAATACATTTTAGGATTCGTCGATCGAATATATACTTCAGTTGGGATCGTCTTTCAACAAAAATTTGACATGTGTTTTCATGGGAATTAGGACGTACCGCGAAGTCAGGGAATCACTCATTAGTATTAGTATTAGAACTTATTCAGTGAATCGATTCATAAACCCCTCAAATTGAACCGATTTACGTTATAATAATAAAAAAGTGGTAATTGCCAACATGACTTATTTAAGTCGACTTCAAAACAACGAATCCCATTACTTATTGGCATCATCAAAAAATTCTTTGTATTATTCAATAACGCCGATTGTCAATAAATATTTTTGTATTGTTGGAACATCCGTCCTATGTGAGCGGATTTTTTCCGTTGCATTAAATATTGCAATTGACGAAAGCAGTCGCCTAGATCCAGAACGATTAGGTAGATAAATTAATCCTTAAAAATCACTTGACTTAAGATATTGAGACATGTAATAATTTATTTATTTAATTCAATAAACAAATATAATTTATTTATTATTTTGTTTCTTGATTGTAAATTTGCATAATAACTAACAAAAATTCGGTTTACGATTCGATTAATCGAGAATCGATTCTAGTGCATCACATTTCATATAAATATTCTCTGCATATAAAATCCAATTAATATTTCTTTTAAACTTCTCATTTACCTAGGCATTTACTTTTTTATGACGTTTATGGATATTCTATTACATTATTTGAATGGTACTACTATATGTATAACAATTTTATTTTTATTTTATATATCTTAATTTTCAAACTATGCAAATTCGGATGAAATATTCATTCATCGCTTTCAGTTATACGCTCTGAGTAAAAAAATATATAAATTACAATCCCACTCTATAGAAATAATAACGCTACGAAAAATTTATAAGTATATATGTACTATGATAAAAAATAATTAAATAACGTTACAACAAAATTTGACTCTTTAGTTTTTTCTTACAACAAAATTAGTAATTTAGTTTCATCTGCAACGTTACAATTGGTTACATATAAATATGGAAATTAGTACGGATCTAATAGTATGGTGGATCGAATCTCAGATCTAATTTCGGATCAGATATCGGATCGAATCGAATATTAAAATTTTCGAAAATGCTGATCTCTAGTAGGTTCTTATTGTTGTTTCATTTAATTCGATCATTATTTTATAAAGGAAGAACACAATTAAAGCAATCTGAAGCAGTCTGAACTACTAATATTGTTCAGGCAAGAGTCTACGTTGTATGTACTTACAATTAAATTATTTATAATTTTAGTGGAACTGTGAAATTTAATTTATTGCTTTATAGTAATAATATTATAAATTTTATTTGAGTTACCTACTCGTAATTTAATGTAAAAAAGTCAAAAAAATATATCGTTCAACTTTGAAAAGTAACTGATCATTTATTAAAAATTTTAATTCATGCATTTATTTTCTCATAATACAGTTAAGTTTATATTGAATAATTATTTCTACCGAATTTTTTATTTTTAAAAAATTAATTGTGGTCTAGTAATTTTGCAATAAAAATAGATATAAATATCATGTTCATATTATATATGGATTCTGTGTTGAACTGTAAGTGCAGTAGGTTAATATTTATTTAGAGTTCTTACAGATACAAACTACATAATAGGGAAATGATGTATGAAACTGTGATTGTGCTGTCAGTAACAGATTACTAAAAATGATCATTCAGTTTGAAATAGCTGCTTTTAGAATATTTTATTTGATATCGTTTCCTGTAAGATAATCAATTAAAAAAACAGAAACTGAGCTTGTGGTAAAAAGTTATTGATGTCTTTTATAACTCTATAAATGTTTATAATTTATTTTAATAACTCGTATGCAGATGTATTTCTAAATTAAAATGATTCAAACACATTTCTATTGACAAACATCAAACAAGCATTTGAAGTATGCCGCTGACGACCACTTGCGCCATCTAGAGATAAATGTAGGTTATAATGGGACATCATTTGAATATTATAGTGTTAAATAATGCACTGCGTGCATTTGGCATTATATGCATTTCATGTCACCGAACAAAAGCATGTATGAATAATTTAATAATAAAATATTAAACAAATTAAATACTCTAGTCTACATCTACTGAGAAATAGGCAAACTTACAGTCCTCTTTGTTTCGTTCGTATCTTTACTAAATTAGGAAAATTGAATGAAACTGTGCTTGCACGAAGCAGTGCATGAAAAAAGCAATACGAATATAAGACAGTAGTTGGATATTATAGAACTGCAGTGTCACCCATCTTTGCTCTCTATTTATGGTTATTATTATGAGAACATTGCTAAAAGTCAAACTGACGTTTTATATTATTATTTTTGCTTGCTGCGCCATCTGTTGGCAAGTGATGGATTCATATATTCCCGCCAACCGCCATTTTGCGCGGCTTGCACATTATGATGTTGCACTTTAGAGTGTTGCAAAATACTGTGTAATTCAAAAGCAGGAACTGCGTTTTAGGGTGTTGGAGATTGTTGTGTGAATTTTAGCACACATGCATTTTATGTGACTGCATAGGGATATGTTTGAAGAATTTGATGTAGTGCACCAGTCTACATCTAGTGAGAGATAGATGAAACACTAAGATCTCCATTTTAGGACGATGACCAAGTTGATGTATGACTAGTATGGAGATATATTTTATGATGAAATAAAAGGCAGTGTATGCGGATTATGAATTTCTGACGCTACCCCTTTGTACCTTTGACTACAAGAATATGTACCATAAATAATATGTTCCATTTATAATAAAAAGATATATTTTATTTCAAAGAGATTCAAATCACATCATCGTTCCACCATTGTTCTGCGGAGACCTGCTGTCTTCAGCCCGAGTGATTCATCTTTTTTGATCAGGGTAGAGCTCGACAGACCAAAGTGAAACCATAACGAATACGCTTGAACTCCACCCATTTTGGGATATAACAAATGGCATGACTCTTCTTTGGCGCAAAAGTCTCAGTTTCAGTGAAAACACTAGGGTACCTCAAATAGAAGGGCACTTCCATGATGTGGTAACGTAAGTAAGGTCGAATTTCGCTTGCGATCGTTTTAGCCGCCATTAGTCTGCTGAACAAGTGTCAGATTATATTGCGTTATATGGGGTTAGTATCATTATTTTCATACTTTATTGTTTAATTTTATATAATTTATCTTTAAAAAATTTCTCTAAACATATTTAACATTTGTGTTAAGTTTATGTAGGTAAATGTATTTTTATTCTACTAAATAAGAATCTTGTTTAAAGAGAGATGCTATTTATTTCAGAAATTTTATTGTAAAATTAAATACTTCATAAAATTTACACCTATAATATTTAAAAGATACGTCAAGAGGAAGTTACAATAGGATGCGGGCACTCACGTGACAATGTGACGTTTTGTGACGTAAAAACAGCTGTTTGGGCTGATCACTGCAAAATGAACTATTTTTTGAGACGAGATTTGAAAAGAACGGTTCTTTTCAAATATTGTTGGGCTGCGTTCACTGCGCCACCTACAAAATGAATTATTTTTTGTGATGAGATTTGAAAAGTACGGTTCTTTTCAAATCTCGTCCCGAAAAAAATAGTTCATTTTGCAGGTGGCGCAGTGATCGCAGCCCAAGCAGCTGTTTTTACGTCACAAAACGTCACATTATCACTTGAGTGCCCGCATCTTATGAAAATGATCGAGAATTTTTATCAGAATTTTTAACTGTTGTACAACAGACAACAACAATTCAGACTTATGACCCTATAAACATTCCAGAAAATTTAAAAATTCAAGAAATAAATTTAAATAATAGCGAAAAAATTCATTATATTATATTGCCGGATATATAATTTCTCGAGTACTTAAATATTCGAAAATATGCCAGAATTGTACATCTGCTCTTGAATCAAGCAATTATAATAAAATAGATTTGTAGCATACAGATTTAAAATTGCTGGTAAAAAGAAAATTTACATTGGAAAACAATATAGCAGCAAGTCTATGACAAAGTAAATCATATACTTATTGTTTTCAGATCATTTTAAACATTGTATATTGAATAACATTTATTTTTTCTTTCATTAAATTATGGTTTCATGTTAATTTAATATATTTTAATAATCTAATAGTAAAATAGATTATATTTATTATAAAAAATCTTAAATAAAAATAGAAATTTAGTATTATTCCTATGTCTTATAAATCTTCTTGGCAGACTAATGCCGGCGACCTTGATCATGTCTTTACCCTCTCTATTTGAGGTACCCTAGAAAACACTTGGCCGACGCGCCATGTACGATATGCGCATTTATGCAAATTTATTAATAATATATTTATTTATTATTAATCCTTCATAATTATTATTCTTTTGACATGCTATTTTTATAAATGGAAAAAATTATACACCTTCCTATTATTTCATAAATTCAAATAAATGACCATTTTTTAAAATCCAACGAGACTGAATGTACCGACGATAGTAGCGACCTACGAAGACACTCGTCTCAGGACTGTAAATTGCTTTGTCCAACTCTAACATAAATTTATAAAGAATTAGATTATTTTAAATATTTTATATATTTTGCGCAACAATAATGAAATCCTTTAATTACAAAAATAAATTTAAACTTTTAAATTTAAAACAATGATTAATATTTGAATACATTCTAAACAGTACGTAAGTAAATCAGTAATACAAGTGCCGTTTACAAACAACCGATCTTACAAAATGAGGGCACTAAAAGAAAGTTAAGGTATAATAGTCGCAATTATTTCAGATTTCCACTTGCTATAACCAAATCGCACCATTGAACAATTTGTCTACGGACGCACTGAAAATTCTACTGTACGTGAACGTATCTTTTTATATTTTAGCAAGAGTGCGATGCACCTCCATTAATCCAATTACAGGTCAACCACAGAATAACCGATTTGTTACGACATCCACTAATTGCCTTGGACACAAAACTTGGTCCACTACATTAATTAGTACTTTGCAAATAACTTCTGGTGATGATTTAAGGGTAGTAACATTTCTTGCATCATCCACCGTCAGTCATCAACTTTGCTCATCCAGTACACTGACTACTCAATCAGGGTTTACAAACATAACTTGTTCGTAAAAATATGTTTTACTTAATTATATGATAATAAATAACAAAACAAATATATAAAGTTTTTTTTGGAAATTTGTATTTTTGTAATAAATATTAATGTGTTGTAAGAAGAAGTACAGTGAAGTTTTATTGTTTTTCTTATGCCCTCTTTTCATTTCAAAAATGAGAAACGTTGCTTTCTCTTGCATTTCATGACTATTATTATTTCTTGCAGAAGAGAGTTTTAATAAAATTCACTTTTATATACATTCTCTTCTAAGTATGTAGTTTGTATACGTCTTAACAAACGAGATCATGAACATTTGTGAGGTTTCTATTATAAATATACTTATTTTAAATATGTAAGTTCTCTTAATAAATAATTTTGTAACTTCATCGTCCAAAATATGAGAAATTATTGGATTGTGAGCCCATAGAAGTTTGTAATCGTGCGCCGCTGGAAAATGTTGTCGTCAGAATCTGTTGTGACTTTACCGATTGTGCAAGACAAGTAATGTCAAATGCTAATGTCAATGTGAGTGTTAAACATATTTTGTGTTATTGGGATATTTGGACAATTTAAACAATATTTGTTTACATTAATAATTATTAAGTAAATTTGAAAAAATCAACTTGCCTCCGCCAGGATTTGAACCCAGACCTTCCACTAGGGCCTCGAACGTCCTAATGACCTATGAGGTTGCGGGCACTCACGTGACGAACTGCACAGCTGAGTGGTGGGCAGCTGTCAGAATTACTTCCCTTCTCACCCTTCATCGTCCACATACTTTGAGAATTTGACATCGGATTAGGTTATTTTAGAATTTCGTTCTATTTTTCTTGTGTGTTGTTTGTTATTGTTTTGTTTCTTATTGTTTAATTTGTCATTATATTAGTTGTAAATTGTTGTGGTAGTTATTTGTCTGTTTAGTGTTTTTTAAATTTATATTAGCGAAATAATGTCGCTTGGTTTATGCTATGTGGTGGAATGTAAGATGGACAGAAATGCAAAACCAAAATAATAACATCTCAGATATGAACGAGACGAACTGAAACGCAAAGTTTGTCGCTAAGAATTAAATTTTCAACAACGAGCTAAAAACTTTTTAAAATAGCGCCCAAATAAACTAAAGTGAAGTAAGTAACGTCTCAGTCGAAACGTAAGCGGGGCAATGAGGAGGGGAACAGCGGGAGGTAATTCTAACAGCTGCCCACCACTCAGCTGTGCATCAACTTTAGTTCGTCACGTGAGTGCCCGCGACCTATCGATATAAAAAATTACATGTACGTGTACATATAAGTAGCTGTAAAGTGAAGTAGATATATAACTTATTATTTTTACAGATGTATAGTTATTTAACAACTGTGTTTTTTTTATATTATCAATGCACAATTTAATTATACCAATGAATGGAGAGTTGCAGATGGATTAAAAAGAAAATGTACAATTACTACAAAATATGAGCACTGAAAATTTTGCTCGATATTATTCTGTACACGAAATCTAATTATATATGTAAGGTACGAAAACATATTTGCCTTTAATTATTACTAATTCGATAAGTAGATTGGTTAATTAATATAAATTATTCTTTATTAACTAAATTTCTTAGGTCTTACGAATAATTTTTTGCTAAAGTGATTTTATTCATTGTTTTAATTTAATAGAACCACAGTTTATTAATCATGCATGTATATAAAAGGTTTTGTGCAGTATTCATTCCTTATCGTTATATTGAAAACCTCGATTTGAGATATCACTATCAACAAAATGTTATAACATCGGCATCTGACGTAAGTCGTAAAATGAATTATTTTGTAAACTCAAAATACTACGTTGATAATTTGCGTAACATATTTTATTCAATTATTTGCTTGTATGCATTTCTTAATCAATTTTGTATTGACTGGTTACAGATATTCAAAAATATATAAATAAATTAAAACATGGCTTCTTCAGATACAGAAGACAAAGATCTAGACGATGTAAGTTTAACTAACACTTAAGTAAAGCAGTCACAATAAATATTGAATTTGTTTTAGTTCCAAGATGCATGTGATGATGAAGTCTTGTAAGAGTATTTATTTTTTTCAGATTTTATATGAATTATAATGATAATTTATTTTAGACCAGGAAGAATATATTTGGAATCCGCCGTAAAAGAAGCTAAACAAGCTATTCATTTCTTTTTCAATAACCAGTTTGATGAAGCTAGAAATTTGATGAGACCATGGTGAATATTTTAAATCATGTGTTCAATGTATTGTAATTAAGGACTGAAAACAAAACTATTTTTATCACATCTTGAATTCGTTATTTCGAAACAAAGTACTACAAATTATGTTTTCAGTCCTAATATGACACTTAACCTAGTAAATATTTCTATTTGTATTTAGGGCTGACTCAAGCATGTACCATTCGTTAGGTAACTGTGTTTTTGCTTTTTTACAAGCTATGTTAACATTTGAGCAACAGCATATAATTGAAGCCTCGGAAGCACTTAAAAAATGTTTAAATGTTTGTAATAAATATCGCAAAAAAAACACATTAGGTGAATCATTAGGGAAAATGGTCAAAAAGCCAAATTATGATCAATACACAGAGGAAGAAGTCCATGCCGAATTATGTTATGCTGAATCTCTACTATTAAAGGCATTACTTACTTTTATGGAAGATGAAACATTAAGTAGTTTTATTCGTGGTGGAATAAAAATTCGATCCTGCTACAACTCTTATAAGTAAGTATATGGATTTTTTTATTTGAATTTTAAAATGACATTGAATATACGATTACACATTTTAAATAAATATATATATATATATATATATATATATATATATATATATTATATATATATATATATATATATATATATATATATATATATATATATATATATATATATATATATTATATATATATATATATATATTATATATATATATATATATATATATATATATATATATATATATATATTATATATATATATATATATTATATATATATATATTATATATATATATATATTATTATATATATATATATTATATATATATATATATATATATATATATATATATTATATATATATATATATATATTATATATATATATATATATATATTATATATATATATATATATTATATATATATATATATATATATATATATATATATATATTATATATATTATATATATATATTATATATATTATATATATTATATATATATATATATTATATATATATATATATATATATATATATATATATATATATAATATATTATATATTATATATATATTATAATATTCAAGCACGGTCTATTTTTCTTATTGCATTTTTCATATTATATATTATATATATATATATATATATATATATATATATATATATATATATATATATATATATATATATATATATATATATATATATATATATATATATTATATATATATATATACGAAGTTGTACATGAAAAATGCAATAAGAAAAATAGACCGTGCTTGAATATTATAAGGATGCGTGCATTCCCTATGTGTGTGTGTGTGACAGGAGTTTTTACGTGCCTTTATGATACAATATACATATATAGTAAATTACAGATCATCATTATTTTAACAATTTTACACAGAAACTATGTTATGTCACCGGCTACTATTGGGCATGAAAAGACGAGTTAACTCGTCACCGGTCAACAAAGTGTTAATTTGATCCCGGCTATCCCTACACTAATTAATCTAATTTCCGATGAATTATCATAAAGTTTTAAAAACAAAATCCATGAAAACAGTACAAAATATATATATATATGTATATATATATATATATATATATATATATATATATATATATATATATATATATATATATATATATATATATATATATATATCGGTTATTTAATATTATTTAGATTGTTTTTAAATCCATTAAATATTAGTTGGCCTAAATTTGACTTAAAAACTATATGAATGAATTTTGTAGTTATTTTTCTTTTTTAATTTCAGAGATTGTCAAAGTATTTTAAAACACCGTAGTTGGGATAATAGTACAACAAAAATACATTTCGAAAGTGGAGTTCGAATGGGCATTGGTACATTCAATTTAATGATCTCACTTTTACCAAGCCGAGTTATTAAGTTACTTGAATTTATGGGTTTTTCTGGCAATAAAGTTAGTAACTGTATATTATTATTATAAATTAAATCATATTTAAGTTAATTTTAAATTTATTAGCAACTTGGTTTACAAGATTTGGAAGAAGGCTATAATATGAAAAACGGATTAAGACAAGTTTTATGTGTTATGACATTATTGTCATATCACCTTATAGTGCTGTATGTTCTCAGTCATCAAGAAGGTGATTTAGAAGCCTGTGAAAAAATATTACAAAGTCAATTGAAAGTAAAGTTATTTTATAAACTACTTTTGGTATAGAATATTGTAATTATTTTTTAAAGGTATACCCAAATGGAGTATGGTTCCTATTCTTCAAAGGTCGTTTAGAATTCATGAAAGGTAATCTCGACGAGTGTCTGAAGTGGTACACTAAGTCTTGGAAGAGTCAAGATATTTGGCCACAGTTCCATCATATGTGCTTCTGGGAACTTCTGTGGGTAAATTGGTAAGTTATGTTATAATTTTCGTGCATGTGTATATGTCTAAATTATTTGAAAACATACAGTTTACGCCTGAATTGGTCGGAAGCCAGTATTTTCGCATCATGTCTAGTCGATGAGAGCAAATGGTCACGTACTATTTATAGTTATCAAAAGGCTGCCATTTTGTGCATGAAAGGAGATGAATTATCCGTTTCCGAAAAAGCGACCGTTGATAGACTGATGAAGTAAGTATATATTTTTATATAATATAATAATAATAATAGGGTTTAAGATTGAGTAGATGACTAAACTCTTTGTAACAGTTATTAAAAATATTAACGAAAAAATATTTTTATTAAGAAACGTTAATATATTAATATCTGCTTCTGTATATCACGGGTTTAATATTGTTAGTTAAATAAATATAACTACATATACTTAAATTCAAAATCGTAGGGATGTACCAAAATATAAGCAACGCATTGCTGGAAAATCATTACCAATGGAAAAATTCGCTGTGAAAAAAGCCGAAAGATATTTTAGCCAGAATAAAAGACTCGTGTTGCCAGTAATTGAATTGATGTTCCTGTGGAATATGTTTAAAATTGCCAAGAAAAATTTTAACGTGGCAAATAAAATATTCCGGTTAATCGAACAAAACCTGGAAAAACTTGAAAATGAAGACACCAATTCTAAATATTACATAGATAACAAGGCTTTAATATTATTGCTAAAAGGAGCATGTTTAAGGCAAATGAACAGTCCTTTGCAAGCTTTAGACTGCTTTGAATTTGTCATATCTATGCAGAAACAAATTCAGGAAGATCACTACATAATTCCGTATGCTATTGTGGAACTTGCATTTATTTCGATGAATGAAGGACAGACAGAAAAGGCTATTTTAGCTCTAGAAGATGCAAAGTAAGTAAAAATGGTTTATTGATGATTGAAAATAGTTTAATGTATTCTTTGTTCTTGAATTATTTTGTTATATAGGATGCGAGCACTCACGTGACAAAGTGACGTGTTGTCACGTAAAACCAGCTGTTTGGGCTGCGATCACTGTGCCACCTACAAAATTAACTATTTTTTTTTGGGACGAGATTTAAAAAGATTAGTTCTTAGTTATACGCTTTGGTTGTAAACAATAATTTAAAGTTTTCTGTATTGAATTTATCGTTTATTTATTATTTATGACAAATCTAATACAATATAATTATAGTTCAGATATGTTTATTATTATATACAAACGATAAATTCAACACAGAAAACTTTAAATAATTGTTTACAGCCAAAGCGTATAACTAATAACAAATCTTTTCAAATCTCGTCCCAAAAAATATAGTTAATTTTGTAGGTGGTGCAGTGATCGCAACCCAAACAGCTGTTTTTACTTTACAGCGCGTCACATTGTGAAGTGAATGTCCACATCCTATTTGGACCTAAGCATTATAGGCAAATGCAGCTAAGCGTTACACCACCTAGCGGTAATTTTTAGAACTACTGTATCCAGGATACATTTTGAATTTTATTATATATTAGATACAGATATTTTCAAATATTTTTGGTGTCTTGATAAAATATATAATATAAAAAGATTATTACTGTGTACCAGAGTGTAAAAAAACATCCAGATGTATCTTTTAATGTATTGCCAAAGAAAGAAACACAAAAAGCAAAATTTGAGACAAAATTTAGGGTTGCCGAATTAATAGATAAACATGCAATATGGATTATGCGATTAAAAATAGGGAAAAAAAGTTAACCCGCGTACGGTAGTATGTTCCCTGCATTTCACAAAAAATATTACATTATTATTTCAACTTTTTAAGTAGTAAAAGAATGCTATTTCAGGAATGTTTACGTTACCAGGGATACGTCTTAGGATCCAAAATAATATTTTTACTTCAATTGTCATGATGATAAATAATAATAATAATAATCTTTATAAGTTCATACGAAAACTGGTATTTTTAGTCTTAATGAAACAAATAACTCTTTTTTTATGGTAAGTAGTTAATCAAGTAATATGTAAATAGAACTGTTGCCAAATAAAAATTTTTACTGTACCTTTCAAACGAAATGCAATACCTATTAATTTGCTAAAGCCAAAGAAAATACGATAAATAAATTCAAAATAGTGACAGAATTTTGAGAATGATATACAAAATTTCGCACAAAGTGAACATTAAAACGCTACACATAATAATGTCGAAATAGAGAAATATCATGATACAAATACAATAGAAGAGACAGACACAGTAGATACTATAATAAATTTATTAAATAATCAACCGAAAACGTTTGGAAACTCTGATGTACAAGTAAATATTTAATAAATATAGAAAGAGCACTTAACCATCTCAGGCTTAGAAAATTTTGATATACTAATTTTTATTCTAAATTCTAGAGATTTAATATATAGTGACAATCATATAAATAAATTAAATATAAAAGAGAAAGTTATTTTGTGTTTTATAATATTAAAGTGCCATTTAAGTTTTGTAGTTTTAAAACGTCTAAAATCTATCCTGGATACAGTAGTTCGCGACGTATTTCAGATGGCGCAGTGATCTTAATTTTATTTGCCTATACTGCATTTAAATACAATAGTTAATTTAATATATGAACCGGTCACTGTAATCCAGTAGTCAGCGCAACGATTGATTAACTACTGCACATTGCGGGTTATAAAGTAAGAATGTCTTTCAGCACTTCGTTGAACCTGTCATAATCCTAGTTGATAAATAAAAATGTAAGAACATTTATTTAGTAGGAAAAATACAATAAAATCTACATTTTCTTTATATTTGTCAGCTTGTAACATTCGCAGTACAACGAAACGATCAAATTAGTTCATTTCCAGGCTTTGATAAAATAAATTTGCTAATTTAAAAATTTAGTTAAATAATTGTTGTAAAGAACATAGCCTGCAACCAATTATAAGCAGAAGTATAAAAAACTAGTGATTTAATTTATATTGGTTTGTTAATGAAACTTGTACGATACACTAGTACTAAGCAATATGAGACAGACAAGCTTTATTTTGCGAACTCCGCTTGAATTTTTGAGGAGCTGTGTGTGTGTTTTTAAAAACATTTCATATTTATTATTTTATGAGTATCAGTATATTGTATTCGTCAATATATGACTTACATTCAGTGAACCAGAACCCGAATCAAATCTAAATTTATGTTTTATTAATTAAACAACTCTATTTTCTGAACTAACTCTATATTATGACATATTTGTGTAATTTTTTGTTCAATTTCTAACTTTTTTTTTGTACCTAAACAACCAAAATTTGTGTTGCACTGTTATTTACAATTCAAATTAGAGCAGCCTTAAACTATAATTATTTCTAAATACTTTTCCTCGAATATTTATTTTTAAATTTCCAACTCCTATAGCAAAATATTTTGTTTAAATGCAGTTTACGCCAAGTGGACAGTCTTAAGATAGTTGTACGGATTTTTGACCGTTCTACGGCTCTTTGCAATGATGCGCCTACAGAGAAATGCTGGGTTTGACAAACCTGATCTTAATTCAGATTACGAATTTTTTTAAACTTTCTAGTGAACCAAAATTGTATTTAGCAAGATAAGTAAATACTACCCTTAATAATATCGAAATTTTTATTGTAATATAAAATTGCAAACGATGTATAAATGTTATGTATTTTTTATTTTACTATTTGACTTAATTAGTTGATAAGTATTTACTTAAAATATACTAATAAAATTGCAATAATATGTATGTTATTCGTCAGGATCATTCGATCATCTTGCAATAATTAGCTTTCACCAAATATGAGTCCATTATCAGTTTGTCCAAATTTATAATTTCTCTCGTGTAGACACATCATTCCTCTATCGCTCACGTAACAAACCATCAGTCATATTCATCCATCTACTCCTAGGCCATCCATGCAACTGTTCAGCCGTTATCTCACCTATTTATATATTTTTCGTTCATTTTTCAACCAACATGTTCAATATGTCCAAACTTACTATATGTCTAAACAATTATACTTCTCAGTCACACATTTATGTATTCGGGACATAATCTCGTCTTATATACCTATACACACTCCACAAGTACCTCTTGTTCTCAGTTATATGCCGTTCATACTTTCTCATTCCTTACGAACTTTCAAATCATACAATTCGTCAGAGTGGGTACTAACAGACCTTCATACACAATTAATCGAACATCTGTGGATTCATTAAAGTAAAATGATTAATTAGCTTTTATTTTTAGGAGAAATTACACTGGATATTCTTTGGAATCAAGGTTGCATTTCAGAATTCATACTGCTCTTTCGGAAATGAAAGGAAGCAAAAATGAGAAACAAGAATAATTATTCATTGAAATTAAAACAGATGCACATTTCTTTTGTTGATTATTTACATTAATAGTTACGTCACTGTTTTATAAAAAAATATTGTTTTATATTTGTTTTTATTGATTTTTAAATATGTATCATTTGTTAATGTTATTTAATTTTTTTAAATATTGAATCAAGTACGAATATTGTTTTGTTTAATGTTTGATACGGTTGAGGAATACAATATGCTTATTATTTTTTTATTAATATAGCTGTTAAAATGCAGTATTACGTTTGGAATAATCATTTTATTGTTCCATAGTATGTGTTGATAACATGTAATCATTGTGAATATGATCACATTCCAATATCAAAATAAAAAAATATATGTTCTTAATCAAATTCATTTTGAAATACGTATTATTTTTTACCTAAAAAAACTTGTGCAAATTAGTAAGTATTTTATTCCAACGCCTCAACATGTTAATTGAAGAGTTGGATACGTATCTTATATGTTCGTAATCAAATTTTTTATTTTTTTGAAACACTTGAATCAATTTTTTTTTATCGTTGCTAGAGAATTTGAACAATAAGAGTGGATGACATTATTTTGTTTTAATTTAAATAAATGTAGGTGATATCAATAATTTTACCACGATAAAGAATACTATACTAGATGGTACTAGGAGCCACGGGTTTATAGTTTTAACTCTATTAATTTTTTTAACAATAACGCTCGGATAATATCAACTAAAATATTTCAATTTTTTCAATAGATATTTAAAAAATAAATTTGTTCAATAATTTATATTAATAAATAGGCATTTCACTTTTTTTTAAAAATATATTTATTCATTATTTAGTTACAAAATATATAATATTTTCGTATTTATTCATGGCATGAAAATGATAGTATTAGTAAAATAAGATGAACTGGTTAATTTTTATATGAACAATGTTAATGACATAGCTAAATATTGTTAATGCACGTCACCGAAGTAGTGTTGGTTGCGAGGTTACTTAGTCTCGATCCAGACAAGTATGCTTACGTTGCGGTGTGTGCGAGGTACGCGGTGCGGTATCACGCGCGCGCGCGCTCTTATGTGCAGTTGACGAGTCACACGATTTGTGAGCTGAGAGGCCGAGACCGAGTTATACCTGTTTGCAGCAAGTACCTGTTTACGTGTATTTTATATACACAACGCTTCGTAGTGACAAGTTGTCGAAGTACATGATGTTGTGTTAATCACACACGACACTCGTCTAATTGTATAAAACCGTTGTCGTTGACTGTTATCGCAAGTGTTGTGATTGTGTTAGCACCGAACAGATCGACCATGTCCGATATAGACACGAAGTCTCAGAATCTTCCTGCTCGTCTGTGCCATGTCATCAAAAGTGACAACTTCGACGGCTACGGGTTCAACCTACATGCAGAAAAGGGTAAGCCAGGTCAATATATTGGCAAAGTGGATGAGGGCTCGCCAGCCGAACTTGCAGGACTACGCCAGGGCGATCGCATACTAGAAGTAAATGGCGTGAGTATAGCAAATGAAACTCACAAGCAAGTTGTGCAGCGCATTAAAGCGCTTGCGGATGAAACCAAATTGCTTGTCGTTGATCCCGAGGATGAGGAGCTGACGCCCAGCATTGTGACCGCCAACTCAAACGCGAGCTCTAAAACAGCGAGCGACGCCACCACCGCGTCGGCTAACAACGGCCAAGCCCGTATTGAGCCAGAAACAGAGGATACCATAAACATGAACAACACCAACAACAAAAACGGCACTGCGAATGCAAATCCAAACCTCAATTTGAATATGACGGCTGCGGAGCTACGCGCCAAACTTGCCGCCAAGAAGAAGTTCGATCCCAGGAAAGAGAATATCGATTTCAAGAAGAAATTCGATACTGTGCAGAAGCTGTAACGTATGAGTATTTTATCAGACTTAACTGCAATTGTTTTGTGTAATGAAATTGTTGTTGACTCTCACAAGGGACACACAAATTAAGTAGGTACAGTACGAAGTGCATATGAGATACGCAAACGGCCTGCGACGTGATATGACGCACAACAGGTGTTGATTGCCGACATACATACATACATGCATATACATACATGCATATACATACACACACACACACACCCGTACATCTTGCGCTTCAGTAATAGCTAGCAACATAGAACGCAGCAGCGACAGCAGTAGGTAGCGACGACTAACATGTGACTTTGACGGCCACGGCACACATCACATTAGCACATCAGACCTCCGTGCTTGAATGCATGACCGCGAATCACGTAATATAACATAACTAACTGGAACAATTAATGTTTGTACTTTTATACAATACCTAAC
Source organism: Pterostichus madidus (assembly GCA_911728475.2). Classification (NCBI taxonomy): domain Eukaryota; kingdom Metazoa; phylum Arthropoda; class Insecta; order Coleoptera; family Carabidae; genus Pterostichus; species Pterostichus madidus. The sequence continues at coordinate 11,770,803 of OU452311.1, forward strand.
TTACACCAACCATTGTGATCATTGTATTACTGTTCAACTTATTCCGTATATAAACCATTTCAGTACGTATGGTGCATATGTAAGATTTACTGTACGACTAACATATAGATGCCATACATAAAATGTAAACTTTTAAGTATACTTTTGTCTTTGATCTGTTATGTCCTTTGTTAAAAATTATTATATTACCTAATTATGTTTATTAAGAAATAAACCAATGTATTTTAAAATCATCGTGTATATATATATATATTTTTTTTTAAATACAACCTTTCCAGATAATATTCCATTAATCTTTGAAAAAGTAATACTTTACAAATATTAAATGTACATTTTTGCAGTTGCAGATGAGTTGCGCTAATAAAAAGTGCGCAAATAGTTTTTATCAACATATCCGCCGGACGTGAATATTAATTTGATAATTTTTTCAAATATTTCTGTTAATACAAATAAGTGAAGGTATATTATTTTACTGAATTATTAGTTTACTTACTAACATGCATGAGTTTAAAAATGATGGGTACGACAGATCAAGTAGGTTAAGGTGAGCCGCTACGGTACGCTGACCCCGATCTTAGAGGTAGAGGAATCATCGAAAACTATGCATACGTGCGTCGTGGTCATGCAGTGAAGGTCGACTAGTCGGAGTGCCGGAGAAAGCCTGCTGGAAGGCATGTGTAGCGATCTGTCAGCGTGTAACAAGCAGTGATGCTGTCGGAGCCAGACGAGAACGAGCACGAGGCAAGCAGCGCGAGCGTGCGTTTGTTGGACGTGGGGCGCGGTACCGCAGCGAACTGCGGTTTCCACTTAACACGCAGCAAGTGGGACCCATATCCCTGGGTGAGTGCCGTAGACGCGGGCTCAGCTGCCGATGTCTCTGGTGTCCGTCCCGGCGACTGCGTTCTGGAAGTCAATGGCGATGATGTACTTGGGCGCCGAGTCGGAGACATCGCTGAAGCTGCTCGCGTGCGTCCTGATCAAGTATCACTATTGCTGTGGAATGCTGGTGTCGACCCCTACTGCAAGCCCGAGGTAATGAAACTATACAACAAACCTACCCAGCACTACAGCATTCCCGCTATACATGTCACAGTTCATTTTTCATTCATTAATATCGATCAGCATTGGAGAATAAAATATTATTATATTTATTACTTGACTTTAACATATTACCATTTTTCAGACATATGCACTATACTATATTTTTTAATTTGTAATCAAAAAGTGTGGTCACAATTATATGCTTAAAAATAACAAATTTTATTTTTTGACTATTTTTTACTCCCTTGCCTTGTAAATTTTATGTTGATCTGTTCAGCCATAATCGATGACCGAGGTTTGGAATGGGAATGAGAATCGGTTCCCTGAACATCAGAACAGTGAGCGAAAACCAGTTCGCCACCCCACCCAAAATGTACATGAAACTTATAAAGAAAAAAAAAACTTCAAAATACAAAATTAATATTTCTAAAAAAAAAACAAAAATTACTTTCAGATAAACTCATCACTTTTAAAAGGCCACATCTCCAGTTTTTTTTAATAGTTATTGTCATTCAAACGCTCTAAGTAAGGCCGAAACAACGACACATTTTTTTTTATTTTTATCGGAAAAAAAAGTCACAGCGCTTATCACGTGCTGCCACATAATGATGATTCTCAGAAATTACAGTACCAAAGCATAAGCATAATTGTTGCTAAATGTTCGAGTGGTTTTCTATTATTTATTTACAAGTTTAGACTACATTTCTTAAGAAAATATCTATATAGCATTAGCTTCCTCAAAGAGATCGAGAAAAACTTATCTACACTTTAGCCTCCAACATTACACAAGAGAGTAATAAGTTTGTTAATTAGTTACTGGAGATTTTAGTTAAAAAGGATAAAAATAACTTAAGTGTTATAATGCAAAAAATGTAGTATTTTAAAAAAATAATAAAAAAAACTAAATATAAATTCTTTATAAAAATTTCTTCAACAAACAAATCATTATTACATATGTTAATTTGAAAAATTTACTTTTCTTCCCTTTTTATTGGCAAAATTCGTTATTAACTCCTCGAAATTAAGTTTTTCTACAATCTCATTTTCGATTGAAAGAGTAGTCACCGATTTTAATTCCTCTTGAGAGATAGACGATTAACTAACCGATGCTACAGAAACTGATGTTGTCAAAAATTTTCTTAAAGCTATCCATATATTAAGATATTAATCTTTCACTTTTAGTTTTTTTTTAATAAATTTTAAACTATCCAAGGCCGTTGTGTTGCTCATTTCTTTGACGTAGGATTGAATACTTATTAACTCATAGCACAATAAATTTCCTTCGATATCGAAATCTTCTTTAGTAATTAATAAGAGATGAAGATCAAAACAATGTTTTTGTAGTTCCTCTTTTATTGGAATTTCTTTTATATTGTACAAGAAACCCCACGTTTCCGTATACTGATTCAATTGAAGTAATGTATTATTAAATATTAAAATTAAACATAAACACACACACACACATACACACCCTCTATATATACAACGTGGATGATTTTCCATTGTAAAATATTTAAGTTTGTTATTTCAAATGGAACTGCCTGTATATTTTTATGGAATAAGGTTCTAATTTAATTTCTCTTTACAATAATGTATAAAAAGTAGGTATTTGCCTTTAAATTATGCCTAAAAATGCAAAAAAAAATATAAGAGTCGGCTGTGATATCATTACTTGCTCTGTGGTTAAAATTATAACAATATATATATAAAATTACCAAAATTAAATACTAGATAAAGTGTCTTATATTGATTGTTCAAACTGTCCACTATTAAATTCTATTAATTGTTTGTGTAGCCAATGTTCAGTTTTCTTAATTAAATAAGAGCCACAACACTTGTTACTAATCAAAACTTTTATCTGATTCGTGACAGATGTTTACAGCTATAAACAATATAATATCACAGCTCATTCTTATAATTATGTTTTTTGCATTCTTGGGCATAATTTAAAGGCAAACCCCTACTTGTTATCTATAATTGTAAAGAGAAATTTATTTAGAACCTTATTCCATAAAAATATACAGGCTGTTCCATTTGAAATAACAATCTTAAATATGTTTTCTGTAATATAGCGACCACCATTGTGATCTCTAAAACTATAACAGCTATGACTTCGGTTAAATGAGAGTTATTGTGCGCATCTGACGGGCTATTTTAACGGTGTTCTTGTAATCCCAGAATTCCCCATAGATCACGAGAAAATAGCAGAAAACTGAGTTTGGTATCCACAAATAATTCCTAAACAATTGAATATCGGGGAAAATTTTCGAGATATGTTATAATACAAACATATGTTTTTTTAAATGGAAGTCATATTTGATTTTTGGCTAAAAAGAAATGTAATTTTTTTCTCTTTTTAACGATATCATTATTGTACTATTTTGATTTAGTTTTACAAAGAAATTTTGATAGACAACTTTTGCATGAGAAAAAATCATTTTATTAATATTATCCTTAAATAAACAAAAATATATAATAAGCTACTTACTAAAATATTTTTATTAATATTGAAAATAAATATATAAATTTATTTCATATTTTCATTTACTGACGTCCATACAAATTGCACCACAAACAAAAATAAATATCTAAAATATATATGAAAACAATGGAAACAAACGACAATCTAAATGTCAATAATTATTGATTTTTCTAACGATGAAAATTATAATATTTACTTACCACTTATCGTGAAAAACCTCAACCACCTAGAAAATATTTTAAATTATTTGAAAATAATTTACGAAACTAAAGATCATTTGTAAGACCAAGAAACAATTATTTGGTTGATGTAGCTGCAGAAATAAATTGAATTATATACTTCGATAAGAAAAGTCTCTCAAAATTCGGGAATATCCAAATCGATAGTACATTGTGCTTTAAAAAAATATATAATTACCATCCATATAAACCACACATTGTTCAGGCTTTACAACCAACTGACTATGACCGACATCTTTAAATTGTCCTACTAATGTGACAACTTTTGTCTAATGGCGAGTTATGCAAATGATGTCACGCAGGGAAGTGATGGAAGGGAACTAAAAAAACTAGTAAAAAAGTTAGCTAACAGACCACAACCAACTAGAGCATACTTTTAACATACGATACAGATGCAAATGAACATTGTACACTTTTAATTTAACGTTTCTGTTGGTTTTGTGGTTATGGTAGTTTAGTTGAAACTTTTTCGTATTTCAGTTTTTAAACATGAGTTTAAAGTTTGGTACTTAAGATTTTTACATGTCGATGTTGCCAACAACTTTGGCTTTATTAATTTGCCTTTTATTTCTTCTCTGTACAAAATCACATCTTACATGTTTTGATAGACAACTGTCAATGTAGACGAAATAAATGTACCATGACCATTAGCATCATATGTCATATGTCAGTCAACTAACTCTCTCACTAATACGAGATGTCTCTTTCTTTTTTGTTTCCTTCCATCTATACAATGTTACGTGAAAAATTTTAAATGTAAAACTCGCCATTTAAATGTAAAACATTCGGCCTAAAGTACGTTAACCAACAAATTGTTATCATGTAAGTACGGTTTCTTGTGGTATTGATAAAAATATAAATTTGACCGATCATAGAAAGCTGAGAAAGGTTCTATTTAAAATAGTGACGGGCCATATTTATTAAATACAAACACAAGAAAAATAGCATAGAATACAACAGAGCAATGTATGTTTTGCCTTTCCTGAAAATGGCAGCATACCTTCACTCATATACATAATAGATACATATACTGCTAATGCTTGGTATTGGGCACGTCGAACCAGTGTTGCCAGATCTAAAATAACTGATTATCGAAACAGACTATCAAAATTATCGAATTTGGGGAAAAATTATGGTGTTTTTATGAGAAACATATTTTTAACGCGATCTTTTATTATTCATTTATCTCTTGACATCTAGTTTCACTCTTATAATAATACTGTTTAATTTATTGGTAACACGAACCACGAATACACGTGTTTAATAACAATATAAATAGACAAAGCAATATTCCTATTGTTAAAAATTAATAAAAATTGAATGTGCTAATGACTTGCTTCCAAAAAGTTATGTTACAGTTCTCATCATCGCCATACTAGTTAAATTATTTATCATATTTTTGTTGACTCAAAATTATTTCTTTTTTAAACTAATTGTTATGATAATAATAAACTATTAATTATACTAATGCACAGACGATGTCTTGTATCAGATCTAATTCAATTATCTTACTGAATATTCGTTCGCAAACATCATTGGAACGGGTTAAACATACTTAATATAAAGATCGAATGAATATTTATCAAAAATTTATCGATTTATAAAATATTTGTAAAATAGTTAACATTATGCTATAATTTCTAAAATTATGGTGTAATATCGATTATGGTGTAATATTTATTTTTATGGTAGCAACTTAAAAATTATGTCGCATTTTCGATAATTATGTCGCATCTGGCAACGCTGCGTCGAACACAAGGTTACATGTCTCAGACCAACCATAAGTAGACAAATTCTGTCGTATTCAAGTCAATGCAGTGTTGTGAAGTAGAAAGAGTTAGAGTAACTTGTTGGTGAGGCGGGTGCGCGGCAAGGAGCAAGTTCCCTTTGATGTTATGCGAGTTGCAAACATTTGTGTAGTTATTTTTATATTCAATTACTTACTTTTCATACATCAAAGTAAAGGTTAGTTTTTGATATATTAAGTGTTTTGTATACGCACGTTTGTATTTAAATAAATAAAATGCTCGCGTCTGATAACTGTCATCAACAAAAATGCAACCCGCATAACACCAAGGGGTACTAGCTCTTTGCCGCGCACCCGTCTCATCGACAAGTTATTCTAACCCTTTCTACTTCACAACAAACGCCGTTGCTCTCCGTCTACTTATGGTTGGTCTGAGGTACAGGTACAGGGATAGGTATATATATATATATATATATATATATATATATATATATATATATATATATATATATATATAAGGAGCATGAATGAGCATCAAGGAACTCATCGATGAAACAACAGAACGCACCCTGACTGATAAAATAAACAAACACGAAAAAATAGCACAAAGCAAAACCAAAATGACAGCCCACGCTAACATGAAATGAGACACAATAATCCGTGTGAAATGAGACACAATCGTTTCATCGAGGAACTCCTCGATGGAAATAGAGGCGCCTCTATTTTTCATCGATGACGGGTGCGTTCTGTTGTTTCATCGATGAGTTCCTCGACGCTCATTCATGCTGCTCGACCAGTGTGCCATTGGCATTATGTATATGCCTTCACTACTTGCCTCACTTGTACGTTTAAGTCAGCTATGCAGTGTTCATATAAAATTGTCGTGTTTAATTTGGCTGAAAATTTCATCAGGCTTAGTCTGTCGTATTTATACTTTACTGTATTTTTTATATTGATATCGTAGGGCCCATTTTTAAATAAATTCAAATTAAATTTGGTGTAATATATCATTTATTTTCTTTTATTATATGAAATATATTTCAAATTAGTAATATTATTATAACACTTTAAACCTTTGACTACAAGAATATGTACAATAAATAATATGTTTCATTTATAATAAAAAAGATATTTTATTTCAAATAGATCACGACAGATCGTCGTTTCACCACTGTTCTGTTGTTGTATTCAGGCGGAATGCTTCACCTTAAGGTGAAACATACGGCCTGAAGTTCGTTAACCAACAATTTGTTATAGTGTAAGTAGAGTTTCTTGTGGTCCTAACAAGAATGTGGATCGGTACAGAATAGTGGAAAAGGTACTACTTGCCTCACTTGTACGTGTAAGTCAGCTATGCAGTGTTCATATAAAATCCTTGAGCTCGCCAGAGGTGATGACAACACGGCACTTGATTCATTCAGTTTTGTGACGCATTTGGTTCTCAAAATAATGTGGAAACTTTTATCTTGTCTTTATTACTGAATCAGAATCATGGATGCTAGGCAACTAGCTGAGTCTGCTTGCTTTTGTTTTTTATTATGGATTGTTATTGCACACTCATCTGAAAAATACATAAAAAGTGTTGTGTTTACAATCGAGTCCACAAATCATGCACAAATCTGTTTTAATTGCAGTACTACAATAAAACAATGAAAAAGTATGATTGAACTGCGATCTGCAGGCACTGCAAGAAACTGGCCTGCTGTAAAGTGAACCTGTACGAAACTTGCACGAACCAAGGTATTTAGCTTCTTTGATCTGTGAAAATTTATCAACAGCTACTAGCAAACCGCCTATGTAAAATATCATGTGGTTCGTGGTTCATCGTGGTAGGCTCACCGAACCACATACCGTGTAACTGCGCCTTTATAGTTCTCAAGATCCCAATGGCGGCCCTTGTATAGGAGAGACCTCAGACAAAACTTTACTAGACAGATAACAACGGCGTTTGTTGTGAAGCAGAAGGGGATAGAATAACTGGGCGATGAGACGGGTGGGCGGCAAAGAGCTAGTACAAGTTGGTGTTATGCAGGTTGCATTTTTGTTGACAGTTATCAGATGCGAGCATTTTATTTATTTAAATACAAAAGTGCGTATACAAAACACTTAATATGTCAAAAACTAACCTTTTCTTTGATGTATGAAAAGTAAGTAATTGAATATAAAAATAACTACACAAATCTTCGCAACTTGCATAACATCAAAGTGTACTCGCTCCTTGCCGCGCACCAACAAGTTATTCCATCCCTTTCTGCTTCACAACGCTGCATTGACTTGAATACGGCATAATTTGTCTAGTAATGTTTTGACTGAGGGAGAAACGCTATTAATAAAAGAAAAATTATGAAAAATTCATTCAGTATAGAATTATAAAGATTTATATGTGTTATGACATCATCATCTGTATTAATTTAAAAATGAAACTTCTCATTTGTTGAATGTATTCATACTGTCCCTCACGGTACCAAAACATATATGGCCGTTTGCGCCAGTACCGTTTAATTTTTCGGTTTAACTAAACTGAGGTTAAGCTAAGCTACGGTTTAAGGTGAACCATGCGTTCTGAAACTAGTATCAGAACGATGATTTGCCTTGATCTCTTTGAAACGAAATATTATTCTTATTATGAATGAAACTTATTAAGTATTGTATATAATATCGAAGCCAAAACTTCAAAGTATGGTAATAAACTAGATACCATTAATGTTGTGTACAAATATTGAAAGAAATTCAACTCAAAATTTGAATTTATTTCTCAAAAATGCTAGGAACGATTTTATTTTAAAAATTCTGTATTGCAAAAGCCCCTGGCACATATAGCATCAAGACTCCGAGTCTACCATTTGACTGCCAAAAATAGAAACGCCTCTATTTTCAGCAGTCAAGACTGCCGAAAACCAACTTCATTATGATGCTGGTTTTTTCGCTATCTTCCTTTGTTGTTTGACGTATGAATTATTATTGTTTGATATTTTGTACATTTTTATAGTTAAATTCATTTACTTTATACATAGATAGATACTGTTAAGTTTTCATATTTCATTTATAGTTCATGTCAATTTTTTTTAATTTAATTTTTTGTTTTATTAATCCTAGTTTATAGTTTTTATATTTCTTAATAGTCTATAAATATTTTAAATAATACATTTAAGTTTTTTATTTCATTTATAGTTCATATAATTTTTTTTTTAATTTAATTTTTTGTTTTATATTTCGTAGTTTATAGTTTTTATATTTCTTAATAGTCGATAAATATTTTAAATAATACAAATTAACAAATAACACGTTAAAATTAACAAATATTTAATTCTGACTGTCAAAAACACCGACTCTATATGTGTCACCCGTTTTGGACGTGACTCTCAGTTTTTCAGCAGTTTGTAGCAGACTCGGAGTTTTGACGCTATATGTGTCAGGGGCTTAAGAATGTGGTCCTCTATAACTCAGAAAATTTTTATCCAATTTGAATTTACAGTTCTGGAGAAAAAAAAAAAAATATGCAAAAAATGGCTCAAAACAGGACTTTTTTGTTTATTTTTTGTTTTTTCTCCAAAACTGTAAATTCAAATAGGATAAAAATTTTCTGAGTAATAGAGGACCATGTTCTTAAATATACAGAATTTTTTTAATAAAATCGTTCCTAGCATTTTTGAGAAAATTAGATCTAAAATTTTGATACCATGCTCCCCTACACTTCAATTTCAATTTATTTGTATTATAAAGATTAAATATTCTTGTTCATACACATAACAAAAAGCTGAATGTTTAGAGATTATGTAGTACTACTTGTTTGTTCATTTGGATGAGATTAAATATATGAAATATTTTTTAGAAATTTGAATTTGTTCAAGCTACTTTGCAAAATTCTCATTTTAATCTATTGAAGAAGGCTTTGGTGTACACTCAGTGCAAAAATGATCTGGCGTTTTGACAGCTGTCATGATTCATGATATATTTTAAAATGTTACACTATGTACATGAAAAGAATATAAAATATTTTCTCAGTTTTAGGAGAGCATACTAGTGGAACAGGATTATGTGGAATATTGAACTGTATTATTTATCTTTCAATAAACGATATTTTCAACAGAAAAGTATCTAATTATACGGTTATAGAAAGTAATTCATTTCTAACCTCAAAAATTTCATCAAAATAAAATACATAACTGGACGAAAGGAATGAGATTTTATTATTTGGACACCTCAGTTTATAGAAGTACAGACAATAAAAATTGATGAGGAGTTTGTTCAATGGGTGTATCCAATATTAAAGAAATATTATGTACAAGAACTTGCTCCAGAAATAGTTGATTTACGAAAAGAAAGAAGCATGTCGATCAGAAATATGCCACAGAAACACGGAAAGTTCAGTGGGACGGAAAATACGGTTTTCTGGTGCATTTATAGATATTGGGAAATATTTTTATGCATATAAATCATTCATTAAATGACACTTCTAATTCGTCATGACTCTAGAATATATTGATATATAATTGGCATAAACTGGCATAATGGTGAAAGCGATAAATTGTATATAAAAAGCTATACTATATCAGAATCTATAGAAACAGTTAAAGTTTGATTTTTCTGTCAAATACTCTTCCTAACGCTCGTTAAAATCAAAGAATTTCTTTAGTTTACCTGCGGCAGAAAATGTTTTCCTGCCGCTCACGAGTGTCAGAGAAATTATATGACATAATGGGTAAATATTCCGGCGTTTGAAGAAAAAAATAGCATATTTTATGTGGAGTGAAATTGACGTTTTGTGTCTCATTTGCAGTTGATGGACGAGTGAACAAAAAGTATCACTTTAGCTCCTTATATAATAATATACTTTATATATGATTATGTATAATTGAAATAAAATTGTAAGTAAATTTTTAATTTTTTTATTATAATATTAAATAAAATACTATATTTTATTAAATTTTAGTTTTTGTGTTGTCGTCATATAGAAATATTTCTTGTGATATAAAATAATTTTCTTGAAAATCGTCACGTTTGTATAGTTTTTAAACGCGCGCCAATACCTTTTCCACTATTCTGTACCGATCCACATTCTTGTTAGGACCACAAGAAACCCTACTTACGCTATAACAAATTGTTGGTTAATGAACTTCAGGCCGTATGTTTCACCTCAAGGTGAAGCATTCCGCCTGAATACAACAACAGAACAGTGGTGAAACGACGATCTGTCGTGATCTATTTGAAATAAAATATCTTTTTTATTATAAATGAAACATATTATTTATTGTACATATTCTTGTAGTCAAAGGTTTAAAGTTTTATAATAATATTACTAATTTGAAATATATTTCATATAATAACTATCTGGTTTTTTGTATGTTACTAGCTTAAAGCTAAATAAATATATATATTATTATATTATTATTATAAAAGAAAATAAAAGATATATTACACCAAATTTAATTTGAATTTATTTAAAAATGGGCCCTACGATATCAATATAAAAAATACAGTAAAGTATAAATACGACAGACTAAGCCTGATGATATTTTCAGTCAAATTACACACGACAATTTTTAGCAAAAAAATAAAATAGGCCAAAATACCATGAAAAACGGAGTTTTTCTTTTTTTTCTCAAAAGTGTTGTATTTAATTTGGCTGATTTTTTTTTGTGTTATAGACTATCTTAATTTTAAATATACATATTTTTTTATTAAAAACGTAGGGCCCAATTTTGAGAAAATTTTACTCAAAATTGTAAATTTGGCTGCTTCATTTATATAATTTTTTTCATATATTTTCATGATTTATTTGCTCTTGAATAGTATTTATTCATAAACTACAATGTTATAAGAAAGTAATACACTGCTTATATAATGACATTTGTAAGAAATTAATTGTTGAAATTCAAATTTGCATAGATTTATTGTTGGTGCTCTTGAATCATGAGTTTTTGGTGTGTGATTCGGATTTTTGATGACGTATGATGTACACTTAAGTATCGCAGTTTTATTCAAAATTAAATTTGGCTGACAGATATGTAAAAATGATTGACTAATAATGATAACAATAATGAATATATATATTATATGTTGTTTACAAAATAATAAAGTAATTATACAATTTTTGTATATGGTTTTAACCTCAAACGTCTGTAAGGTAAGTAGGTTTGTATTTGTAAGTGTTTATTTATTAATATTAAAGTTTTTATTTAACAGTTTTGAAGTGGAGACTGCCTTAATAAGATTAGGCTGACAAAGTAAATACATCAGAACTATCGAAATGTTGCCCAGGAATAAACTATACATTCCATAAATGAAATCTACTTTCGCTTTATTTATATTTTTATATTGCAAGTATTTTGTACCTAATTTTATTATAAATCAGATTATGGTACTTAAACGGAAATAATAGTTTAATAACTAAATCAGAAGATTCCAAATTCGGTTCAAAATTATAAACTTCTTCCAGCGGGACCACTTGTGGAAAGAATGCTTTACGTTCGAAATATTACAACTGTAGCAACTGATTGGGGTAAAACTAGAGAATCTGTGGCAATACAAGTTTATGAGCAGGTATCTGGAGTTACAGTAACACCATATGGTTTATTTGTAAATTTAGAACGTAATGCAGGATATTTAGCTGCTTCCCCAGATGGTTTAGTTGATCAAAATAAGATAATTGAAGTGAAATGCCCATATACAGCTCGACATTTGTCACCAAAAGAAACTGCTGTTAAAATAAAAAACTTCTGTTTTAGATGGTAATAAGTTAAAATTAAAGACGAATCACAATTATTATTAGCAAATACAAGGCCAGTTGTTCATAACAGGACGAAAGAAATGTGATTTTATTATTTGGACACCTCAGGGTATAGAAGTAGAGTTTGTTAAATGGATGCTTCCAATATTAAAGACATTTTATGTAAAAGAACTTGCTCCAGAAATAGTTTATTCACGAAAAGAAAGCAGTATGTCGATCAGGAATATGCCACAGAATCCTTAGAAACAGTTAAAGTTTGATTTTTCTATCAAATACTTTTTCTGACGCTCGTTAGAATCAAAGAATTTCTTTAGCAGAAAGACATTTTCTGTCGCTCACGTGAGTCAGAGAAATTATATGACATAATGGGTAAATATTTCGGCGTTTGAAGAAAAAATGGCATATTTTATGTGCAGTGAAAGTGACGTTTTGTGCTTCATCTGTAGTTAATGGAGGAGTGCACAAAATGTATCACTTCAGCTCCTTATAAAATAATATACTATTATATATGATTATGTATAACTGAAATAAAAATGTAAGTAAAATGTTATTTTTATATTATAATATCAAATAAAATATATTTTATTAAATTTTAGTTTTTATTGTGTTGACTTGACATCAAATAGAAATATTTCCTGTGATTTAAAATAATTTTCTTGAAAATCTTCACGTTTACATAGTTTTTAAACGCGCGCCAATAACTTTTGCACTATTCTATACAGATATACATTTTTGTCAGGACCGCAAGAGACCCTACATACACGATAACAAATTGTTGGTTAACGAATTTCAGGCGGAATGCTTCACCTTAAATGGATGCTTTACGTGGATAACATCTAACCGAGCATAAGAATATAATTTCGCGTATTAATTAAAAACAAAAGACATTGTACAGCTTTTTATTTATATATATATATATATATATATATATATATATATATATATATATATATATATATATATATATATATATATATATATATATATATATATATATGTTCTATGGATAACATCTAACCGAGCATAAGAATATAATTTCGCGTATTAATTAAAAACAAAAGACATTGTACAGCTTTTTATTTATATATATATATGTTCTATGTTTTTATTAAAAATATATATATATATATATATATATATATATTTTTAATAAAAACATAGAACTTATAATAAAAATATATAACTTATAATAAAAATATACAACTTATAATAAAAATATACAACTTATAATAAAAATATACAAATTTGTAATTATTTAACGGTATTGTCGTAACGCTTGGGCAATTCGCTGCAATATGTTATTGGTTTCAATCCTGTTATCCATGGATTGATTATTTAATTGAATAAGTGTTTCAAAATTCTTATTCAATTTTGTCATTTCACTTAAGAGCCCGTCGATTTTAATATTTGTTTCATTATGTAGCTGCCGCTGCAACACTTGATCGGCTTTCTTTAGAGGAAAACTTAATTATTATTCTGTCACGATAATATTAAATTTTTTTACGTAATACCACTGAGTAAAGAATATTATTTATAATTATAGCCATTCAGTGGGAATACTTTCTGCGAGGCATTAAAATTGGCTTCGTCTTCTTCCTTATCATCTATAAGTACATCCGGTATCTATAAAGTTCATAAATTATTAATAAAAAAATAACAAAACATTTATTATAAATTACATTCGTCTTCTTGTCTGTCCCCTCTAACAATTCAGCATTTTGCACCCAACTAGAAGCAGATGCTTTTCTTTTTGCTGATATTTCTTGGAGTCCAGAAGGGCCAGCAACATCCAATAATATATTACTTTCTTTTCTTGCTCCCTCGCTTTCTAAAGAAATATTTTCAGGATCATCAATTCCGAAAATATATTATTCGGACAATATTGATGACACGATCATCCGAATCAGATATTTTTATTTCTGTCATTGGACTGCCTCCAGTTTTTGTTCCGACTTGCCTTCATGGCAGACACTTTTCTCTATACTTTAATTTTTATATGTCCAAGTCTGCTTATAAAAGTTAAAATTATAGATTACATATTTTGCGTATTACATTTCCTCACTCTTTGCCATTGTTGAATAGTTTTCTGTTTTCCACTTGTACCATTTAATTGCTGCCTCAAAATCATCAACAGATTTTTAAAAATTTTACGTCCTTCTGTAGATTGTAATCGGCCCAGTGCAAAATCAAGATGATCCTCCATGAAGGACACTAAAATTTCTTTCTTATCTCTGGATATTTTTTGTTTGTTTTCGTCTTACATTTGGCTGAAAATAAATAAAAGATTTAACATTATGCACATTCCATTAATAAAACTTTTACTTACCACGCTTCAATCACCAGTAAAAAGTGATAAGGCTTTATTACAAGTATTACTGATTTTTCTGTTCGATATACCAGGTTATTACTCAGAAACAGCTTGCAATGAACAAAGAAATAAAATGGCATCCAACAAGTTGTCATATTTGAAAATAAAATGAAACTTCATTGTCACCAATATAACCCTAAAAGAACTATAACCTAGTGAAACAAAAATTACTATAATGTCACTAGGCTGAGTCACAATATGCGGATTGCATACAGTTTATTGACGTCATCAATTTTGTCACTATCACCATGGTGACTTGTGCACAGAATAGGTGTCCTGAACCTTAGATCTAATGACAATATATTTTAGGAGTGTTTGGTTAAAATGTAAAACAGTAGTGGTGTAAACGGCCATTAATATTTATGATATCGGTTGAGCAATATTAGCACCACTCAATTGTCAAAATGGGGTAGATAGGCCAGTGGTATTGTTTCGGTCCAAGGATATTATATATAGAAGGATTATTTAAACGGAAACCTGTGACGTCAGTATCTGTCTCGGATTTATACGCTGTATAGTAAATACATTAAAATTTAGCACTATTTCGATTGTTATTACATGTTATATAAAATATATCACATATAATCAAATAATAAGATAAATGAATGTTATTATGTAATATTTAATTCAATATTTTGAAATAATAATACGAAATATGAAGTTAATAATTCTGTCTGTTTATTTAAGTAAATATTACATTTCCAATATTGGTGCAGTAAGATTTTTAGAATAAAAGAATATATAATTAAGAAATTAAAACATTTTTTTAAATCATGATTTGCTAATTCTAGTTCTTTAACGTTTAATTCGGATATTGTTCTATCATAATAAACTTACTTTATACATTGCTTAACAAAATTTAAATGCTAGTAAATATGTAAAATACAATATTATAAAACAAATAAATTTCGAAATTTTGAAAAGCTCTGAAAACAGGATGAAATAAGTTGTATATAATAAATTTAAGTAGTAAATAAAGAAATATTTATTATTCAGAAATATTTTTGCTAATAATAGTTTATATTTCGAAACAAACTGTTATACTTATATGCTAAAAAAATATAGGTTGTGTTCGGAAACCTTCGTGAGCACTTCGGGTTTTTTGGAAACCCTTCGTTACCACTTCGGGTACTTTCGGGTATGTTTTAAAACCATCGTGGCACGAACTATTATATCGAAGGACAGGCGAGTCTTGCGGGTAAAGCATCCGCAGAAATGTTGTAGAAAGAGAGCGACAAAAAAGTGAGTGCGACAGGAAAAAGAGTCTGGCGAATGCATGGGTGCTTACGAGTCTATTCATGTTTTTTTTACTTTTAGAACTAATTACTTTAAAAAATGTTATTTGCAATTATTTAAAATTAAAGACACACTTTTCTTTAATTATATCAGGTTTAGCTTGACAAATATAAATACGTAAAACCATATATAAACACATTTTTCTAGTAGTACATTTTTGCTATTTAACTACACCATGACAAGTTACACAAGTGTAAAATTGGCATAAATATTTTAATTTTAAAATACAAAATGGTAAAATTTATATAATGTAAATAGGACATTTTATTTAAAAAATAATAAAGAAAATAGATAGAACCGAATATTTCAATTTTTTCTTAATTAATATTTTTGTACTTATACAATATATTTTATAATTTTACAATAATAAAAACAGATCGGACTGAATATTTCAATTCTTTCTTAATTTAGATTTTTAGATCTTCCTTACACTGAGATTTGATATTATTTTGATTCTGTTTAAAATATTGCTTCAAGCGCATTAAAATAAATTCATGGACAAAAACAGATATTATTTCTTTCTTGTGATCTCTACAAGAGAAAGAGAATGCATAATTTTCAATTACAGAATACACTGTTTCTTCATATACACGAGGGTTATCTATATATAATATTAATTTATCTTGAATATATTTGGACAATCTAAATATGTTTATATTTGGGTGGATTAAGAAACCACGACTTTTAACATTTGTTAATTCCGCTTCTTTTATGTGACATACATTTTCTTTGTTTACAGGCAATATAATATATATATATCTGCTCATATTACTACTTTTTTCCAAATTTCCAACTGCTCTTTTGGAGCACGAAACAAAGATATTTTGTCATGATTTGAGTCATAGCCGCTGGTACAATTGGGCGCAAAACAC
This sequence comes from Pterostichus madidus, assembly GCA_911728475.2. NCBI lineage: Eukaryota > Metazoa > Arthropoda > Insecta > Coleoptera > Carabidae > Pterostichus > Pterostichus madidus. The sequence goes on from OU452311.1 coordinate 11,787,578, forward strand.
TTACGACCCATTGCAAACTAATTGTTTATAACTATTTATCACCAAATAACAGTAATGATTGAAAAAAGTAACCTGCGTTCATATGGCGTTGAGTAAATGCCGGCCTCTTTAAGCTATCTCTCTCAAAGTCATGCGCGCGAATGACATAAAGCTGGACGTCTACTAACTGCGCTTATATACGAAGTTGCATAGGGCTGCATCGTGGTCACTGCGGCTATGTTCGGAAACGTTCGTTGCCACGTCGGATTTTTTGGAAATTTTCACGGCCTGTTCGGGTATTTTCGAAAACCGTTGTGGCCACTTCCAGTATGTTCGGAAACCGTCATAGCCATTTCGAGTATGTTCGTGTTTGTTCGGAAACTTTTGTGGACGGTTCGGGTCCACCTCAAGGTGTAGTTACAAAACGCCGCCAAGTACTTTTTTTAGGTTTTTTATATTGATATTTTGAACATTTGTATCATTTACATTTTTGTAACGAGGTTAGACACTTCTGTAATTCAGATTTTTGTATGAAAAAACATATTTTAATGTTGCATATAACAATATGCTTGAGCTCATGTGTTATAACAGAAATTTTTTACTAAAATGTAATTAGGACTTTTCGGTTCTCCTTTTTAAAGAAACCCTTAATGCTCCAACTTTATATATCTTACGTTTCTCAGTTTCTAAGAATGTACTTGAGCCCTCCTTTTATATTAGAATCTTATAACTCGGAAAACATGACTTGTACGGGCGAATGTTGGAGGACGTTTTTGTACTTGGCCTAAACTTTTTAGTTGTACTGATTTTTTTTAACTTATATTATATTCCTGTTTTTGCAAAAGTAAAACTATGTAAAAAATTTAAAAAATATATTTTTTTGTGAATTTATTATAACTTTTGTATTAATGGGAGAATCAGTAAAGGACGTAGGCTTAAGTTGTTAATCATTTATTGAAGATGTGTTGACAACGTTTCGGCTAAGGTTATAGCCATCTTCAGATCAAGTATGTAGATGTTAATAACAAAGAACATAATAAAAAATTTAAAATCGAAGTTCAGGGTAAGCACTTGAAAAAAGTAAAAAGTAGTGAAGTTAAAACGTAGCAAGAAACATGAATCTAAATTACGATGCTTACCCTGAAGAGTCGATGGAGCGACTATAGGCTAAAACTTTAGCCGAAACGTTGTCAACACATCTTCAATAAATGATTAACGATTATGTCCTTTACTGATTCTCCTCCATTTATTGGCAGTGATAAAACGTACTACTACTATATTTGTATTTTTAATAATATATCATGTAATGAGTTATATCACATTCCTTTTCAAAAAAAGTAAATACATCACTTTTCAAACATTCATATCTTTGGAACGGATGGACAAAATTGCATGAATCTTTTTGTCCCTACTCAGTTTTTTGCGAGCCACACGATAGTGAAGTGAAAACATACTTTTTTAATCGCTTGGGCTTCATTTTTTAGTGCGAAAATGGACATTTGTTCTCTCGGCATAAAAGACTGTAGTGTCTGGCCACTGTCGTTTGTACTTGGCCAGAGACACTACTGTGTCTCTTGAATCGTTCCAGATCTTCTAATGTACAAACCTGTCTCCAAGAAACCCGCTTACTGTATTGCTTGATAATCATGTATCTTTTAGCAACATAAATTTGACCTTTTTCATTTTCGATTAATGGGTCAAAATAGCCACAGTGTATGCCCTTACTGACGTTTTGAACATATTAAAATGAAAATAAGTAATGAAATAAGCTATTGAAATATAAGCGATAAGTACAAATTTTATAAATTTCACACCTCCTTTATAGACAAATATCAGAAATATTAGATTAAAGTAATAAAGATTTAAGAGTTAATAATGTGAATTCGAGGGTCACACAGCAATAATAATATTTTGTAGTAAATATTCAAAAACACATGATACCAGCATTTTTTCTAAAAATAAGTGTCCCATTTTTTTTTTATAAGAGAAATTATAATATAAATAAACATTACGTTCAATTTTAAAAATTTGTATATTATTTAATTTAATTTTAAGTGATTTCATTTTTTTTAGAGCATTACTCGTTTCATTTGTTCTGTACATTTATATTATTTAAAAATAAATTTTTATTTTTGAAATAGTTATTATTATATTTAGAATAAATTGTTCATTTACTAATGAAGTTTATATGAAGTAAATTGCAGTCAGTTTTATCATGAAAGGATATAGTAATACTACTAATGTGTAGTACTGAGTTATAAAATTACTTTTGTGGTTGTGTGAGAAGATTTTTCGTGAATATAAAATATAAATATAAGCAAAGTTCCTGTACTTACCGAAACTAATAAACGTAAACTGCAGCAGAATACAATGAAACAAATGTTTCCTGAGAAACTTTTGTAATAGGCATTCACTTCATAGTGTATCCATTCTAAAATAATGCAATATGACATATAAAAATGTACAGTTTAACTTAAAACATGAATAAATTAAATAAGAAATATCATTGTTGTAAGTAGTGTTAGTCCCCACTTTACGCAAAGATTCTTAATGACTCTTATTGCGGTCTGGAGCCAGGTAATTAGGTTAAATGACCTTGGATTAGTTTTTGTTAATTTTCGACAAATAATTTGTAATTATGAAAGAATTTGCAAAATTTGAGTTTGAAAAATCTTGCTATCATAATACTGAACTTTAAAAATGTATGTGAATATTTGTTTAATATATTTTGGTGATGTACTGCTACAAGAAAATATAAAGTGAAAATATTCTTGCTGTTTGAAGATAACCAGTATCTATTTAAAATAAGTGTAAATAAAAAGAGTTTGAAAATAGTAAGAAAATTCAGGATAATTGTTATACTTCTAAAGTACATAATATTGAACTTAAGAAAATTCAGGATAATTGTTATATTTCTAAAGTACATAATATTTAACTTTAAATATATATATATATATATATATATATATATATATATATATATATATATATATATATATATATATATATATATGTGTGTATTTGTTTAATGTATTATTGTGATGTACTGCTACAAGAAAATATAAATTAAAAATATATCAGTATCTATTTGAAAGTGTAAATAAAAGAGTTTGAAAAGAGTAACAAAATTCAGGATAATTGTTATTCCTCTAAAGTACATAAATAGAACTTTTACAGTTATTTCGAATGAAAAAAGAAATATAATTATATTTAAGAAGTCTTGCAAGAGATGTAACACTCGATCCATTCCATTATACCATTGTAATAAACGAATGTCAATGTATTCTGTGATGAGGCATATACTACGAAGAAATACTTAGAACCCTTGATTATACAGTTTAATAGATAGGCAACTAAATTGAATCCCAAGTTCCGATGTATAATTGTTATTTTGGTTGCATCTCTTAAAAATTTAGGCGTTTACGTTAAGGTTTGACTACTCGGATTCATTCGGTAATATTCGTTAGAAAAGCATTCGTATTTGGAACCACTTCACTCTGAGTTTAGTAAATTGGAGAGAATAAATGACCTGCGGTTCTCAATAAAAAAAAACAAATCATTATAATTGTGAAAAAGTTATAATTTAATAATAATTTAAATATTACAATTTATTTTGTAACGCTGACAAGTCATTTAAAAATATATGTAAGTAGTATCAAATATGATTTACACGACACTTTCTCTTACTACTACTTTCTTATACGTAGTATAAGGAAGTATTGGAATCGTGAAAAAAATCGTTGACGAGATTTTCGCGGAAATACATGTTTTGAAGTCCACTGAATCTGTTTTGATCATTTTCTCAATGATGTCTGTGTGTGTGGATGGATGGATGGATGGATGTGTGTCCGGTCGTGCAATATCTCATGAACGAGATAAGATTTGTTAACTAAACTTGGTAATTATAAGTTTCATGAAAATACGAAGAGCTGAGTTGATTTTGAATGAAATTGAAAAACCGGAAGAGGAAGTTTACTGGACACACAAAACAATAAATTCCATTTATTTCAAAAATGGAATCAGTTACGAAAAAAAGTTTCAAATAAAAGATGTTAGCAAAAATATTTGGAACATAAAATGTTATTTGCAATTTTCCTGTATATGCGTCTAATTTTGAGAAAAACTAATTTATATATTTAATAATATATTTCAATAATCATAGTAGCAAAAGAAACAAAAAACAAAAACATGTTTAACATTTATATGTCAAATAATAATTGTCAAACGCAAGGAACAAGTCATAAGTGTTCAATTCAGCGTTTTTAATATGAAATATGCTGTGTATAAGAAAGTCGTGAGGTGACCACACCATATTTTTTATTAATAATTTGTTAACTTTACTGGATGTAAATAATGAATAACTTTAAAATATAGTATGTACTTAATTTTTTTTATAGATAAAAAACAAAAAGCAAATAGAAAGCTCATCAAAATAAAATGTTTGAGTGCCACTGTTTAATGACGTCATAATTAGATATTGTACTTTAAAAATTATATATCTATTAATTTTTGGGTATTTTGAAATCGGATTTTTATTCATAGTTACCTATATTATTTATCTTTTGAAATTTAATTAAAAATACGTATTATTAAGCTAGTGCTTGAAATGTGATTCGAATTAAATTCCTGTTGTGCAGGTAACATAAATAAATATATAAAAAAATTTATATATATATATATATATATATATATATATATATATATATATATATATATATATATATATAAAATGAAAGTGAACAACAGTTTCTTATGAGCCTATTGAAAGGATAAGGAGAAAGGGTAAACATCAGTAGGTAATAAAAAAAAAACAATAATTCCTCTAAAAAAAAATAATGATAAGATATGATAATGAAATCAGATCTAGTGCATTTAATAAGAGAACCAAAAAATCAGTTTTAAGGGAAATAATGATGTGCGTCACGCTAGATGGCCCCCTATCTCAAATCTTTTCAAAATTTTGTGTACAGTTAGTGCTAGGTTTGTTCTAGTTTGTTCCAGATTCCTGAAGTTTGTTCTATTCATTTACACAAGTTATTAACAGTTGACGTGGGGAATCCAGCGTGACACTAAGAGTAAACCTATCTAATCTTTCCAGTTTTTAAAAATCTTTTGATATGAGAAGTTAGTGCTAGGTTTGTTCTCCTTAGATATAAATTTTGAAAGTTTGTTCTATTCATATACACATGTTATTAACAATTGAATTGGGGAATCCAGCGTGACACTAAGAGAGAACCTACCTAATCCATTCAGTTTAAAAAAATCTTTTTATATGAGGAGTTAGTTCTAGGTTTGTTCTGCTTAGATACAAATTTTGAAAGTTTGTTCTATTCATATACACATGTTTTTAACAGTTGACGTGGGGAATCCAACGTGACACTAAGAGAGAACCTATCTAATCTATTCAGTTTTTAAAAATCTTTTTATATGAGAAGTTAGTGCTAAATTTGTTCTGCTTAGATACAAATTTTGAAAATTTGTTCTATTTATATACACATGTTATTAACAGTTGACTTGGGGAATCCAGCGTGACACTAAGAGAGAACCTACCTAATATATTCAGATTTTAAAAATATTTTTATATGAGGAGTTAGTGCTAGGTTTGTTCTACTTAGATTCAATTTTTTAAAGTTTGTTCTGTTCATATACAAATGTTATTATCAATTGAATTCGGGAATGCAGCGTGACGCTAAGAGAGAACCTACTTAATTTATTCAAATTTTGAAAATCTTTTTATATGAGGAGTTAGTGCTAGGTTTGTTCTGCTTAGGTACAAATTTTGAAAGTTTGTGCTTTTCATATACACTTGTTATTCTGTTTTATTTTTATTAAAAAATAAAATAAATATATCATCACACCTTCTACCTATTACAGAGGATGACATTCTGCTGTAGCAGATCTTGGTGATATATTTTCGCGCGTGAAGTGCGGTAACCAGCCGTCAAATGACGACCCCTAAAGGTTTTAATGGACTGATTTAATTCCTAAAATGACCACACCAAATTAAAGACAAGAAATTATTTTAGAGCGAAATTGCTATTTAAAGTATTTGAAAATTAGTGAATATTTTATATCATTGATAGAAGAACAATATCGTAGCATTTTGCTAAAATATTAAAAAAAATATGAATAAATAAATAAATATATCATCACGCCTTCTACCCATACTGGGTAAGTGATATATTTTGCGCGTGAAGTGCGGTTACCAGTCGTCAAATTACGGCCCCCAAAGATGTTAGTGGTGGAGGAGCCACAGGGGTAGTTTTTGAAATTATGAAAATTGTCTGTCGCCTGTGGGAATCGAACCAGGGTTCTCAGGATCCACAGGCCGACTTCATACCACTGAGCTAGCCACCCCATAAAAAAAATATATTAATGGGTATTTAGAATACATTTGTAACAATCAGAAACAGTATTCTATGGTAATAAATAGTGATATTGTCGAAAATTTAAATTTTGATTTTACTTTTATAATAATTAATTTATGTTATTTAAAAAATATTTCATTTATTATGTAATTTTTATATTATTTCATTTGTAAACAAATTATTGAAATAGAAGAATGTTTTTTTATTTATTTGAAAGAAAGCTCTTTATTGCAAATCGCCTAGGGCGCTCTAAGCCCTTAAATCGGTCCTGCCTAGTACTAAATCATCATACTGAAAGAAGATATTAGAAGTTCTCTCTTAGTGTCACGCTGAATTCGGCAATTCAATTTTTCGTAGCAAGCGAATATGAAAAACACGAAATTTCTAAATTAATATTTGAATTGCACAACTTTTCATATAAAAAGTTTAAAAACGTAAATTGACTTAGTGCCACGCTGGATGTATCACTTCAATTGTTTATAAGAAATAAAAATAATGGGGTAGCTGGCTTAGTGGCATCCAGTCGGCCTGTAGATTTAAGAATCCGGATTTGATTCCCACAGTCGACAAACAATTTTCACAACATTAAAACTACTCCTGTCCATTAGTGTGCTTTTCATATTCGCTTGCTATGAAAAATTGAATTGGCGAATTCAGCGTGACACTAGGAGAGAACTTCTACAATCTTCTTTCAATATGATAAGTTAGTACCAGGCAGGACCGAATAAGAGCCCTAGGCGATTTGCAATAAAGCGCTGTTTTTCAAATAGATAAAAAAAACATTCTTCTATTTCAATAAGTGGTTACAAATGAAATAATATAAAAATTACACAATAAACAAAATATGTTTTAAATAATATGAATTAATTATTATAAAAGTAAAATAGAACTATTAAATCATCAAAATTTTAATTTTCGACAATATCACTATTTATTATCATAGAATACTGTTTCTGATTGTTCCAAAGTATTCTAAATACCCATTAATATTTTTGTTATTTTTCTTTAATATTTTAGCAAAATGCTACGATATTGTTCTTCTATCAATGATATAAAATATTCACTAATTTTCAAATACTTTAAATAGCAATTTCTCTCTAAAATAATTTCTTGTTTTTGATTTGGTGTGGTCATTTTAGGAATTAAATCAGTTCATTAAAACCTTTGGGGGTCGTCATTTGACGGCTGGTTACCGCACTTCACGCGCGAAAATATATCACCAAGATCTGCTACAGCAGAATGTCATCCTCTGTAATAGGTAGAAGGTGTGATGATATATTTATTTTATTTTTTAATAAAAATAAAACAGAATAACAAGTGTATATGAAAAGCACAAACTTTCAAAATTTGTACCTAAGCAGAACAAACCTAGCACTAACTCCTCATATAAAAAGATTTTCAAAATTTGAATAAATTAAGTAGGTTCTCTCTTAGCGTCACGCTGCATTCCCGAATTCAATTGATAATAACATTTGTATATGAACAGAACAAACTTTCAAAATTTGAATCTAAGTAGAACAAACCTAGCACTAACTCCTCATATAAAAATATTTTTAAAATCTGAATATATTAGGTAGGTTCTCTCTTAGTGTCATGCTGGATTCCCCAAGTCAACTGTTAATAACATGTGTATATAAATAGAACAAATTTTCAAAATTTGTATCTAAGCAGAACAAATTTAGCACTAACTTCTCATATAAAAAGATTTTTAAAAATTAAATAGATTAGATAGGTTTACTCTTAGTGTCACGCTGGATTCCCCACGTCAACTGTTAATAACTTGTGTAAATGATTAGAACAAACTTCAGGAATCTGGAACAAACTAGAACAAACCTAGCACTAACTGTACACAAAATTTTGAAAAGATTTGAGATAGGGGGCCATCTAGCGTGACGCACATGAAATAATGAATGAACATTACTTCGTCCGTGGAAATATGAACCTCCAGCATTCACTTAGAGCTTAGGGAAACCACGGAAAAACCTAAACAGAGGTTTCGACCAAAAACTGAATATAATACAAATAATTTTTATAAATTAATTAAAACATGAATAGAAGTTGCGATATTAAATATATAAACTTTGACGAACATCATGGCCCAGTTCAGAATTCTTACGGAGAGATTTATCACTACAAAAATGCTAAAAACAAACAACAAAACATGTCCTAAAATAATACAGAATTCATAAACTAAGTAATTATTGTTCTTTTGTAATAACTAGAGACTTAATAATTGATGCACACCGACCGATCAGTTACTAGGAGGTTCCACGATTTATTTGATTTTTTCATATGTTAATCTTTTTATAAAAATATTCGACCCTAGTATCAGCTGTAGGCTTTTCAAGTCATTACAATACAAATTAGGCGAAGCGTGCGAGGTTGTTGACACAGCGGTGCAGTTAATGGGCGTTTCTTTTTTCTTCCCTTGTTGACATATTTATGTGTCCCGTGCCGTACAGGTTCCCGATTCCAGGCAGTTGACCAAAAAACAAAATATATCGCTTACACAAAATGTATATTTAAATATAATAAATACTAAAAATAATTGATAATAAAAGGCATAGAAAAAGACTTGATGACAAGGAATATAAAGTATAAAATTGATTTCAAACCTTGTCAACTCAATGCATGTATTAATTGGTATATACACGACATACATTTTACATACAGAGTTCATAATGTGACATATGATATGAACAGTGGTAGTTGTGACGTCATCGGTCTCTCGGCTCTACTTATTAGCTCCATCTCTCGACCACCTCGTCTCGATCATACCTGCATGACAAAACACAACATGTCATTCCATTCTCGGTCGACGTTCACTACGAGTTACATTTCAGTTAGTACAACAAAGTTACGATCGTAAGTACGAAGCAGGTCCCCAACCTGAACATGTCCCAGACACACTATGAATCTCTCATTCATCCGAGGTCCCTGACCTCATTGTTGCGGGTATTTAGACCCGATTGTTGCGAGAGTGTTTCATCTCAACCAATGCCGGAAGGATAAGGTTCTAGGCACGACGCAGGTCCCTGACCTGATAATGTCCCAGACATTCTGTGGATCCCAGATCCACCCGAGGTCCCTGACCTCATTGTTGCGGGTATTTAGACCCGAGGTCCCTGACCTTATTGTTGCGGGTATTTAGACCCGAGGTCCCTGACCTATTGTTGCGGCCGTGGATATCCCAGACATCCGTGTGAATCCAATTCACACGAGGTCGCAGACCTCATCGGTGCGGGTATTTAGACCCGATCGCTGCGGGTATTTAGACCCGATAGTAGCAGGTCCCCGACCTGATCATTGGATCAGTACTGTCGTATGCGCTGAAGACCGCTAAACACAAAAGAGGAGGGACTCCAATTACAGACAGGTAAATTTACCCCTGTGGTCATTAGTAAGCAGCCAATGACGGATGCGCAGCTGGCTTCGCAGAGCCAGCGCGGAGAGCCCTCAGTACGGCCCTGTATTTCACCACCACCTGTACAGTAATTGCAGTATGCTCTTAAATGTCGCCACCTGGCGGAGGGACTCCAGTACTGAGTTCGTAAGGAAGGCAAAGTGTGGAAACAGAACATAGCACATCGGTGCGGGTATTTAGACCCGATCGTGGCGGGTATTTAGACCCGATAGTAGCAGGTCTTTGACCTGATCATGGATCAGTACTTCCGTATGCGCTGAAGACCACTAAACACAAAAGAGAAGGGACTCCAATTACAGACACAGGTAAATTGCACACACACAGTGATTATCTAATAGCAGCCGTTGACGGATGCGCAGCTAGGTTCGCAGACCCAGCGCAGAGAGCCCTCAGTATGGCCCTGTATTTCATTACTACCTGTATAGCAATTGAAGTATGCTCTTAAATGCCGCATCCTAGCGGAGGGACTTCCGTACTGATTTCTTTAGGAAAGTAGGGTGTGGAATACATGATATAATATATGGTGACACAACACACAATATTTGACCAAACACATATAACCATAAATACCACACCAAACATGAATATATCATCAATTAACGTGCCATACATAATAAACAACACACATGCACCATATTACTGCAGATCTCTGCATGCGCTGCACCTAGACATAGAATGACAGTGAGATAACTCACCTTTAATTACTGCTAATCCAATATTGTATCCACGTATCAATGAATGCACAGCTCTACACCACTTGTTCACTTCTACCCTGAGTTGTTCACAACCGCATACTGAGCGTCTTAGCGTTAACTATCCCCGCACGTCGCGTCACAACATCTCTCGTTGACAGATGTATGACCACCAGCGCTTCCAAATCAGTGGATCGCACTGTTTTAAAACGTACATCTTACAATAATAAGCAGTATTTCATATTAATAAATTATAAATTTTTTAAAATATTTAATTTTCTTAGACATTTTTTTTATTTGTAATTATACAACGGGAATCCCACTGAATCGATTTTAATAATTTTACTTTTATGAATTTATAATAAACATTTTATGATTGAAACATTTATCTAATTCAAGTAACCAGTCCCGGTGTTTTATACGAATATGATTTAAAATACTTTGCTTTATTTGATTAGTAATATTAGATTCATGTTTTTTATATTCATAAATGTTTTGAAATATGTCAAGTAATTCCATCAATATAATTATTAAGGATTCACTTGGCCTTTTAAGATATTCAATTTCATTTGGCTTGCCATAAACTTTTAAAACTAACAACATTTAATTTTTGTTAAATAATAATTCATTATTTTTTTTTAAATCATTTTCACATATTTTACAGTCACAATGTTTTAAACATTGATGCACTAAATAGCCAGTGAAATAAATGAATGAACATTCTTCTAAAGATGAAAGATGTATATTTTGTACATTTTCCTCATTCATATTTTGATTATTTTCTGTATGCTTAACATTTTCACAATTAATTTTTATTCCCGTATTTATATTATTTAAATTGACATCGTTATCGCATTTTTTAAGATTATTATAATTCTGAGACTCTTTTGGTACTGAAACACATAAAAATCATTTTCGTCAGGTTCACAATTCCCTGTTTTGACGGTACCTATCTAATATGCTAACATGCATACATTGTTGTAATGATTGACGAAATTGTTTAGCTGTGGGGTTAGGATTATACCCACCGCGACTCCTTATTACCGAAAATTGATTCTCTAATGCATCTTGTTGCAATCTATTTGTTAGTAAAAATAAATAATTGTCCTTTTTATATCTTCAAATAAATTTAATATAGCCGTGATAGTTTGGACTATACCGTCAAAACAGTAAATATTATGTCTTTCCTTACCGTCTTTATTATATAGTTTACAATTAAAAAAAAATATTATTGCCTCTTTTAAAGTATTTTGAACTATTAAGTTTTTGTCCGATAAATCACATCGATATGGATTACTATCATTTAATACACGGCTATTTAAACAGTCGAATATATCATTTATTTTTCTGATAAAGACAGCGGTATTTTTAGCAGTATTTGACTTTAAATCATTAGTTAAAATCCCGGTTTCTATTGCTGATGCCATCGTTCGACTAAAAACTTGAGTAGCTAATTTTACGGTCATTTTTTCAAATGTATTCGGGGATATATGTTTATATGTTATTTTTAAAAGAATGCGTGATTTAAAAGATTTTGTATCTTTTTTATAAATGTCGCGAATATCATTCCACGATACCTGATTTCCCTCCATAAACAAATCACTTGATAGTAATGTATTTCATATGCTTTTAATCAAATGCGGCGTGTCATACATAGCATATATTTTTTTTAGAATTTAGCTCAAAAAATGGTTGTTGTTTTGTTATTCCTAATTTAGAAAATGTTGCCCTATTGTTTGAACACTGATCACAAACTATACATCTAATGTTTAACCCAATATCCAAACATTTCTTAATTTTCTTCTGAACGAGTTTTGATAAATTATCAGCTTTAACATTATCATGACTGTAATAATAAGAAATTGGTATTTTCCAACTACGCATCAAACCGCGTATCATAAAAACTGTAGCATGGTTGGCAATTTTATTTGTTCTTCCGATATTTCCCAAATCTTCAAACCCCTCTACTAAATCTTGAACCGAATCGAGCTGTAGAAATTGTTTAATACTCATTTCATCAAAAATTAAAACACATTCGCGTTCCGCTGGTTCCATTACTTTAACTTTGGACAGTAAATTGATAAATAACGAAGTTTCAATACCAGTAGGAAGGTGGAAAAATGACAGCCAATATCTAATTGTTCTTGGAGATGGTAATGTCATGTTAGATGTTTTTCTCATATATTTATACAAAGCAGGAGATTTGTAATAATAAGAAAGTGCCAACTGTTTCTCGATTTCTGTCTATTGCGTCCGTGATTTATGTTTTAGTTGCATATTTATAAATGTTTTAGCATCGCGTGATTTATTTTGCATAATATTATTTACTGCGTTATTATTAATACGTTGTTTAGATCTTAATCGAAAATTAGCAACTTTTTTGACTTTAATTATGCGGGACTGATTTTTTAACTGTAAGCGCAATTTTAGATTTGTAGAGAATTCAGTTGTTGACGGCGATGGGAATACAAGAACTCGATTTGTTTTAAAGGTTACAGGGGAACACGAATCATCAGGACGCTTTTTTGTTGGTGTTAAATAATGAATTTCATCGACAGTGGGTTCGTTTTCTTCTTGCGTTATTTTACTTGAATTTGAATAAGTTCTTTTTACTGGATGTTTTATGTGAAATTCCGGTGAAGATATAGGCACAGGTACGAAATGAATTGGAATCGCGTGTTTTACAAGCGTTTTCCTATTACAATTAGAATTGATCCTATTAAAATTCCGAATAAAATGAAGTTCGCAAATTTTTCTTTTTGACAACTCTTCCTTACTGAAAGCAATTAAATCGGTATTACCACAATATTTTAGCCATTTTTCACAAATTATTTCATTAGATATTGGGAATCGGAAAAAACTTAAATCTCTATTTATTCTTTCTTTTTTATCACAATTTATATATACACAGCAATGTGTAGCTACCGTAGTTTTCATGATTGAAAGCTTGGATCTGAAAAAATAAACATTCGAATTAATAGATTTTAATTGATTTAATAAAGTTACATAAACATGCTTTAGAATTTGTACGGATGCGTTTTCTAACAGGTAAATATTTTAAGATTTCATCAAATATCATAAAAATTATTTTTTAACTATAAATATTTAGTTAAAATTAATTATATTGATATACTACTGACGTCTTCGGGGACCACAATTTGACGGCTGGTAGCCGCACTTCACGCGCATAAATATATTATCTAGATCTGCTACGGGTGAAAGGTGTGATGATATATTTATTTTTATATTTATATTTACATACTATAAATCACCTTAATTTAACAGTTAAAATAATTTTATATTAAAGTTCATATCTACTAAGAAGAGAATTTTTTTCAAAAACAAAAACAATGTTAATTTCTCACGTTTTGTTTAATTTAATCCAAATCATATCACGCATCGTTATTGAGATCCTAATAATTGAGAAAAACATTCTTTATATTCGAATTTCCGAACTAGATTTTTGTTTCATTTTCTACAAATTTCAGTGTACTGAAGATGTAGTTTAACAGAAAATTTTAAAATGTTTGTGAGAATGTCGAAGACTGCGAGGGTAGGTAATAAATAACATTCAAGTATGACAGGGTTTGGACTAAAGCGGGCAAAAAATCAAGTGTCGCATTTCCTACTAGAGTTAGAGAGAGAACAAACCAGCATAAATCAGAAATAGAAGCGAGATAGGTATACAAAAGTGACGGTGTAAGACATTTTAAAAATCTTTTTAAAATTAATAAACATCTATATAGTAGTAATTACAAACTTGATTACAAATTTAAAAAATGACTAGTTATTATATTATTTTTCTTGTTATTATAGGTAAAAAAAAAAAAATATATTATAAAAAAGAGTTCTATACATTGAAAGATATTAAATTTAATCGCCTAATATTTATAAAATTCAGCTAAATTAAAACACAAATTTAATTTAACAAAATGAAACAAATATTTGGCGTTTTTTCTGTAAAACCTGGTAAAAGTAACATAATAATATAAAGAAAGCTAAAAAATAATAATATTGTTTTTTAAATTCGAAAATATATAAGAAAATAAAATATGCACACAATTATTATAAAAAGAGTGAATTACTGAAAAACAAAATCTTACTCTTACGTGCTGAGTGATACTTGGATTAATAATAAATATAGTAAATAAGTCATATCGTAATAAACATGCGCTTTGTTAAGATTTATTTCAATTCTAAATACAATGATTAAATATTCACATATGCAAGAAAATCAATTTGCGAATTTTTCACGTGCACTTTTTCTCGGTTTAGCAACAATGCTAAATGCTAGAATGCTAGAAGAATTGTTATTGACAGTGAATAATACATAAAAAAGTAATCATTCCAATGCAATTAAATTTATAAATATAAATAAAAGATAAGTAATACTTACACGAAAATATAAATATATAAGTAAATCGCTCTCACAGAATAATAGCAGCTGACAAACAAAAAATAAGTAGAAAATACGAAACATCAACTTCAACAATCATATGTCGAATGCACTTCAAATATGTAAAATGTTTTCGAAACCCAAGTCTACCAGAATACGCAATTCTTAAGTTTTCAAGTCCAGCTCCTTTTTTGAGCATGGATAAGTACTTGGTTTCCATTACTAAATCCGAGAAAGAAGAAAAATTGCCGCCAGTAAAATGTTCAAATATCTGCCTTCAAATCGAAATAGTTCGTGGTACACCGATCCAGATGGCTCTGTCAAGCCGATACCAAAACAGCGTTACATAAAAGTGCATAAGGTTGCCTATCTTATTATTAGTCAATCAACGTTAGAAGAGAGAAAACCATTCTTAACATCTTATTTTGGGGCGAAATAATGTAATATTGAAAGAAGAAAATATCTACGTTATACAAATTCTGTAACTTAGCCAAAAAAGTAATAATTGAATGATATAGAAACCATATAAATAATATGAACTATCCTATAATCCGAATATTTATACAAGAACGCAATTTTTGTATATATGCTAGCGACTAGTTTTGTCGAAATAATAATGAAATATGACATTTTATTTACGTATTTTGAATAAGATTTGTGAAATATATTTTTGAATATCTAGTAAAATGATTTGATATTTTACTAGCTATTTTTAATAAATAACCAGTGAAGAAATAAATAGTTAATTTGAGTAATTCTGTAACAAAATGGTCTGTAAAATATACTGGAATGAAAGATTATACTCGGTATTATAAACGACAAATAAGTTTACTTCCAAAGTAAATTAAATGTATCCATTCAAATGACAGTCTAATTTTTGACAGTAATGTTATATATGCCATAACATAAATAAAATTGATTAGAATTTGTTAATTAAATTAAATTTACTATAGAAGTAATTTTATTCTGTCCTTTATAGGTAATACTGGGCATGAGTTGAATTATAATATGATTTTGTGAAATCAATTTCTATATTTTTTTTAACCCGTAAATAGTAAATTTATTGGATATCTATTTTCGGATTTTGAATATGATTTGTAGAACCATTAATTCTAAATAAAAAATATACCAAAGAATAATAGCTGCAGACTGTTGAGTTAAAAATCTTGCAAAAATGTTTTCGTATTTTCGAACATAATCTGTAAAATTTATTTGTATATAATATTTTTGTTAATAAATAAATGATAAAATTATTTCATACTTCATTTACTTATTTTTAATAAATAATTTAGGTTTATTCAAAGACTTGTAACCTATACGAAACATTACGGATTTCGTACAATATGAAAAATATATATGAAACTGAATACAAAAGCTTTAGGAACGAAAAATTAAAAAACAAGTTTAACAACATGATGTGTTTTACTACCAATATGTTTTGATGACATAAATATAAAATATTTAAACGTTATAACTACTTGACTTCAACAGTTGATTTAAACTATTTGGATAATTTTAAATAAATGATAATCATGTTATATTATTTGCTGATTACTACAGAATTTGTGTAATTCCTAATAAATAAAATAAATAAATATATCATCACGCCTTCTACCCATTACTGGGTGTGGCACTCTGCTAAAGCAGATCTCGGTAAGTGATATATTTTGCGCGTGAAGTGCGGTTACCAGTCGTCAAATCACGGCCCCCAAACATGTTAGTGGTGGAGGAGCCACAGGGATAGCTTTTTCAAATTATGAAAATTTGTCGCGTGTGGGAATCGAACCAGGGACCTCAGGATCCACAGGCCGACTTCATACCACTGTGCTAGCCATCCCATTCCTTTTAAAATAATTACTATTATTCTTTAATAATAATATATTTTTGTAAAAGGACATGTATATCAACTACATATAACTTGTCATAATGAAAGTTTCAAATTAATTTATACAATAAATAATGAAAAATAATAGTAGAAATTACAATATAGTACAAAATATAACAATATAATAAATTTCCATAATTTATAACATCTCTATTTTTTTTCTATGTATTGTGTATTAGTTTCTAAAATGTTGTGTGGATTATATTGTGACCAATACCGACAATTCTGTTAATTTGGTTTTTTGTTCAAAGGAAACGTATATTCGTCCGTAAAAAATGTCATTAATAAAATTTCTGTTTCCATTTGCCTTTTCCATAATAATTTTTCAAAAGGTGGCATGATTTTCAAAATCATTTGGAAGAAGTTCCAGATAACAGTGAAACTTGTATGGGTGGTATTTATATTTCTTTAAAATGTTGTAAATTGATAACATGGCTAATTCCGACTTCGGTAGCGATTTCCCATAAACTAAGGGTAGGGTTTGCTTCAATTAAAGCCAAGATATTTTCTTCATTATTATAAGATACTTAATTAATTTCTTGTTTCTTAAAATTAAATGTTCCTGTCTCTTCGAATTTTTTAATAAAAGATTGTATTGTGGTTTTACTTGGAATTGGTCGGTGTGTCCAGACTACACTTATTAAATCACGTATTTTTCTGTAACTTTGTGCAGAGTAGCACCATTTTATGATCTGAAGCTTTTCTTCATAAGAAAATATTTGTTATTGAACGAAAATCACAAAACATAAACTTTCTTTGACAATTAAGATGTCATACAATTGTTTATAATTTTGTTTGAGTTCCATAGCTATCACTATAATTAAGCAATTTTCTCGGTTATGAATTGTCAAAAATAAAATCTGATTACTAAGTTGGATGCAGAATTTAATTATCTACATCGTTTATTTGAAGTATTTTTGCCTAAAATAATTTGGGAACTTTTGCGCAAGAAAAAACTGATATGGCCAATTTTTTAATTAATATATGGACCGGTTATTATGAAAGTTGTGTAAGTCCATTTAAAAAAAAAAGAGATATCACGTATTTATGCTTAATTTAGTGTAAACTTTGTATTTATAACTAGTTAGTATTTAATTTCTTAAAAATGTCCATGCTTTGTTCAATTTAAAATTGGCTGGTAAAAGAAATTGCGTAACCATTAATTATGAAAGTGGTGTAAGTCCAATTTCCATAGACAGGTAGCAGGCCAGTGGCCTGCTGATTTACGTACGTTTTACTTCACGTGTCGAGAGTTACTATTTTAGGTTACTTATTTTATTTTCCTACTAAAATGGATAATTTCATATTAACATCAGATAGTGATATAGGTAAGAAGACATGGTAAATCAATATTATTTATAAAATTTAAATATTAAATGGATTACAGGCTTAACGTGGTTAATAAAATTGCAAAAATTGGAACAATTTTTAATTAAATTTTATTATTCGAACAGCGACGTTTCGGCGCAAAAATTTAAAGAATTAATAAATAATCGTTACATTTTAAAAATTAAGTAACAACAGTAAAAATCAAACCATGGTTCAAAGATACTGTTGTTACTTAATTTAAAAAATTTCATGATTATTTAATAATCATATTATTTTATTTTGTGAATTTCAATGTACATAAAGTCATAAGTGTAGGACGGAAAAAAAATTGATTAAATCATTGTGGAGTTTAAAAATTTGGTTTATATTTCAGTAGATATTGGTTAATATCATCTTCATCTATTATAATAATAAACACGAATAGTACAAAGTTGCGCACAAAAGTAAAATAATAAATAATAAGTTAAACGATTTTTACAATTGTCTAATTTTGAAAGTGGTGTAAGTCCATTTGCAGCCCGGAAATATACATTATTTTAGTTAAATTTGCCTATAACAAATTTATATAATTAAATTACATATTAATAAATCAGTAGAAACATTGCCAGACTTGATATAATAACCCATATTTTTATATTGACAAATATGCTAACCTTTATTCTTCTCGAAACAAGAGAAAATGGACTTACACCACTTTCATAATAAACGGTCCATATATATATATATATATATATATATATATATATATATATATATATATATATATATATATATATATATATTGTTTTATTCTTCATTCTTGTTATTTCGATTATGGTATGAGCCCATTGAGTGGAATTAACTTTCAAAAATATGCGCAGGCCGACACTCCCTTCCATTCTTATCTACTTGTTTTTTATATATATATATATATATATATATATATATATATATATATATATATATATATATAACAAAAAAAAACACGTCATATTGTTTCTGCAAAAAATTACAGAGCCTGTGTTGCGGTCCAATGCCATCCAACATGCAGCGGCTCTCAACATGTTTGTCAGCAATTCTCTCTGGCATGGAATGTCCCGTCTGCTTGGACACGATTCCTCCACCCGCCAGCCAGTGTATCAACGGCCATTTAATCTGCTCGAGATGTCATGCCAAATCAGAACGATGTCCCGTCTGTAGAATTCGTCTCTCAAGAGGCAGATCTTTATTTGCTGATCAGGTCTACAATTCTGTAACTGATGCTTTCGAATTGTGCAAAGAAACTAATGATAAAATGCGAACAGCAAAAATTAATGAAATATTTCGACTTCGTAAAAAAAATAAAAAAAATCCAGAAATAAAAGTTACTCAGTCACATAAAAATAAATTTTTAGAACGTTTGGTAGAAAAATCGTCGTCAGCAGAAAATCTCTCAAATCAGTTTTTAACACCTAGAACTTTTTTGAGTGAATTTAATTCCAGTTTAAGGGCGAAATCCCTGTCTACAAGTGAAATATTTTGTCCCAGCAACTCTGGAATTTCGCCTCGTGCAGTATTTCGAGATGGAAACAAGTCGAATGTCATTTCAAAAATGAATTGTGGAAGATCATTTGAATCTCTGGATGGGAATATATGTATGAATCAATCAAACTCAACTTCCACTTGCCAAATATATGAATCATTATATCACTGCCCATTTAGTATTAAATGCACTAAACGTATAAAAGGTAGGTATTATTATATCTACATTGTTTGAGGGTATTGTGTTTTACAGTGAATTTCCTGTTGTAGGAGATATGATTACACAACATTTTCAAAAAACACATGACGGACCTTTCATACAATATTTTAAGAGTAAAATGACTTTTAATTTACTGGATTCCCACAATGACACATACTGCATTTTACATAATACAGGTAAACAATTTTTCTTGAAAATTGATGTGGTTGACGACAACAATACAAGCAGGTAAGTAATCATAAAATTATTTATTTTTAAATATTGAGTGGCTTATTATTTTTAGGACTAACGGTTTACCTAATATTTTGATTTGGATGTGGTTTTTGGGTAATCAGACTGTGGCCAATGAATATCAGTTGCAGATACATTTGTATGATTCTTCTTGTCCGGAAAAACTATTATTAAGTTTGAATAGCAGAGTTTACTCGTTGATTACTATGTCATGGACAGATATAAAAACTGTAGAAAAAGGAGTATTTCTATCTAATAAAATACTTAAAGCTCTTAAATTAAACTCAAGTGATATCATATTGGATGTAGAGATTAAACATTGTAACATGTAAATGTTTAGAGACATTAATAAATGTTCACTTACTGTACAATTTCATGTTGTTGACTAATAAGAATGTAATGCGCATTTTGTGAGACAAAAAAATCCATTTAAATCTTTGTAATAATAATTACCTTTGTTTTTAAAAGTAATAATTAGTTACTTTTGTTGCACAATTTTATATTAGTGTTTAAAAATGCTAATGAAATATGTTGCATTGAATTTATATATTTTTGTATTTATCATCAAAATAAAATAATGATGACCTTCATAGATGAGACTAGCGTATATAAATACAACGATATAAAAAGTTGTATTTTGTGTAAGTATCATTACGCAATTTCTGTATCAAACTTATTTTCTGCAAACTGCCAGTTACAATTGTACAATACAATATTAATTGCAATTTATGAAGAATGTAAAATTAAAATTGTGTTAATAGTATAAATCAGATAATTATAACACGAGTGCATGGTAGTATATTTTATTTTTATAACAATTTAGTAAGTAACATTAATTGTTTGTTGCTTAGTATACATGCATCCATCATATTTAAAAATAAATGTACTATTATTTTTGTGATATGTGTAACAAAATAATAATTTTATATGGTAAATACTTCTTTGCCATTAAAATTTATATTTTAATTCACATTTTAACCAATAGCCAGGTAATAACAACACTTGTCACGTATTATACGAACCGTCTGCATATCTCAACAGGATGATAATATACTGTGTTGCCAACACGTGGGATTTGTCGCGAATTGAGGGATATTTAAAGTGAAATATACGGAGTTTGTTAACCAACAATTTGTTATCGTGTATGTAGGGTTTCTTGCGATCCTAATGCCAATGGCACACTGGTCGAGGAGCATGAATGAGCGTCGAGCAACCTCAGACTAACCATAAGTAGACGGAGAACAACGGCGTTTGTTGTGAAGTAGAAAGGGTTAGAATAACTTGCGATGAGACTCCTCAATGGTAATAGAGGCGCCTCTATTTTTCATCGATGACGGGTGCGTTCTGTTGTTTCATCGATGAGTTCCTCGACGCTCATTCATGCTCCTCGACCAGTGTGCCATTGGCATAACAAAAATGTGGATCTGTATAGAGTAGTGAAAGGGGTATTGGCGCGCGTTTAAAAACTATATAAACGTGTAGATTTTCAAGAAAATTATTTTAAAGCGCAAGAAATATTGCTATATGATGTCAACATAATAAAAACTAAAATTTAATAAAATATGTTATTTTATTTGATATTATAATATAAGAATTAAAAAATATACTTACAATTTTATTTCAGTTATACATAATCATATATAATAGAAAATTATTTTATAAGGACCTAAAGTGATACTTGTTGTCAGTCAACTACAAATGAGGCACAAATCATAATTTTCACTCCACATAATATATACTATTTTTTCTTGAAACGCCGGTATATTTACTAGAGGTCGGCAAAAATATCCGAAATCCGATCCGAAGTCGGATTCGGATCGGAGCTCTCTCGGATCGGATTCGGATCGGAGATCTCTCGGATCGGATTCGGATCGGAGATCTCTCGGATCGGATTCGGATCGGATCCGATCCGATCCGAAAGTCGGATAAAAGATCCGATCCGAAAGTCGGATAAAAGATCCGATCCGAAAGTCGGATAAAATATCCGATCCGAAAGTCGGATAAAATATCCGATCCGAAATTAGGATAAAACATCCGATCCGAAATTTACATACATAACATTTAGGTATCCACTCTAAGTAAATAATTCCTCTCTAAAGAAATATAACGCTACGTTATATTTATAAGCATTTATGTTCTGTGATAAAAATAATTAAATAACGTTACAACAAAATATGTCTCATTAGTTTTTTATAACAAAATTATTTATTAAATTTCATCTTTAACGGATTTCGGATCGGATCTCGGATCGGATTTCGGATCGGATCTCGGATCGGATTTCGGATCGGATTTCAGATCGGATCTCGGATCGGATTTCGGATCGGATTTCAGATCGGATCTCGGATCGGATCTCGGATCGGATCTCGGATCGGATCTCGGATCGGATCTCGGATCGGATCTCGGATTGGATCTCGGATCGGATCTCGGATCGGATCTCGGATCGGATCGGATCTCGGAGCAGCTAAGCGTTACACCTCCTAGCCGTAATTTTTAGAACTACTGTATCCAGGATACATTTTGTTTTGTATTATATATTAGATACAGATATTTTCAAACATTTTCGGTGTCTTGATAAAATATATAATGTAGAATGATTATTACTGCGTACCAGGGTATAAAAAAACATCCAGATGTATCTTTTCAAAGGGGTGACATTGCAACGGCCGAATATAATACAACAGAATCTATTGTGACAGAATATGCATCAGCCGATTATACAAATTCCGAAAATTTTCTGTTCCGTATATAATGGCACAGAATCTAATGTAGCCGATTATGCATTATCCGAAAGGTGGGCGTGTCTGCATCATTTTATGCATCAGCCGAAAGTAGGCTGAGCCGAACGAAAGCTAGACGTTTGAAGCTATACCGGTAGATGGCAGTGTACAATAATTTTTGCTTCTTGTCACCAGAGTATTTAGCAACACTTTATTACCGACCTGAACGAAAAAATAGAAAAATATACGACATACGTTTTCAACTGTCAAAGTGACAAAAATATAATAATTTTGCAATGAAATACAAAGCAACTATTAAATAATGGAAACAAGTAAACAGAGTTAGATTTTAATTTATAATGTTTTGTATATTAATTCTTCTACAAGTTCGACAAAATTGTTTGTCCATAAATAATTAAAATTTATTATGATTCTACATTTTAGGCATTATATGGAGGAAAGATTTGGATTGCTAAAAACCAATAATGTCTTATATATGATATTGTTGGTTAACACACTTATTGGATTAAGATTGCGTTGTATAAGAATAATGTATAATAGTCGTTTTATGAAATACCATCATATTATATCTACTTGCGAATGTAGTAAAGTTTATAGTAATTAATACATGTGTGTACAATTTTTACATCAATTATTAGTATTTAACATTAATACGGAAACCAATTTCAAAATTAAAATGATTATATTGTGTATTATTTTGTATACCTTTTTTTAATCACCAATTTAAGGTAAATCATCCGGACTGGAGATAGCATCAGAACGATGGTGAAATGATTATCTGACTTTTTGATTTCTTTGAAATAAAATATCTTTTTTATTATAAATGAAACATATTATTTATTGTACATATTCTTGTAGTAAAAAGTTCAGTTTTATACCAATTATACAAATTTAAAATACCTTTCACATCATAAAATCAAATGTATTATTTATTATGCCAAATATAATTTGAATTTACTCAAAAATGGGTCATACGATCTCAATAAAACAAAAAAAAGAAAATTATAAATACGACAGGATAAACCTGAAAAACTCAAAAGTCTTGTGATATAGAAAAAGCCACACAAATACTAAAAAATGTAAGAATTCTATTAACAAAATGATAAATTTTCAAAACTTCAGTCAGTTTTGAAAAGTGTCACTTTATATATCAAAATGAGAAAATGCATTTTACCAGATTCATATAAATGTTGTAACCTTAAATACGTAGTCTGCTGTCAATATAAATTTTACTAAAAGATTTAAACATTTTGTATTATTTATGATTAATTATTGATTAAATTAAACGATTCCGGGTTCGATCCCCACAGCCGACATTTTCACCAAATTTAAATTACCCCTGTGGCTCCACCTTCACTAAAATATTTGGAGGCCGTGACTTGACGGCTGGGAACCGCACTTTACGTGATATATTTTACGCGTGAAGTGCGGTTACCAGCCATCAAATCACGGCCCCCAAAGATGTTAGTGGAGGGGGAGCCATAGGAATAGTATTTACTTCACGCGCATAAATATATCAATTACCGAAATCTGCTTCGGCAGAGTGCCACACCCAGTAATGGGTAAAAAGCGTGATGATATATTTATGTTAGTTTCCTGACTTATTGTAATATACTATTATTTCATACTATATCGCATTTGCATGTTTACAGAAGTGATTTCAGCCCGGTAAATGAGTTATAACGGTATCATATATTTAATTAAATAAATGAAATTTGAAGTATTGAACAAATGTCAGATATTTTATTAAATGAACATTACAACTTTAGACAATAATGTTGACATTGATAGAGCAGTCTTTATTTTCACCAATATGAACAGAAGGAATTCCAGTGAGAACCAATGACGTATTCCTGGAATAATAAACGGGATGGTAATTATCAGCTGTAAGTCAATAGCTTGCACATCTTTCAGATACAGCATGAAACTCTTCGCGACAGCTACTAGCTATACACATCATAGCAATAATCTGGAACGAAGGAAAATATTAACTATTCCCTCCCTATTCTGTAACTCAATAATTGCCCCATATTTTGTAACAGTATCACCTCTGTTAATGATCAATAACTTAATGATAATTTTTATTTTTCGTCGTTATTAACAAATGATCACAATTTAGGTATTCTGACACTAGAAAAATTTATCTTGATATTTTTATATTATATTCATGCATTTTGTTTGCTTATATATATATATATATATATATATATATATATATATATATATATATATATATATATATTAATGTGTCCTCCGCCAGGATTTGAACCCAGACCTTCCACTAGGGCCGCGAACGTCCTACCAATTTGAATTGGAGGCAAGTTGATTTTTTCAAATTTAATTAACATTCAACGCATTTGTTATTTACAATTACAATTAAACAAAAACATTTATCGTTATGATTTGATTAACTTCAATCGTGTCAACGTTTGTATATCATTTGCATTGTCGAAAAAACCCATTCGCACATTTGATATTTACTTACAACCGACACATAGAAAAAATCGCTTGTCAATGCCAGCAATTAGACACACCTCTGTGGTCTAATTGGTAGGACGTTTGCGGCCCTAGTGGGAGGTCTGGGTTCAAATCCTTGCGGAGGCAAGTTTATTTTTTCAAATTTAATTAATAATTATTAATGTAAACAAATATTGTTTAAATTGTCCAAATATCCCAATAACACAAAATATGTTTAACACTCACATTGACATTAGCATTTGACATTACTTGTCTTGCACAATCGGTAAGGTCACAACAGATTCTGACTACAACATTTTCCAGCGGCGCACGATTACAAACTTCTATGGGCTCACAATCCAATAATTTCTCTCATATTTTGGACGATGAAGTTACAAAATTATTTATTAAGAGAACTTACATATTTAAAATAAGTATATTTATAATAGAAACCTCACAAATGTTCATGTTCTCGTTTGTTAAGACGTATACAAACTACATACTTAGAAGAGAATATATATAAAAGTGAATTTTATTAAAACTCTCTTCTGCAAGAAATAATAATAGTCATGAAATGCAAGAGAAAGCAACGTTTCTCATTTTTTAAATGAAAAGAGGGCATAAGAAAAACAATAAAACTTCACTGTACTTCTTACAACACATTAATATTTATTACAAAAATACAAATTTCCAAAAAAAACTTTATATATTTGTTTTGTTATTTATTATCATATAATTAAGTAAAACATATTTTTACGAACAAGTTACGTTTGTAAACCCTGATTGAGTAGTCAGTGTACTGGATGAGCAAAGTTGATGACTGACGGTGGATGATGCAAGAAATGTTACTACCCTTAAATCATCACCAGAAGTTATTTGCAAAGTACTAATTAATGTAGTGGACCAAGTTTTGTGTCCAAGGCAATTAGTGGATGTCGTAACAAATCGGTTATTCTGTGGTTGACCTGTAATTGGATTAATGGAGGTGCATCGCACTCTTGCTAAAATATAAAAAGATACGTTCACGTACAGTAGAATTTTCAGTGCGTCCGTAGACAAATTGTTCAATGGTGCGATTTAGTTATAGCAAGTGGAAATCTGAAATAATTGCGACTATTATACCTTAACTTTCTTTTAGTGCCCTCATTTTGTAAGATCGGTTGTTTGTAAACGGCACTTGTATTACTGATTTACTTACGTACTGTTTAAAATGTATTCAAATATTAATCATTGTTTTAAATTTAAAAGTTTAAATTTATTTTTGTAATTAAAGGATTTCATTATGCCGCATTCACAGCTCGAAATTTGGTGAACTACGGTGAAATTAGTAGAGTTTGACATATAGCTTTATATGTATCCGTTCACAGCTCTGAAATTTGATGCGCACAAATTTCACTTTCTACAAAAGTTTGCAAACTCCAAACTTTTTACCAAATTTTGAGTCCGTTCTACAAATAAAGTACATCGATGGTACAAATTGAACGAATTCTCTAACACGTGGTCAGTAACAAGCCAATCGGAAAATAGCTGGGAGATGGTACATTGCAAAGATAATAGATGTCGATATTACATAAATTTCAAGTTGTGAACGCACGAAGTAATTTACAGAATTTCGTGTTTACAAATTTAAAGCCGCATTCACATCTCGAAATTTGGTGAAATTTGTAAACACGAATTTTTGTAAATTACTTCGTGTGTTCACAACTCGAAATTTATGTAATATCGACATCTATTCTCTTTTCAATGTACCATCTCCCAGCTATTTTCCGATTGGCTTGTTACTGACCACGTGTTAGAGAATTCGTTCAATTTGTACCATCGATGTACTTTATTTTTACTTAATTTGTGCGCATCAAATTTCAGAGCTGTAAACGGATACATACAAAGCTATATGTCAAACTCTACTAATTTCACCGAAGTTCACCAAATTTCGAGCTGTGAATGCGGCATTATAGAGGACCACATTCTTAACAATACAGAATTTTTTAAATAAAATCGTTCCTAGCATTTTTGAGAAATAAATTCAAATTTTGAGTGTAATTTCTTTCAATATTTGTACACAACATTAATGGTATCTAGTTTATTACCATACTTTGAAGTTTTGGCTTCAATATTATATACAATACTTAATAAGTTTCATTCATAATAAGAATAATATTTCGTTTCAAAGAGATCAAGGCAAATCATCGTTCTGATACTAGTTTCAGAACGCATGCTTCACCTTAAAATGGTCTATTCGACAGAATCTAATTTGACAGAATATGCATCAGTCGATTATTCAAATCCCGAAAAGTGAACGTGACTGGTTGATATTATGCATCAGCCGAAAGTTAATTTAGACGAAAGTAGTCTCACACGAACGTTGGAGTGTGAAACTTTACCGGTAGATGGCACTATAAAATAGTTTTTGCTAGAGTGCCTACAATGAGAGTGATGACATACGGTTACGGCCGCCAGATTTGTTCCAATTTAACATGGATGGTATACAGGCAAAACACGAAAATATTATCTTACGAACATATTACTTGAATTTAATATATCTTTTATTTATAAATTTCAAGCATAGACATATTTGAAAATTAAAAAATATATATAGACTAATGAAATGATAGTAAAATCATTATATTTAAATAAAAAGTAAACTTACCGTCAGAACAGAATTCATGCATAAGATGATATATTTCATTTTAAATCATTTATTCGCGCGTCAACAGTCGTGGTGAACGGACGTAACCCGGTGCCAGTGACTGAGAAGTGTGACTATCAAGTGAAGTGAAGTGAAGTGAAGTGAATTAATCAATCACCATAGCACAAACTAAAGTGCAAAGTGCAAAGTGCAAATTAATTCAAAAGTGCAAAGTGTGTGAAAACTAAAAGTGAAAACACCAATATGCCTGAAAAGAGCGGAGGCACACGTTATGTGCCAACCAGTGATTCCATAACCATTACAACAACGACGGTTATCACAACAACACAAACAATAAGTACAATGACATCCCCAATTATGAGTACACAATGTGAACCAGTATTAAATAGTGAGACCAGAGAGGACAGGTATGTACCCACTACCCCTATAGCGAATTCTCTATACTACTATCTCCCGCCAACACCTACCCCCTTGCGTGAACAAGTAATTAAAACTCCATTTACTCAATCACAAGGATGCTCTTGGCAAGAGATCAAAATAAGGAAAAGAACGAGAGAAGATAAACACCCTCTTCCTCTGCAACCAAGCAAAAAACAAAACGTGACTCAACCTGAAATCAACAACCTACAAACTACAAACCGCTTCACATGGTTAAGTAACGATGATGTAATTGATGAAGTATCTGCTGAAGAACAAGGCACCCAAGGAAACAAAAATCAATCTGCAGACACAGAACATCGACCACCACCTATATATCTACAAGACGTTGTTAAATATACTGATATGATTAAATGCATAAACACCATCATTACAAAAAAAGAGTTTGCATGCAAATCCCTCTCAAAAAACACCGTTAAAATTAATACCACCAATTCAGACGCCTACCGAAAATTAATAAAGTACCTAAAACAAAATAACATAGCACACCATACTTATCAACCACGTCAAGAGAGATCATTCAGAGCAGTTATTAAGAACTTACATCATTCCATCACACCACAAGAAATACAAAAAGAACTAGAAGTAAAAGGTTTCTCCATTCGTAATGTCATGAATTTGCGAAGTTGGAAAACTAAAGAACCACTGCCCATCTTTTTTGTAGATCAGGAACCCAAGGAAAACAACAACAAAATCTACGAACTCAAAAATCTGCTAGGCTCAATAATCACTGTAGAAGAACCACGAAAAAAACGAGAGATACCTCAATGCACCAGGTGCCAAGACTACGGTCACACCAAATCTTATTGTTCGAAACCTTACTATTGTGTTAAATGCGCGGGAAACCACCCCGCCATAAATTGCAGACAAACAAGAAGCACCCCTGCAAAATGTGTTCACTGTGACGGTTGTCATCCAGCGAATTACAAGGGCTGTATGGCATATCGCGAACTTCAAAAATGAAGAGGTAAAAATACCCTTAATAATACAAGAGAAACCCATAAAAAACAAGAATATCAATTTGAAGAAGCCGAATTCCCACTACTAAGAACTAACAGAAACCATGAAACAAATTACGCCACCGCCGCTAATAATACAAACAACAAAAGAACCACAGAATATGATGTAACACTAACAGAATTCATAAAAAGATTCGAATCTATGATTACTCAACTAATGAGTCAGAATAGCACGATAATCAACCTAATCAGTAACCTTATTACTAAAATTAATGGATAGTTACATAAGGATTGCGTTATGGAATGCCAACGGGCTAAAGCAACACAGACAAGAAATTGAAATATTTCTGAATGAACAAAAAATAGATATACTGCTAATTACAGAGACCCATTTCACCGACAGGAATTACTTTAACATAAATAAGTTCAGCACATACTGCACTAACCACCCATATAACACAGCACATGGTGGTACGGCAGTGATTATCAGCAACAAAATCGTACACCATGAAATTGAAAAAATCGAAAAGAATCACATCCAAGCAACAAATATTAAAATCAAAGAAACGCATGGATCTATGGTTGTAGCAGCTATCTACTGTCCACCCAGATTCTCAATCAAACAGCACGAATTCGAAGATATATTCCAGATACTAGGAAATCGATTCATAGCTTGCGGAGACTATAATGCCAAGCATCCTAGATGGGGATCTAGATTAATCAATCCGAAAGGAAGACAATTGCAAGCCGCCATGCTAAATAAGGGTTGCGACCAGGCCAGTACAGGCAAACCTACATATTGGCCGACAGATCCAACCAAAATCCCAGATACTCTGGACTTTTTTGTCATAAATGGAATATCCACGAATTACATCAAAGTCAACGAATGCTATGACCTCTCGTCAGATCATTCTGCAATAATTGCTACAATAAATTCAACAATACTAACAAATGAAAGCAAACCTACCCTAACAAACAAAAGAACAGACTGGAATGCTTTTCGCAACCATCTAAATAACCACATGGAAACACATATTCCACTCAAAACAGAAGATAACATTGACAACGCGGTACAAAGCCTAACGAAAATAATTCAGGAAGCAGCATGGCTAGCTACACCTACAATACAGACAAACTATAAACCAAATACAACTTGCCCAAAAAACATCAAAGACAAAATTGCTGAAAAAAGAAGACTCAGGAAAAGATGGCAAACGTACAGACTCCCTAGTGACAAAAACCATCTAAATAAACTTAGCAAAGAGATCAAAAAACTAATTTATGAAAACAAGAATGCCTTCTTCGAGGACTATCCAGTAACCTCTCCGCCGATGCACAAAATGATTACTCTCTTTGGAAGGCTACTAGAAAACTAAAAAGACCCAAACAACAAATACCACCTATTCGCAAACCAGACAACACCTGGGCCAGAACACCTGAGGATAAAGCAGAAATTTTCGCAGAACATCTGTATAAGACATTCCAACCAAATATCTCCCAGAACACGATTGAGGAAGAGGAAAATATACTTGCACCCCTGACACACCCACCCAACAAAATCAACCTCACCGATTAGAAAATTTACAAAAGATGAGATAAAAAACGAAATAAAATACTTAAAGAACAAAAAAGCACCTGGGCATGACCTAATTACTCCTCTAATTCTAAAAAACCTCCCAGAAAAAGCACTAATCGCAATAACACAGATCTATAACGCAACAGCAAGAACACAATATTTTCCAGCGCTATGGAAGCTATCGCAAATAATATTAATATTAAAGCCAGGAAAATCTAACTATGAACTAAAATCGTATAGACCGATCTCGCTACTTCCATGCCTATCAAAAATTCTGGAGAAGTTAATTCTAAAAAGAATAAAATATGAAATAGAAGATAAAAATCTGATTCCAGACCACCAATTTGGTTTCAGAAACCAACATTCTACAATCGAACAGATACATCGAGTAGTCGATGTAATTGAAAAAACCTTGGAGGAAAAGAAATTCTGTTCTGCTGCATTTCTAGATGTCAGCCAGGCGTTCGATCGAGTTTGGCATGAAGGATTACTGTCAAAAATAAAACAACAACTACCAGACCAATACTATTTACTCATAAAATCCTACATAACAGATAGATTCTTCCAAGTCACATGCGAAAACAGCTACTCAAAACTACTGCCAGTAAAAGCAGGAGTACCACAAGGCAGCGTAATTGGGCCAACATTATACCAACTCTACACAGCAGACTTGCCACACATTGAAAATGTGACAACCGCTACCTTCGCAGATGACACTGCAATTCTTGCATGCAACGAAAGTCCCAACGAAGCTACAACATTGCTACAAAGATCGCTGGATGAAATCTACGAATGGGCCAAAAAGTGGAGAATTAAATTAAGCGAAGAGAAATCAATACAAACAACATTTACTCTGAAACGAGCAACTTGCCCTGAAGTGCTACTAAACAACAAGACACTTCCGGTAAAAAACGTTGCTAAATATCTAGGAATTCACCTAGACAGACGCCTAACCTGGAAACATCATATCGAAGCGAAAAAAAAGCAAATAAACAACAAAATAAAACAATACTACTGGCTGATTGGCCGAAAATCAAAACTATCTCTATCCAACAAAATACTACTTTACAAAACGATGATAGTACCAATATGGTCATACGGGATTCAGCTATGGGGCTGTGCCAAGCAGTCCAATATCAATAAAATACAACGGATGCAAAATAAAACCCTCCGTACAATCACCGACGCGCCCTGGTTTGTCACCAACGAAACACTACATGCCGACCTGGGTGTCAAAAGTGTCTGCGAGCTAAGGAAAACCTACGCTAACAAATATGAAGCGAAACTCCACAACCACCCCAACAATCTAGCCATCAACCTTCTAAACAACAGTAATGAAACAAGAAGACTAAATCGACAAAAACCCCTAGACCTAAGCTAACTCACCGACATGAGGGATCATCAAAGGATGCACTCCCTCCCGCATGCTATAGAATGTATTACATTATGTATTACTTGTCATTATAATTATTATTATCAATTTTGCTTGTTAGCCCACGTGGGCTAGTTGTAAAACTATTTGCAAATAAACAAAAAAAAAATTTAAATCATTTGAATACAAAATTAGTATTAAATTAAAAAAGAGCAATAATAAATTAAATAAACCAATAAATTTTACATTACCAGAAAAAATACTATTAATTGTATAAAAAATTACTCTATTCAGTTGTATAAGTACATTGAAATATAGAATAAATGGTTGATACTCTAAATATGTATACAAAAAGATTACAATAACAGAAAAGAAAAGAAAAAATCTCAAATTATAAAGTGGAAAACATTAATGATTTACTGGCATACAATATTTTCTTACGAGCCAGTTTTTTACCTGCAATTCTAAGTCTAAATAATACAAATTGTTTTATTATTTTTTAGGTTTAGTAGCTAATAACAATTTGAGAATTCTCTAAATGAAATATAAATGTCAAATCTACATAATGACAGCAGCAAAGGTTATGTGTCATTTGACAATTTGATTTCAATTCGGTACAATTAATCTAAAAAATGCTTAATAGCAAAATAATAGAGGTACAACTGGCCAGTATTGTTTACAAAACTTTAAATTATATTTATTTATTGTATAAATTTGGTTTATGTTACTTACTTTGTTATTAAATAATATTTCATTCAATCACTTATCACAAATTATGTCCTTAATAAGCACTTAAACTGTACTAAAACTACTAAGTATAAAAAACTAACACGTAATAATGAACAGTAAACTAAATTAAACAATTTTAACCAATTAAATTTAACAAAAATTACCAAACAAACACGAACTCCCTATACAACGCAAGCTAAAACAGCAACAGATTGGAACAAATATGGCGTAGCCAATGAAAATGAAGACCACTATTGGCATCACTCTCATTGTAGGCACTCTAGTTTTTGCTCTTTGGCACTAGATGTCGAAGTGAACATTTACAAACACTTTATTACCGATCTGAATGAAAAAATTCAAGACATACGTTTTCAGCTGTCAAAATGACAAATAAAAATTGCGGGTTTAATTCAAAATTCAATATACATCAATATAAATGTAATGCTCAGTTTTTCATTCAACTGATAAGATTTTGTTATATTTATTTGCTTGTTAAATATAGGAACATACATATAATTTATATTGCTGTTAGTTAGCATTACTTAACAAACGATTGATAAACTGCACATGAGTTATGCCATAAATAAATATTAAATATTTGTCGTTATGCTATTTAATTATAACTAGTATAAAACATAAAAATGTAGTCAAAAATAAATATCATGCAAAAAGAAGCCTGTAATTTAAATAATAGCAATTATGATTGGTTCTTTATTATTGCGAAATGTCAGTATTGTGCTTAAAAATGAGTAAATCTGAAGATTCCATACCATCTTATATAAACGATA
The DNA here is from genome assembly GCA_911728475.2 of Pterostichus madidus. NCBI lineage: Eukaryota > Metazoa > Arthropoda > Insecta > Coleoptera > Carabidae > Pterostichus > Pterostichus madidus. Next base: position 11,821,306 of record OU452311.1, read on the forward strand.
CTGCGAAAGTAATTATTTAAAATTTGTTGCCATCATACAAAGTGCCTATACGAAGTAGCATATAAAATCTTTCAAAATAGATGTAAGCTGAAAGAGGTGAAAGATTTCAGAAGATATCTAATGGAAGCAGATGATGATATTTATTTGACGTTGAAGGTATTCAATTCAAAATTTTTGGTTGATATTCTTTACGTTTATTTTCATTTTCATAGGATATTTTGACACTTGAAATTGCTGAAAGATTACGGAAGGACGAATTATTACATTTATTTACAGAAGATGTTCAGGATTTAGATGTATAAACTAATATGTCGAGGAAGCATCAATATTTAAAAATATTAAATTTGAAAATTGAACCATGAACTTTTACAATAAATAAATTGTTTTTTTTATTTTATAATTTGTATCCTATTAATAAATTACAAATGATATTTTTTATCACTAGTGATAAAATACTGTTTTGTTTTACTATTAGTTATAAAGTTAGTCACTTTTTAAAATGGTATGACAAAACGTTAACATTTCGTAACTGAATTGGAAAAATAAATATATAGATACCGGTTACATTTTGCTTCTGTTTAGCAAAAGAGTCTATATCAGATAAATTTTTGTAATATATAACATAATTTAATCTAATATCTTCAATATTATACTATTGAAATTAAATTATAAGAATCATATTTTATACGCAGTAGTATAAATTATTAATACATTATTACATTACATTATTAATACATATTTACGTAAAAAAACTTAAACAACAGTATAATATTTTTTCATATTTCCATTTACGAATTAGTAACTTATACTATATCATTAACTTGATACTATACTGAACTATTCAAATTTTTTTATTTATAATTTTGAATCGGAATATAAAACAATAATTTCTTTTAAATTGTGGCAGTTTTTATATGTCTAGCAGGAATTGACAGAAATGTTTTCAAATTTTGCTTAAATGTTTCACCGTGATATAAGCCCTAACAACTTCTTTTTTTGCCAAAACAATCTTAATTATGAAGAATATAATTAATAGAGACATTTCTATATCTCAATTAAATTGTTTTTTCGTTTATTTTGTAAGCATAGTTGTCAATGATATTCAATTATGACTCTTGGAATAGCGATATATCTAGATATTCGCAACATTATTGTAAATATTATTCAGCTGGAGTAAGTGATAAAAACAAAAAAAAAAACTAGCTAAAGATCTAAAGCTACCTGTGTCAACTATAACTGACATCATATAAAATAATATTGTTCGCTTGGTTCAATTGAAATAGATAGGGACGAAAACGTTGCATTATAGATAAAGATGTTCGGAGCTTAATTAATATTTCCAAACAAACTCGTCGGAAGTAGTAATTCAATTGAAACGACACGAAAATATCTTAGGAAACAGGAATACATTTTTTATAAGGTATATTAATGTATTCTTATCTTAATTTAATTGGAAATTTAAATTTATTTCATACATTCGGCACAAGAAAAACTATTATTGACCATTTGATCGGAAATCGGGAACTCGCCAGCTAAGTGGAACAAATAATTTCACTCGCTTTGTTTGTTTTGTGTGGTATCTGATTTTCTAAATTATCGAGTTTTGGAGAGGAGTTTCATCTGATTTTGAGCTTTAAAACGAGTTTATTTTGAAGGTGAGTAAATTATTTAGATAATGAGATATTAGTTGAGTTTTATATTTGAATGAAAATTATAAAGAACATGATATGAAGAAAGCAGTGTACTTAATGTGATTTTTATTTTAGTTTTTGCTGAAAAATGGCTTGTACTAACGCTTTTAATTCGTTATTAGAGAGTGCTAAGGAACGATATTTAGAAAAAAATTCGATTGTGGACAATATTGAGCCATATTATGTTGAAATATATATTGCTCGGCTTGAAGATTTTCCGAAGACATTTTATCCACACATTGTGGAGTATACTCGTACATCGTTCGAGTTTAAAGCTTACAAAAATTTGGAGGCATATTATATGTTTCAATGTGGGTATGAATTAATACTAATTTCATAGTTAAAAATACAGGATTAATTATAAATATGAATTATCCATATCTTGGATCTTCCCACAGATGCTATCGTGTCTTGTGATTGCTGCGGAGAGGATTGTGTAGAGGTGAAATGTTCTCTTTGTATCCAAAAAACTACTTTTGAACATGAATGAGCTAACTGTGGATGAAAATCATTCATATTATTATCAAATACAAATTCATATATAGCTTTATTCCAAAGAAAATGTAGAGATTTCGTTATTTGGAGTCAAGAACAAATTTACCAACGTGGTGTTCATCTGTTCATGTAACGGGCCACAGCCTCGTTCACTTTACAAGCCGTGGATAAGTAGGTGCTTTTTAAGAAAATTTTGTGCTACAGTATAAATATCTTTCAACGTAGGTCAAAATAAAGTATATATGAGGTAAGTTGAACAATTTAAATTATAATTAAGTGTCTAACTTATTTTATAACAGCAACTTAATAATTGTTTAAAACATAACCTATATTTTGAATGTTTGATTTTAAAGTAATCAATCATTTTAAATATAAATATATTACCACTGAAAATAATTATTCGCATTGTGATTTGTTAATAGTAAAATAATAATAACTAATAGTTTTCTACTCATTTAAACATGGAAAAATGTCGTATGTATCAGCATCGTTTAAAAAGAATCTATTGCTATTTACATGCATGTAATATTATAAGTACCTATTATACAAATTATCAAACTAATAATGCTATTAAGTAGCATGTTACCTTAAAAATTGAATTGAAATATTAGTGAAGGTAATCAAACATATTATATGAAATCATTTTAGATGCCGAGATGTTTCACCAGGACCAGGATGCAAATACAAATACCGTAGCAAATTAAAGTGTGGTTCAGCTGTTAGTACATTTCCTATTCCTAAAGATGAATATATGAGCAAAAAGTGGATTAATGTTATATCAAGAAACCTGCAGCTTTTGCTGTTTGTGAACTATATTTTGATGGAGAGGAGTTTATAAAATTTCAGAAATATGAAGCATATAATTATGAAGATCGGGATATTCCACTGCAATTTCCAAAACTATTACAATTCGCAGTGCCACACATTTTCAAAAGTGTACCAGCATATTTGTCGTCAAAAAGGGCCGTAGCACGAAAGGATCCAAGCTGTAGATAGAAAGCAATAATGAAAAGAAATACTCAAAAAATCGAACACTTTTTGAAGTTTCAATACTCTGTAGAAAAATTTCCATTACGTTCAAATTTGATTCAACGGAATTTTGAAGTATGTATTAGAATATTTTATTTGGTTTTATATTTTAAATACTAAAAACTCAATCAAAATAAATAGCAGTGGACTGAAAATTATTTGTAGTGATTTGTAGCATATTTATTTTAAAGATTGATTTAAATGGTATTGAAATATCAGCTCATAATTTGAACTCGATATTTCCACCAAATTTGAAAATAGGTAAATGGTCATAGTTTGTTAATACTTTAATTAGATTTAAAAATATAATTCACGAAAATACAAATATAAAAAAAACCAAACATTATTTAAACAAAAGTTTAGAGATGCAAAAAAAGAATTATTTCATCGTTAATGTTGATACTTTGGAAAATAAATTTCTTTTCAATAAAAATCAAGTTAGCATATTTAAGTTTTTACGCAAGACAATAATTTTTACGATTCCTCTGTTTGTGCAGAATATTCCGAAAATATTTTTGTTAAAATAATTTTCATATTTGTTAACATAGCAGAGTGGGAAAAAAACCGAAAATAAGATTTTTTAAAATTATATCATTATATTTCACGTCGCATATCAAAATTCATGTTTTTTTGTACTTTTTATTAATCGGTAAAAAGATTCAAAAACAATATAACAATAAACTCAAATTGCAATATTCATTTCATATGTTCAGATTACTTATTATTATTTACTTCACTTTCACTTAATAATGTAAAATTATAGCTAATTCTATAATACCATAGTCAATTACTTACCTGCTACCTAATTGGTGTAGTTTAGTTAATAATAATTCAATAATTTTATTATTTTGGCTTATATTTGTGAGTACAATAAATATTATTATTAATTTTTTTTTATGTAAAAACTGAATGGAAATGTGGTATATGATATATTTTATAAAATATATAAAATAAAATAAATAAATATATCATCACGCCTTTTACCCATTACTGGGTGTGGCACTCTGCCGAAGCAGATCTCGGTAAGTGATATAATATACATATATATATATATATATATATATATATATATATATATATATATATATATATATATATATATATGCGGTTACCAGCCGTCAAATCACGGCCTCCAAAGACGTTAGTGGTGGGGGAGCCACAGCGGTAATTTTAAATTGGTGAAAATGTTTGTCGGCTGCGGGGATCGAACCGGGGTTCTTAGGATCCACAGGCCGACTCGATACCACTGAGCCATTACTCCATTAAAATAAAATTTGGTTTACATTTTTACAGAAAACAATGTAATTCAGAGATGATGAAAAAGAAGAACACAAATGTAATAATAAAAAGATAATAGTAAACGAATTAAGATTGTATATACAGAAAGCAGGAGAAAAATTAAATAAATGTAAGTAATTTGAAAAATATTTGGTAAACAAAAATTTGTGAGAGCAAAGCATACAGTGACAATTTTATCCAATTTTATGTCTTCACTACTATCATATTTTAAAATATAACATAATTATGTATTTTGGCCTCAACAAACTTATTGCATGTTCAACATGTATTCTAATACTTGCAGTTTTTCTAGTTCTTTCCATTGTTTCAGGCTGTAATTGTTTATGCCCTGTAAGGAAGTCTGGTATAAAAACTTGAGCCATAAATCAGATGTTTCGGTAGTAAACTTATCACTGGCTCTTGAGATAAAGGATATGATTCCAGTCAAGAATTTTACAGTATTGTGGTGTTTGCAGGAGGACCATGTTTTGTTGGATGCACATAAGTAACTTGGGCTTTCAGTGTAAATTTCAGAATAATCAATTATAACAGTAATTTTGTAAAATGTTCTCTAAATCACTCTGGCTTGGTTTTATATAGAATTTCTTCATTTGGCCAGATTATACACACTTATTAAATCGCTTGTAAAATATGTTAAAATTTTATAAAATATTCTGCTCGCTGTACTTCTATGTTCTAAATCTATCATCTAATTCGGTGACTAATGTATGTAATCAGAAATTATATGCACTGATGAAATTTGGTAATCATGGGTATTTCACTTATGAATATATATATATATATATATATACCAAATTTTATTTTAATGGAGTAATGGCTCAGTGGTATCGAGTCGGCCTGTGGATCCTAAGAACCCCGGTTCGATCCCCACAGCCGACAAACATTTTCACCAATATCTTCACATTTATATAGTTTTTAAACACGCGCCAATATACTCCATTCCCTGTATAAACGTCATATGTGGACGAGGTTATCATAGATACGATGAAATATTGCTATCTTTTTTAAATAATGTTATTCGTACCTATGCGAATGACAACGTATGTCTTAATAAGTTAAGATACACGTTTAATGTTTTTTCACGTTCTATCACATTTATTATTTTAATGAAAACGTATGACAGTTCTTACTAATACGAAAATTTATATTTACTTTGTTCACATTTGTTTATAAAATAAAAAGGGTGACATTGCAACGGCCGAATCTAATGCAACAGAATCTATTGTGACAGAATATGCATCACCCGATTATTCAAAATCCGAAAATATTTTGCTTCGAAAATAATGGCACAGAATCTAATGCAGCCGATTATGCAAAATCCGAAAGGTGGGCGTGTCTGCATCATTTTATGCATCAGCCGAAAGTAGGCTGAGCCGAACGAAAGCTAGACGTTTGAAGCTATACCGGTAGATGGCAGTGTACAATAATTTTTGCTTCTTGTCACTAGAGTATTTAGCAACACTTTATTACCGACCTGAACGAAAAAATAGAAAAATATACGACATACGTTGTCAACTGTCAAAGTGACAGTAATATAATAATTTTGCAATGAAATACAAAGCAACTATTAAATAATGGAAACAAGTAGACAGTTAGATTTTAATTTATAATATTTTGTATACTAATTCTTCTACAAGTTCGTTAAGCTATTGAAATTTAAGGTTAGTTATGCAAAATTGTTTGTCCATAAATAATTAAAATTTATTATGATTCTACATTTTAGGCATTATATGGTGGAAAGAATTGGATTGCTAAAAACCAATAATGTCTTATATATGATATTGTTGGTTAACACACTTATTGGATTGTTTCCTACAGCATATGTCAACTTCATGCAAAATTAAGATTGCGTTGTATAAGAATAATGTATAATAGTCGTTTTATGAAATACCATCAAGTTTACAGTAATTACTACATGTGTGTACAATTTTTACATTAAATATTAGTATTTAACATTAATACGGAAACCAATTTAAAAATTAAAATGATTATATTGTGTATTATTTTGTATACCTTTTTTTAATCACTAATTTAAGGTAAATCATCCGGACTGGAGATAACTTCAGAACGATGGTGAAATGATGATCTGACTTTTTGATTTCTTTGAAATAAAATATATTTTTTATTATAAATGAAACATATTATTTATTGTACATATTCTTGTAGTAAAAAGTTCAGTTTTATACCAATTATACAAATTTAAAATACCTTCCACATCATAAAATCAAATGTAGTATTTATTAGGCCAAACATAATTTGAATTTACTCAAAAATGGGTGATACGATCTCAATAAGACAAAAAAAAGAAAATTATAAATACGACAAGATAATCCTGAAAAACTCACAAGTCTTGTGATATAGAAAAAGCCACACAAATACTAAAAAATGTACGAATTCTATTAATAAAATGATAAATTTTCAAAACGTCAATCAGTTTTGAAAAGTGATACTTTATATATCAAAATTAGAAAATGCATTTTACCAGATTCAAATAAATGTTGTAACCTAAAATACGTTGTCTGCTGTCAATATAAATTTTACTAAAAGATTTAAACATTTTGTATTATTTATGATTAAATATTGATTAAATTAAACAATTAATGGCTCAGTGTATCCAGTTGGCCTGTGGATCCTGCGAACCCGGGTTCGATCCCCAAAGCCGACATTTTCATATATTTATTTCAGTTTCCTGACTTATTATGTAATATACTATTATTTCGCACTATATCGCATTTGCATGTTTACAGAAGTGATTTCAGCCCGGTAAATGAGTTATAACGGTATCAGATAACTGTAATAAAATATAAAGGTACTTTATCGTTGCTAAGCAAAGAATCATATATTTAATTAAATAAATGAAATTTGAAGTATTTTATTAAATTATTAAATTAATTAATTATTTTATTAAATGAACATTACAACATTAAACAATAATGTTGACAATGATAGAGCAGTCATTATTTTTACCAATATGAACAGAAGGAATTCCAGTGAGAACCAATGACGTATTCCTGGAATAATAAATGGAATGATAATTATCAGCTGTAAGTCAGTAGCTTGCACATCTTTCAGATACAGCATGAAACTCTTCGCGACAGCTACTAGCTATACACATCATAGCATTAATCTGGAACGAAGCAAAATATTAAATATACCCTTCCTATTCTGTAACTCAATCATTGCCCCATATTTTGTAACAGTATCATCCTCTGTTAATGATTAATAACTTAATGATAGTTTTTATTTTTCGTCGTTATTAACAAATGATCACAATTTCAGTATTCGGAGAGTAGAACAATTTATCTTGATATTTTTATATTATATTCATGCATTTTGTTTGCTAATATATATAACTGTTATTACAAAAAGTAATATGACAGCTCACGGACAGTTCCGTAAAAAATGTAAAAATCTTTTTTTTTAGAGTGGCAATTTTGAACGAGAGGAAAATGCATAAAAGTAAAATAGATTAAACAGAATAAAAGATTTTAGTCACAAAATTACAAAATGGTGGTAATCTGCAGCTTAATTATAAAAAAATTAGGATTGTCATAACTTTTCGATATTTAACAGATAATGATCCCCCCTGATTATCTGTTTTATGATCGATAAATTTATGACAACCCTTAAGCGGGATTTATAGTTTACGTAGCATAATAAGGCATAGCATAACATAAGAGATTTTAAAGGTTTTATAGTTTTAAATTTTGTTGTTTTTTGCATAAAAATTATTCCCAACTATATTCCTAGTATTATATTATTGCCACATTCGGTGTTATTTTGGCAGTTATAATTTTGATCGTGCTCGAAAATGGATGAAGGCGATGTTATGATAGTAGCTGCTGCTAAAATAATAATGAAGAAACGAAATAGTCGAAAGAGTAAAACCCGAATAATATAACAAAATTATTTAAATTTTTAACACATATAAACAATTGTCACAGAGATTCCGAAAATAACAGAGGATTCACAAAAGCATATGAAATTAAATTTGGTCATTTCACATGTTATGCTATGTAAGTGAACTATAAAGTGGTACATGCATGTACTTATGTGTATTTACATTTTTATTATATTATGCTGTGCTATGTAAACTATAAATCCAGTTTTATTTATAATGATTAATCTGCAGATTATCATCATTTCGCCATTCACACACAATAATCTATTGTTACTTATATTTTAGTTTTATTAATTTTGCTCTCGCACGAAACTGCCAGTATAAAAAAAATATTTTTAACATTTTTTACGGAAATGTCAGTAATCTGTCATTGTATTATTTTTTTATAATAACAGCTACATATATTAATAAACAAAATGCATGAATATAACATAAAAATGGGGTAAATTATTCTGATCTCAGAATATCGAAATTTAATCATCTATATAATAACTATGAAAAATAAAACATCTCACTAATAGATAATGATACAGTTACAGAATATGGAGGATTATGTTACGTTTTTATCTAATTATTAAATTTCCTATTTATCTTTTACCTTTATCAAAAGATTCATTCATATACAGGTGAAATTCGTCTCTTCTAAATGCATTGGATTGTGTGGATTGATAACCAACTGATAACTTTTTTTTAAAATGGTACCACTTTTGAAAATCGTGTGATGTTCAAATTTTCATTAACCAACAGCATCGGTTTTATTATTGAGTATTTTGACCATAACGATGCACTACATATTTTCTTCATCTAAAAAATTATATATATAAAAAATATAAATTATATCAATAATAAAAGCTAAAACTTACCAGATCTAACATATATGCTAATATAAAATCATTTCTGTAAATGTACTGCTGGCATATTTCATGAAGAAAAGTATAGTTTATAAATTTTCTGGTGTCCAGTATTCAATGTTGAGCAATATTCCAAGTGCATTGCATTTCTAAAAAAGAAGAAAGATAGACAGTTCAAAAGTTTCACTTTATGTCAATATAAGCAACTGTAACAAATGTGTTATTAATAAATAAATATTATGTTTACACTTACTCTTTAAATAAAATTGAGGTTAGTTGCTTAATTGGATAGTGTGTTATCTACACTATTTAATACATAAATAGACTTGCATTTATTTTCACACAACAAACTATGTTACGTAAAATATGAACTAACGATTCTATTCAACAATTCAAAAATAATAAAGAATGGCCGTCGCCGTCATTGATAGCTTCGATGTGAAGTCTATTGCAGGCGGTAAATACAAATAATCAGTTTCCCCTGTTTCATTGTCACGAATGGCGTTGATAACTAAAAATTCCCTAAATTAATTCAGAATTATCACCAGATTCATTGTCACGATTTGGCGTTTAAAAACTCAATTCGATAACTTTGACATTCTTCGTTGTCACCAAATTAGCCACTAATGTCAAAATTACGGCGAGTTGGGCTACCATAGGAATAAACTGGACTGTTTGATATTTCAAAACCTATAACCTCTAAATATATTTGTTTACTTTTCGTCTATTTTGTCCAAAATAAATGAATATAGAAGTCCAAATTGAGTAGTAAAGACGTTATCTCAAATTAAAAACAAAATCGTATCGTAAATTACTTGGCTATTTAATGTATCTCATGTATTAAACAAAGCCCCTGGCACATATAGCGTCAAGACTCCGAGTCTGCTACAAACTGCTGAAAAACTGAGAGTCACGTCCAAAACGGGTGTCACATATAGAGTCGGTGTTTCTGACAGTCAGAAATAAATATTTGTTAATTTTAACGTGTTATTTGTTAATTTGTATTATTTAAAATATTTATCGACTATTAAGAAATATAAAAACTATAAACTACGAAATATAAAAGAAAAAAATTAAATTAAATAAAAATTACATGAACTATAAATGAAATATAAAAACTTAAATATATTATTTAAAATGTTTGTCGATTATTAAGAAATATAAAAACTATAAATTAGGATATATAAAACAAAAAAATAAATTTAAAAAAATGACTTGAATTATAAATGAAATATGAAAACTTAAAAGTTTCTAACTATGTATAAAGTAAATGAATTTAACTATAAAAATGTACAAAAATCAAACAAAAACATAAACAATAATAATTCATACGTCAAACAACAAAGGAAGATATGGAAAAAACCAGCATCATAATGAAGTTGGTTTTCGGCAGTCGTGACTGCTGAAAATAGAGGCGTTTCTATTTTTGGCAGTCAAAACTCCGAGTCTGGTAGACTCGGAGTTTTGACGCTATATGTGCCAGGGGCTTTAGATGTCAAATTTTTTCTAAATATCTTTGCATTTATTTTTTAAATACGTGTTTATGTTTTATTACTAGCTACTACTACATTTATAATTAAATATCATAATCACAAATATTTATTATTTATTTATGGCATAACTCATGTGCGGTTTATCATTTGATTGTTAAGTAATGTTAACTAACAGCAATATAAATTATATGTATTTTCCTATGATTAATAAGCAGATAATTGTAACAAAATCTTAACAGATGATTGAAAAACTGAGCATTAGAGTAAGAATTATATAAATTGAACAATTTATTGTTTATAACCTGCAATTTTCACTTTAGTCATTATGACAGCTGAAAACGTATGTCTTGTATTCTTTCATTCAAGTCGGTAATAAAGTGTTGCTACATACTCTAGTGACAAGAAGCAAAAGCTATTGTACACTGCCATCTACCGTTATAGCTTCAAACGTCTAGCTTTCGTTCGGCTCAGCCTACTTTCGGCCGATGCATAAAATAGTGCAGACACGCCCACTTTCGGATTTTGAATAATCGGGTGATGCATAATATCAACCAGTCACGCCCACTTTCGGATTTTGAATAATCGGGTGATGCATATTCTGTCACAATAGATTCTGTTGCATTAGATTCGGTTGTTGAAGGCGTTCCCAAATAAAAATAGAGACCTATGGTCATGATTTTGTTATTTTCTCGCCTGTCATTTCTAAGTTTGTGACATTTTTGATGCATAAATATAGACTGAGAAATAAGAAATGGCTAGAAAAATTTTGGGTAATCAAATGCAGAAATGCGTTTGTCATCTTCATGATTATTTTGCGGTGGAGTTAGAGAATCGAGGATCTTTAATTAATTTAACTGTAGTACAAGAGGTAATGTGCATTGTATTTTGTATTGTCATATATTATTTATTTATATATAATAATAATAATACATATAAAAATGTATATTCTTTTGAGTTTTATTTTACAAAATTACACATTTCAATAAGGTAGGTAATATTTTTCGTGAGTTAAGATAAATTTATATTTTGTTACTTTTATAAACTAATTAAATTTTATAAAGTAATAAATATTTTAATCTGACATTTAATTTTTAGGTTATGTTTTAAAAATGTCAATCCAATACCAATGTAAACGTTTTAAGCACAAAATCTTGAATCACATGGATACCGAATGTGACGTAATCGTTTTCATACAGGGAATAGAGTATACCCCTTCCACTATTCTATACCGATCCACATTTTTGAAAGGACCATAAGAAACCCTATTTACACGATAACAATTTCTTGGTTCACGAACTTCAGCCCGTATTTTCACCTTATACAAATATTCGTGTTACAAATACAAAGCAGCTTCTTGGGCGAAATACGAGTACACAAAGGTGAAATAAAATCCCCCAATATCGTAATATTAACTTCGTTTCTGGTGAAACAAAATTGAAGTCGGCGTGCAACTCGCGTTCATCGTTTTTATTCGAACAGACTTGTTTGCGAACAAAACTGTCTAGCAAAAACGTAATCTGTAGGAACCTTTAGAAAAGTTAAACCTAGGTCATTAACATAGGAAATCGAAATAAGGTTTTTGTTAGTTATTTTAATGAAAATTGTTTCACATAAATAAATGAAATGAAATACGTTTCTTTTCATTTATTTAAATAATGCATGTTTATACTTATTTTTGTTTCTATTTCTCAACCAGAGGCGTCTCATATGGAGAAGTCATAAGGGTTTTTCATCGTTCTTTTCTTTATTTATTAACATTTTTCATTTTAATTATAAAATATTCTATGCAATACAAAAATACACAAAAAAATACTCTGGATAATACCTGATAAACGCAGTAGTTTATGAGATATTTTAAATTTTAGAAAAACAGGTAACCAAAAATAAATAAGAAAAATAATAGAAAAAAATTATTTCCAAGCACTTGTCTATGTTCTACAAAATTTACAGCCTCTGAATCAATTCATTAGGTTATAATCCACGTTGCAATTGACATTTTGTCTTTGTAATTTTTTAACCAAACATATTTAAGTAACAGTTGCTATTGGGATGTGTTACTGTCTCGTAAAGAAAAATTGGATAAATATTTTTTAAGCAATAATCTTAAACACGTTGTTTACAGACATGGGTCGATCAAACAGCGAATTTATAGAAAACGTAAAGTCCAAGTCACATCACAGAAAAAGAAACGACATCCTTTAACTCCACTTACACCTAGAATTCGTACGTTTATATCAAAAAAATTCTCTTATGTCTGTGATTTAATATTTATTTTATTTTTCAGATTTTATAAACAATGCCTGCCCGGTTTCTGAAACAAATGAATGTGCTTCGTTTAAAATTTTACCATGTGATGACTAATTTGTTTTGCAAGCGCAATCATTTCCCCCCCTGTGCAGGTAACAATATTTTTGTTTTCTTCTAATATATTTATAGTCAAAATTTGCAATTTTCTTAATTTATTGGTTAGAATGCAGTTTCCACATTTGGAATATTTTTACCGACTGCACACAAATAATTATCAATTGTATTTGAAATATATTTATTTAATTAAGCATTTTTTATGGGGTAATGGATCAGTGGTGTCAAGTCAGCCTGTGGATCCTAAGAACGCTGGTTCGATCCCCACAGCCGGCAAACATTTTCACCAAAATTAAAATTATCCCTTTGACTCCCCCACCACTAACATCTTCGAGGGCCGTGATAAGACGGCTGGTAACCGAACTTCACGCTTATAAATATATTACTTACCAAGATCTGCTTCGGCAGAATGCCACATCCAGTAATGGGTAAAAGGCGTGATGATATATTTATTTATTTATTTATTTTATTTGTTTTAAATAGCCTTTGATTACTTTTATCGCGAATTTAGTATATTTAATGAGAATTTAATATTTAACTTCGAATTTAAATAAAAGATAACCAATTTATTATTTTCAACATACATGCACATTTGTTTTCAGGTGAAGTAGTAGGGAAAAGCAGCAACAATTCTGCCGTTGAAACTAGTGAATGTGCTTCGTGTGAAATTTCACCATGCGATGACTCAATTGTTTTGCTACCATCTCCTCCCTGTGCAGGTAACAATATTTAAGTTTTCGTCTAATTTATTTATTGCTAGATATAAAATTTTATTGATATATTGACAAGAGTGCTGTTTTCACATATGGAATATTTTTACCGACTGTACTCAAATAATTATTTTTAAGCAGTAATGTTAAACGCGTTGTTCCCAGGCATTTGTCGTTCAACCAAACGAATTAATAGAAAAGGTGAAGTTCAAGTCACACCACAAAAAAGGAAACGACATCCTTTAACTCCGCTACACCTAGAATTCGTACGTCTTTAAATCATGCAGCTCGACTCTGCGGAGCGAAACAACCAGAATTATTAACTGGTACACGATTAAGAAAACAAATTGCAACTATTTGTCAAGTAATGAGTTTAACAAGTAATGAACAATCTGCATTGGCTGATTTCATGGGACATAATTTGGATATACATAAGATTCACTATAAGTTACCGTCAGATGCAATTCATCTTGCAAAAATCTCTCGTGTTTTAATAGCAATGGAAAATGGTGACATTTCAAAATTCAAAGGGAAATTATTTGACACAATAGACGTGAATTGTAATATTGAAGAATATCAGTACAAAATACGAGGTAAATATAATTCTTTTATTTTAATATAAAAAAATTATAAAAATGCATATTCAGTGATCAAATCAAGGGCCGATGTTCAATAGGTTGTATTAAATTCTTTTTTAAGTATAATTGACACTGTATATTTTTCAATTACAAATTTTAAAATCAAAAACATTAGCAACTATTCAACTTTAAACATTTTTTATTTTTCATATTTTTAGGTACATAAATTTTTCAAACAATCGTGATGTATGTATACGAAGTAAATATTGGAAACATGGTTTTTATCGGAAGTTATTACAGACATAAAAAAAATGTTCCGATAAAGTAGTTCGTACTTTTAATAAGCTAACTAAATCTGTATAAATCTGGTTGCAAAAAAAATGTAGAAATTAATAATTTTGTACTTTTTTTAAATAGTACATTCTGTATATTCTTACACCGATAAATTTTTGCTTTAAAAAATATTATGATTTTTTCTTCATACTAGATAGTTTTTGAGTTATGAAAGAAAGTATAAAATGTTTTTTCTCAAAATAAAGTGTGCCTTGAAAACAAAATTACTAATTACTAAATGGGACAGGTGTATTGTTTAGCATTGTTTTCGTTTACATAACTATCTAAAAAGGTTGTGTTGACAGTTTTCTTTCTAATTTGAAAAAAATATGAATGACATGAATGAAAGCGATTTGGATATTATCGCCGGTATAATCGCAGGGATTGTCTTGAATTATTTGACATATTTTACCATAGCGACCTTCTCATTAATTGAATAATCTGCCATTAGTGACAGAAATTAATTTTGTAATTAGTCAACACAAACTTTGTAGGTATGTAAGCGAAAACAACGCTAAACAATATATCTGGCCAATTTATTGATTAGTTTCTTTTTTTTTTCAAGGCACACTTTATTTTAAGAAAAATAATTTTATATTTTTTATAATAACTCAAAAACTTTTAAGTATAAAGCAAAAAACGTTTAACTTTTTCAAAGCAAATATTATTTTCTATTAATCGTTGTAAGAATAAATAGGGTGTACCATTAAAAAAAAAAGTACAAAAATATTAATATCTACGAAAATTAAATTTTTCCAACCCGATTTAAACAGATTTAGTTACCTTATTAGAAGTATTAAAAACTTTGTCTGAACAATTTTTTGTCTGTAATGACTTACGAGAAAAACCATGTTTTCAACTTTTGATTCCATCCTGTATATTTTACATTTAACGAATTTAAGACTTAAGATACACATTCGATGTTCTCTTTTCCAACACCAAGCAATTTCTCAATGCATTTTGTTATTAGATACTACACAAGATCTGGACGAAGACACTCAATCCAAAGCAGCAGATCTTCCAGCTGAAAAGTATCCATCTGTAATTAGACAACCATTAGCTGAAACAAAGCAAGTATCTGAAGATATTCAACCTGAAATAGAAACTAAAAAAGGTATTGCATTTACATAGCTTTAAAACAATTTTATTCATTGTACATATTTTTTCAGCAACTTTTTCGAAAAAAATAACAAGGAGGACTTGGACAACGCCGGAGAAAAAAATTGTGCGGAAACTATTTTCCCATAATTTGAAATACGGCACACTGCCCACTACACAAGAGTGTTATGACGCATCCCTGCAATACAGGTTATTAAGAGTCGTATTTACAGGCGGCATTTGACTTTAAAAAGTGTTTCAGCACTTACGCTTTTTCTCAGAATTTACAAAACATATTGACTTCATTCAAAAACTATGGTCAAGTTCAAGAATAGATCTAAGATCGTACTGTGTTAGATTTTTGTTCTTTGCCCTAGTTTTAAGAAAAACAATAGTTATTATCCGCAAAAAAATGCATTTTTTTAATGGTCATTTTTAATATAATACAAATTGAAAATAATAATTTCAACACAATACAATCCTAGATGACATCTTGAAGTATCTGGAAACATTTTTCAAAGTATGATAATAAGTTATTTACGAAAAAATCTATAGCAAGAGCTAAACCTCTGCATATGAGTATTTCAAGAAGAAACATGTATCGTTCACTAGCGCTCTCATAGCGGTGAATGCTGTCACTACTGCATATCTACTGTGTCATCTATAGTTTGCAGTCGAAAATATACAAAGCTTCGACCACACAATGTAGACAAAACATAGTGACACATCATAAAGTGGGGAAAGGGTATATAACTGAGGCTCGGATTTTAGGAAAAATGCACATTTTTTCATATTTTGCATATTTCACCTTTTTTATATTTTTATTTATCAAATTGAACAAGATATTAGAGTCGATATGATTATTAAAAATAAAATTATTGGAAAAACTCTAAAACTTATAAGATCTTTTTGGAAATACCGAAAATGAAATAAGAAATTTAAAACAAGACATAACTAATTCCACATTATAAACTACATAAAACAATGTGTAATAATAAAAGTCCGGGAAAATATTCCAAATAATTAGAGGTTCGTCGATAAGCTAGACGCGAAAAATATGTTTCTACTAACAGAAGAAAATATTCAAGTTACAAATATGATAAACATGAGAAAAGGCGATATGTACAAGATTCAAATTATGGAGAAAATTATCAAAAACCAGATATACCGGACGAAGAATTAAAACAGGAAATGGAAATATTTTTGAAAAAACTTTAAAAAATAAAGATGAAATAAAATCTATAGAACGAAGTACTTTATTACAAGCAGGATAAAGAACGCAGGAAGATTTTAACTCCTTCCAATTTTGAAACTATATGTAAAAGAAGAGAAGACACAAGTTGCCAGAAACTTGCAGAAAGACTGCTATATAAATCAGATTTGGCAGATATACCATCTCTTTGTCATGGTAAAAATAATTATATGATTGCTTTGGACTGCGTACAATCAAAGGAAAATTTGAGAATAAACCCATGTAGATTATTTATTCATGAAAATATAAGTTAGGCAGATTAATAAAACGGATTAGAGCTAACACCGTTTTTAATATTATCTAGAACTCTGTTTCAAATTAAAACATGTTCAAGAAATGAATTAAATTTGATGCTAATTCTTACTCTCTTTAACTCAACTTAAAATAAACTTGTTTCATACATTGAAAAGAGGTTTAAAAACGAAATAAAAAATGGTATTAGCGCTAATCCGCTTTATGAATCTGCCTGTTAGGAGCTACGCCTGATGTAGACAAAGAAATAATTATTGAAGTTAAATATCCTATATCGGCATATA
Organism: Pterostichus madidus; assembly: GCA_911728475.2. Classification (NCBI taxonomy): domain Eukaryota; kingdom Metazoa; phylum Arthropoda; class Insecta; order Coleoptera; family Carabidae; genus Pterostichus; species Pterostichus madidus. Next base: position 11,838,933 of record OU452311.1, read on the forward strand.
AAATGGATCCCGAAGAAGCAATAAAATCGAAGAAAATCACATTTTGGAAATATAATCAAACAACAGATTCATATGAAATTAATAAGAAACACAATTGGTTTTATCAAGTACAACGGCAGTTTGAAATGAGTAATAGAAATAAATGTATATTCGGTGTATGGACTGGCTTTGAAAATAATCCAATAAAAATAGAACATATACAAAGAGATAACGATTTTTTTAACACGATTCTGTCTAAATTGGATTTAAAAAATTTTAATTGTGTACTTCTAGAGCTTGTAGACCCTCGCCATTCAAGGAACTTACCAATTAGAGAACCTGAATATATAAGGGCTGCAAAAGAAAAACGAAAATCTGCAAAGATTTTGAAATGTACAAAAAAAATATTTTAGAGATTACTATTTATCTATATAGGCCGTTTGATCGTTTCCAAATTTATTTATTTATTTATGTTTGTTTTATGCTGTCAATTTGACACAATATTATTTCATTTGATTTGTTTTAATCAGGGCTATTACTTGTATTAAAAATGTACAACTTTACTTTGTTGTTTATATACAAATATTTTACTTAGAATAATACATCCTTTGTATGTTTCGTTTAGTTGATTTAAATAGTTCGAGTAAATTTCCCAATACATATTTATACCTACATCCGATCCCAGCCGATTCCCGAGAATTCTTCGTTGACCGTCACTGCAAACTTTATTTAGCCCATGTACGAAGCCCCGCCCCGATCGCGCACATGGCTAAACCCCTCTCATGCCGACCCCGGAGAGCACCACTAGCACAAAGTGTAAATACGACTCTTAAGAACAAGAACATCCGAACAAATTAAAGCTTGGGTTAATAACCAAAATAAAAAGAAAATGTCATCTTAACCAAAATATTCACTTGTATTATTATTTTTTTATTTACTTTTATTTATACCGGGTGTGTACTTTTTCTTCGCACATAGGAAATTAAAATTTTTGTTCAATTGCAAGGTTATCGCTACTTTTTAATATAATTTTTGATATTTTCATATCTAATTTCTGTCGTTACAAAGCATACAAAATAGGATGCGGGCACTCACGTGACCACTGTGACGTTTTTGTGACGTAAAAACAGCTGTTCCGGGAAAAATCACTGCGCCACGTACAAATATGAGCTATTTTTTGGGACGAGATTTGAAAAGAGCCCGGTTCTTTTCAAATCTCGTCCAAAAAAATAGTTCATTTTTGTAGGTGGCACAGTGATCTTTCTCGGGACAGCTGTTTTTACGTCACAAAAACGTCACCGTGTCACGTGAGTGCCCGCATCCTATTGATTGAAGTATTTGAAGTATTTTGCTCGAAAATTATAAGGTAAAGAAATAAACTAAAACAAATTTTAACATGGAATTTTCTATTTTCGGATAAAAAAGTAGTCACTCGGTAGATGCTTTAACGTACAACTAATTAACATAATTTGTTATACTTGTGATATTTAACAAGTCATGTGTACGCATGGAATATATTGTTTTATATACTTTGTTAAAATTATTTCGCCTACGCTGTCGATATACCTCAATATTGTGAATATGCTGATGTAAAGTATTTGCTAAATAAACTTAATAACAAAATATGAAATAAAAAATGTAATTCCTTCTTTTCCTAACTAAAAGTCATATGAGCAAGAATTCAAAATTAAAAAAATTAAAACAATTTTCATTGTAAGGTGACGATTTCTCTGGGTGAAGTGAAAAATCAAAGAAACACGAATATTATTTTTTAAACTAGTTTTACAATCGAAAATAAAAGATTATTATAAATAATACTATGATTAAGCAGTCATTTATACTTTATTTACAAATTACACTTGTACACTAAAGCAATTAAAATTATCTTGTTATTGGATGTAAAAACTGGAGAATAATAAACAAATAATAATAATAAAATATAATAGTACGACTTACATATACCAGAACGGATGGAAACCCTAATAACAAATGCCTTCTTTATCTATCAAGACTGCCATCTGTCATACAATAGCATAAAAATTGGGGGCCAAACTTCATTGACATATATGATTGCAAAACTATATTTTGTACATATAAATATATTGAAATGTAAAATTATATTGTGAATGTACGATGCATTCTAACAATATTTCTTTGTTCCATGTATTAAATCAACTCTATTTAATAAGGGTTCTAAACTTAAGTGGGAGCAAACTGACGTATATCCCATTATATATATATATATATATATACAGGCTGGTCTATTTAAAATGTTATCAGGAAATATCTCGGAAACTATAAATTTTACGCAAAAATGACCTACACGAAAAACAATCGTACAAAAGGGGGCCATAATAACGAAATATTGGTTTTGTCCTAGATGGCGCTGTTGTCGCTAAATCATGGTCAACTCAATTTTTTTAAATGAAAACCCCTATTTTTTATTAAAGAATCAGATTCCTCGTTAAAAAAAAGAAGAATTTATTTAGTTCACTTTTTCGTCAGCATGATAGATGACGCTGTAATCGCGAAAAATGATGTTGCTTTCGGAATAATATTTACTGTGGATACATAAAGAAAATGACAATTTTTGTTTATTGTGAATACTTGATTTTGCAAAACGTCATTTTGACATATAAATTTACCTGTTTTAATCTTTTGAATATAAAATTAAATGTTCTTTTATTGTTTGTACCACGGGTGAAATAAGCGTTTCTGATTCTGAGCATGTTATTAACCCTCGACACTTTGCGCCTCGTTCTAATAATCACGCTACGGGTCAGAAACGCCTATTTTCAGCTATGATACATGAATATCTATTTTGTATTATCATTCAAATAAGCACAAAAGTGCATTTAAAATTATACATTTTTGACTTTCTCATGACACTTATTAATTCAAAAAAACAAAAAGGAAAGAACACATTCGAATTAGATTGTCAAAGATTCTTTAATTTTTGTGCGACAAGTATATACATAAATACAACAACTAGATTATTAATATTTATAATAAGAAATACATTTTCTTTTACTGTATTTGTTAATAATATAAGGTATTTAATTGGTTAAAAATATCTTTTATAAAGAGTATATCATTATCTTCAGTTCCACCGACAACAATGTGGAGTAGTTGTTCGATTTTTAATTTTAACAATTTTTCGTTTTCTCTTATTGTATCGACAGTCCTATTAAAATACTCTATCATTTGTTGATTGACGGAATATTGGTGTTTGAGTTGGTGATTTAAATTATTTAGATTTTCTATTAAATGATTTAAAATTTGTGTGTAACGTTTATCGTCGTCCTAAATTTCCTGTTATAGATTTAATGATTGTACCCAAGCCGTTTATGAGACCTCTTTTAGTTCGCTCGTTTTTTGTTTGTTTTGTTACATGATTCATTTTTTCGTTTATGGAATTTCGAATATAATCAATTATATTATTATTGTCAAATTCGGGAGAAATTGTCTTGTCGTTTTTAGGGATTTGTTTAATGTTTTCATATTGTTTATTTAGATTTTCGTATTGTGTCCATACGTCATAATAATGTACGAATATGTGAGTAGATTTTTGGAGCTTTGCAATTCCGAGATTTATTGTCAGTACTCCTGGGTTATTCGTTATGTTTTTCATACTTAGTCCATAGGAATATGAGAGGTAGAGGGACATGGAATATCCGAATTTGTGTTAGTAATTTTTCGGGATCTTTTTATGTTGGAAAGGTGTATTTTAGATTGTTTTTTGTCGTTGGGTTTAGTTTCTATTTCGGCTGTTTTTAGGGGTTTATTTAAATTTTTAATCTTTTCTTTTTTAAATTTGTGCTGTTTACTTTTATTTACCTTCTGCTTGTTTTGAACATAAATTGTTTCAGGGATGCTTGGAAGTTCTTCTCTTGTTTCATTTATTTTAGTTATTAATTTAGATTTGTCATCTTGTAATTTTTGATTAATATTTCGATATATTAATTTAGTTTTATTTTTGTGTTTTTGTACGTTATCTTTAGTAACTTGATTATCAAGCTCGATGTCTAAAGGCGAATTTACATCTAAATGACCATAAATAATTATAATTGGTTTTAGATTTGTCGCGCTATGATTTGTGTTGGTTATACGCTAAGACTGCATATGATACTTCATCTTTTATCAGTTCGTTCTTGAAATTATCTTGCATATTAAATAAACGAATATGTTCTATTAAAGTTGAATGGAAATGTTCAACTAAACCATTCGAATTTGGATTTTGTAAGCAAGTAAAGTGGATTTCTATTTTATGCAAGGATAGCAGTTCTTTGACGACATTGTTTATAAACTCTAATCCGTTATCTGATATGATTAATTTTGGAATACCGTGATGGGAAAAGGATTTAGTTAGTTTGTTTGTTATTTCGATCGCGTTGATTGAAGTTTCCTTGTATGCTTGTGCATATCTTGAGAATGCGTCAATTATTGTTAGAAACTTAGAATTTTAGAGACTTAATGTATTGATAAGAATAATATCTAACGGTTTGTTGGGTGTTGGAGTTGTATTTAATTTAGGTTTTAATGAATTTCTTTCATATGTAGCTGCCAGACATATTACGCACTGATTAATTTAATTTGTGATGGTTTTATGTTGGCTAGGCCAATAATATCTCTTTTTAATTTGATTGTGAACTTCGTTAATACCACGGTGATTCGTTTTACCTTCGTGATTATTTTTAATTGTTTCTAAAATTTCATCTTGATCTCTACGTCTATCAATTTGATATTACACTTAATAAATTTAATGTTTGAGTTTTTGAAATATTTTTGAAGTACATTACTGAATAGTTCGTATACAGGTTGTTCGAAATACAAGTAATATTTTACTTTAGGTACAACGTATTCTTTAATAAATTTTACAGTGTCTTTTTCAAAATTTGATTTGGATAATTATACTAAAATTCACATATTATCGGTACGTAATTTATGTATTTTTGCTACACTTAGTGAATGTTTAACTTGAGATATAAAAATTTGATTTTTGCCATAGTTGACAGCTATTTCTGAGATAGTGATTCCTATGATACGATTATCTAAATTTGAATGTATTGTTTGGTCTGAATCGGTATCGTTATGGACGTCGTCGTCAGGGTTAACAATCCTGGATTGAGAATCGTTATCGGGATTGAAGTTTTCGTGAAAATTTTCAACATATTCAAAAAGATTTTGAGTACCGGGGTCTAAAGTGTTGACGTTTAATTCTATTCGTGATAGAGCGTCAGCGTTTTTGTTTAATGTGCCTTTTTTATGAATAACTTCATAATCGTACTCTTCTAGTTTGAGTCTCCACCGCATTAATTTAGATTTTGGTTCTTTTAGTGAGTGTAAATATTGAAAAGGTTTCTGGTCGGTGATAATTTTGAATTTTCTGCCAAAGAAGTACGGTCTAAAATATTTTGTAGCCCATATACCTGCGGGTAACTCTTTTTCAATCGTACTGTAATTTTGTTCGAAGTCGTTTAGAGTTCGACTTGCGTAGGCGATGGGAAGATCGGAACCATTGGGACTTTGAGATTATATAGCGCCTATAGCGTAATAGCTAGCGTCTGTTGTTAAATTGAAAGGTTTGTTAAAATCCGGGTATTGGAGTATGGGATCGCGAATTTTTTTTATAAATTTCCGATAATAGCCAAATAGACCTAGGAATGCTTTAATTTGTTTCGGTGTTTTCGGTAGAGGGTAGTTTTTTATCGCATAAATATTGTCTGGATTTGGTTTAATTTCGTTAGGGGTCACGACATGTCCGAGATATGCTACCTCTTTACGAAAAAAACTGAGACTTATCTAGCTGTATTTTTAAGTTTGCTTTCTTTAAACGGTCAAAAACTGTTCTTAAATTTTGAATGTGCTCTTGAAGGCTTGTACTGAAAATTATGACGTCATCCAAATATACTAAGCAAATTTCGTTTACTAAATTTCTAAGTACGTTGTCCATGACTCGTTGAAAAGTTGCCGGAGCATTTTATTCATATCAAGAACATTTTTGGAAAAAGATTTTTGAAAATTTGTATTATTAATTTCAAAATGATTTAACGTTTCTAATTTTATACAGTTTATTGTATCTAAAATTTGATCTGCATCGCTTGTATTGATAACAGGGTAAAACAATTCATAATTTTCAATTTTAGCTATTCCTTCTAGAATATTTATATTATTTATTTTTGCTTCAGTTATAAATGCTTCGCCGCTTTCAATATTATTGACAAATAATTTTGTAATTTTTTTGGCGGAATTTTTATAATATTAGATTTTGGAATTATTTTATGAAAATGAATTTTTGTGTTTTGAGTAGATGTTATAAATATATTTTTGCTCAAATCTATACTTGTTTCTAACCTTTTTAAATTATCTATTCCAAGCAAAATGTCATAATTTTATGGAAATCAAATAAATAATATTTTAATAATTTATCAGAGTTATTAAATAATTTTGGTACAGGTGTAATAATACTAGAATTTTGAATTGAAGTACCGTGTGCGGTTGTAATTTTGAATTGATCATTTTGTATATTATTTCTGAAATATTTCCGCGCTATATTTGGGTTTATAAATGAGCGGGTGCTTCCGATATCTATCAAGACTTTTAGGTTGTGTTCGGGATATATTATGAATGGTAATTCACTATAATTGTGGGTTAAGTTTATAATTTCCAGTTCATTTTCGAGGCTTTTTATTGAAAAAAAGCGTCTTGAGCATTATTGTCTTTATATTGTTCATCAATTTCATTATTTGGTAATTCTACGGTTTCAGTGTTAAACAATTCAAATCGTGTGCGCGCTGTTGTGGTTGGAATTGTTGGGGACGGTAATTACTTGGACCGGGGATACTCATGGTCATCGGTTTCGCGAATTTTTTATTGGGATCAGATTTAAGGACATTTGAAGTATTTGTCTTATTTTGTTGGTAATTGCGTTGAGGGGTGTAATGTGTTCGTGAGGTGTATTGTTGTGGATTTGGTCTGTACGTTAGTTGAGGTATTTTTTTTTGTTGAAATGGTTTGTTATTTTGTACAGGAAAGTTTTGTTTAGGTTTAGTTATGTTTTTGTATTGTTGTTTATTAACTGAGTCAATTTGGAAATCGTTCGTCATCATATTTAAAGCAGTTGTTAAATCTTCTGGATTTTTTGTTCTCATTCAAGTGCCTAGAGGCTCTTTAAGACCTCTCAAAAGAACTCTTAATGCGTAATTTCTGAGATATCCAATTAAAACGGGTTGTTCTTCTCTTTGTACGTGTAATGTGATATAGGAAGTTGATAAATTCAATGGGGTAGCTAGCTAAGTGCTATCAAGTCAGCCTGTGGATCCTGAGAACCCTGGTTCGATTCCCACAGGCGACAAACAATTTTCATCATTTTAAAACTACCCCTGTGGCTCCCCCACAACTGACATCTGTGGGGGCCGTGATTTTACGGCTGGTAACCGCACTTCACGCGCAAAATATATCACTTACCGAGATCTACTTCGGCAGAGTGCCACACCCAGTAATGGGTAGAAATCGTGATGATATATATATATATATATATATATATATATATATATATATATATATATATATATATATATATATATATATATATGTATATATATATATATATATATATATACTTATATATATAGTTAGGAACGATGTTCCCACAGAAACCGCTGATTCTCCACGAAGGGTGCATCCTCAACAGCCTAATATTCATTCTACATAATATATATCAACATAATATTCAATCGCATAATCAGTCAACAACCTAATATTCAGCGGCATAATATTCAAAGCACATAATATGCATGCCACCTAATATTCATACCACCTAATATTCAGCAGCATAATATTCAATCACATAATATGCATGCCACCTAATATTCAAACCCCCTAATATTCAGTAGCATAATATTCATTCGCATAATATGCATGCCACCTAATATTCATACCACCTAATATTCAGCAGCATAATATTCATCCACATAATCATTCAAACCACCTAATATTCAATCTACATAATATTCAGCAGCCGAAAGCACAATCGTAGCCAGAGACATCTATCGATTAGTTTTAACATAAAGGGTAGTTTCACAGGTTACTACTATATAACCAATGTCGGTAACTTCTATATGTTGTAGATACTAACCACTAGATAGCACTACCAATATGTATATTATTTATTTTAGAAAATAATATTTTGCATTTATTCATATTTTATAACAAATATACTTAATTTCAAACAAATTCTATTTGCAACTAAGCTTTAGCATGTATCCATAATAAATAATAACTAGTTTATAACATATTTTAATTTTAATAAATAAACAATTACTGTTTTTGAATATATTTTAACACAATTAATAATAAAAGTAATAATTTATTTCCTCTAAACACAATGCACCATGTATAGAAAATGTCATAATATCACTAATGTTAATTAAAGCAACAAGTAAAAGAAGGATGCCGACCTCTTGGGCTCAGTGGTTTAGACTACTAGGCTACTGACCCAGAGGTCCCGGGTTCGATTCCCGGTCAGGGCTGGCATCAATCAGCGTCTGTGCTGACTACAGCGCAGACGCTTCCATCTTCATAATCAGCGTCTGTACTGACTACAGCGCAGACGCTTCCATCATCATACCGGCTAGTAACCAAAGCAGTTGAAGCCGTATCACAATAAATAAAAAAAAAATAATAAGGTTACAAGAAATTTACACTTAGAAAATTCATTTCATTGTTTAACTCTCATAGGAAGATTATTGAATATTTAAAAGCCAATTCTAATGGGAGAATTATTAACTATATTTAATCCAGATGTAGGAACATAATAATTATTTACATATCTTGTATTATGCTTATACATATCTAAAATCATAGTATAAGATGTTTTATTCTTATATATAAAAAGGATTTACGTCCCAAATATTAACATAAGTCAAGTTAGGATATTAAACATTTTAAAGAAAATATTTTAACCATATACATCAGGTATTGTAAAATAAAAAATTATGTTGTCACTTCTAATTTGAAATTTGTTTACGAAATCTAAAAGTTACTTATTTATAAAGAAAAAAATATTACTTGAATTTATATTATAAGAAAAATTTTACATTGCATAAAAAAAAATATATATATATCATCACGCTTTCTACCCATTACTGGGTGTGGTACTCTGCCGAAGCAGATCTCAGTAAGTGATATATTTAAACGCGTGAAGTGCGGTTACCAGTCGTCAAATCATGGCCCCCAAAGATTACATTATTTAACATTGCAGGTATTCATCAAAATCACAAGTATTTCACAAATTTAAGTAATACTAGCGTAATCCATATTGTAAGCACGTTTTACAACACATTGAAAATTATTGGCTTATGGTAAGAATTTTGAATTTAAATGTATAATTATGGAAAATACTGATTTGTTAATATCTTATCATTCATCGCACAGCAGTTTACTCTAGATATTCTCTAACTTATAATGCTTATATATTACTTATTTATAAATATCTGTAAAAGTTAAATTTTAATATTTCTAAAATTACATTTATTCTGTCTTTAAACTAAAATATCTACTCACAAAATAAAAGAAGTAATCTATAATTTATTTTCCAAAATATTGTAATGATAATACTATTTAAATATTACATTTCATATTTGATGTTTAATCAACTTTAAAATGGTCATAGTTTGTTAATACTTTAATTAGATTTAAAAATATAATTCACGAAAATACAAATATAAAAAAAACCAAACATTATTTAAACAAAAGTTTAGAGATGCAAAAAAAGAATTATTTCTTTTAACAGATTTTATTAAGTATCTATTCTTTCATATTTGTACGATATTTCAATACATCGTTAATGTTGATACTTTGGAAAATAAATTTCTTTTTAATAAAAATCAAGTTAGCATATTTAAGTTTTTACGCAGACAATAATTTTTACGATTCCTCTGTTTGTGCAGAATATTCCGAAAATATTTTTGTTAAAATAATTTTCATGTTTGTTAACATAGCAGAGTGGGAAAAAAACCGAAAATAAGATTTAAAAAAATTATATCATTATATTTCACGTCGCATATCAAAATTCATGTTTTTTTGTACTTTTTATTAAACGGTAAAAAGATTCAAAAACAATATAACAATAATAAACTCAAATTGCAATATTCATTTCATATGTTCAGATTACTTATTATTATTTACTTCACTTTCACTTAATAATTTAAAATTATAGCTAATTCTATAATACCATAGTCAATTACTTACCTGCTACCGTTGATTGACTAATAATCAAGGCTGCTACCTAATTGGTGTAGTTTAGTTAATAATAATTCAATAATTTTATTATTTTGGCTTATATTTGTGAGTACAAGAAATATTATAAAAATATATATATATATATATATATATATATATATATATATATATATATATATATATATATATATATATATATATATATATATATATATATATATATATATATATATATATATATATGGGATGGCTAGCTCAGTGGTATGAAGTCGGCCTGTGGATCCTGAGGTCCCTGGTTCGATTCCCACAGGCGACGAATTTTCATAATTTGAAAAAGCTATCTCTGTGGCTCCTCCACCACTAACATGTTTGGGGGCCGTGATTTGACGACTGGTAACCGCACTTCACGCGCAAAATATATCACTTACCGAGATCTGCTTCAGCAGAGTGCCACACCCAGTAATGGGTAGAAGGCGTGATGATATATTTATTTTTATTTTATTTATATATATATATATATATATATATATATATATTATATATATATATATATATATATATATATATTATATATATATATATATATATATATATATATATATTATTATTATATATATATATATATATATATATATATATATATATATATATATATATATATATATATTATATATATATATATATATGTATATTACATATACAGTTACATTTTCAGGATTATTGTGATAGACAAAAAATATGAATAATTTGTTAGTTTAAAATATTTGATTCAAATTTACTATTTTAGCTAATTGAAAAAAGTTTTTTTTTTGTAGAAATTTGACAATACATACTTTATGCTGCTCATTAAATGAAATATTATTTTACAGAAAAACTTATTCAATTGAGTGTACGATCCTTGATGCAATACAACACTTCGTATTGCCCGATCCATCAGCAACAGGTACCGTGCCGGATGACATTAGTACACGAGATGCGCAGCAAAGTTCACAGAATGGGATCCACACAATTTTCCATTTTTTGGAGATCGTGGCCCATTTAGTAGAAAATGTTGTAAATGATCTGCGTGAATCGTTTATATCTACATTATTTTTTCAGGAACACAATCTTGGTCTTCTTGCTGATGTAAGTAATATGGTTGAATCAAATGTTAGTATGTGGAAGATCTAGATTTGCTCGGGAAATAACAGAAGATGGAAAGTTTAAAATAAAAAATAAGAAACAAAGAAATAGATAAAAGAAAAATGTTATTCGGAAGTTTCACTCATATTTCAAAAACAGTTGGTGCAACACAGAACCCATGCAAATTATGATTAGAATATTTTTAAATTAATTTGTAGATTTTAAGTGATACAATGCCAACAAATGATCGTATTTACTCAAAGCATTTTTATCTTCCCCATTCTGTTAAATAAAATCCCTTGGAAGGATTTGTTATTTAAATTACTATTAAAGCATTAGATTTTGTTGAAAATGAATGATCTAAAAGAAATAAATAATACTTTTAATTACATCTATAATATTACTGATAGATCAATATTACCTGAGCAACAGGTAAATTTTCTAGAAATTAATTTTCAAAACAAATCCGATTTCATAATATTTATAAATTTGTAAACATAGTGTCCCCCAATAAAAGCTGCCAGTATACATAATATGACTGCAAATTTCATCCAATCCAGCAAATGAAGTACAATGTGCACTAGAAATACTTTCAGTGCTGTAGCAATTTGATTGCAAACTTCATCAATCCAATGAGAAAATTTTATCTAAAAATAATAAATAATATTTTTTTAAATGTATCAGTATTAGTAATATTAACAGATTAATATTATCTTTGCGACAGTTACGTAGCCATGGTTAATTTTCTTGAAGCTTGTAAATTTTTCTATGCTTTTAATTGTGTGTCAATAAGATAATTGACCAAATTATTGGTATTCAAGATGTTGTACAACTCCATAAATGTTTATAATTTATTTTAATAACTCGTACACTGATCTCTTTCGAAATTAAAATGATTAAAACACATTTCTATTGACAAACGTCAAACTAACATTTGAAGTATGACTAGAGATGTTGTGATACTACTGATATGATACCGGTATCGATTCTTTCGTTTCGATACCGGTTATTTTGGGATTCGATACTTTGCTTTCGATGTTTTACCCATATCAGTACTTCATTTATTTCGATACTAAAGTATCGCAAACTATTTTTAATCTAATGTCATTTTGCAATAAATTCATGAAAAGTTCATATTATGCTGGTTTTTTTTATTTTAATAAAACATGGCCATGAACGGTTGAATTACTAGAATGAGCCAGTGAGAGTTAAATAAAGATAGTAGATAAACATTATAACAAATATTAGGTATTATTTTAATAATATAATACTGTTGAAAAAACAGATTTTTTTTTGTATAATAAAAGTTTATTTTGGTATTTTTTTACTTTTATCTAATATCAAACCAATAATTATTAGCCAAACTGTTGAAAGACTGGTAAAAATCATACAATTGAAAAAGAAATGGAAATTTGTTACCTATATAATTTTTATAGTATTCAACATTTTATATAAAAATCTAATGTATTTAAAAAAATACACGATTTTATAAGAAATAATCATTCGATACTAATACTAGTATCGATACTTTCATTTGATACCGATACTGATACCAGTATCGATACTTTACTTTTGAATACTCTTTCGATCTTCGATACTGGTATCGATATTTTAGAGGTATCGCAACATGCTGACGACTACTTATGCCATCTAGTGAGAAATGTAGGTTATAATGAGACACCATTTTAGGAATGGAGAATAAAACAGTGCTTGAATAAAGCGATAAATTTAAAAGGCAGTATTTTAATATTATAGTGTTGAATAATGCACTGTGTGCATTTGGCATTATATGCATTTTATATCACTCAACAATACTATGTATGAATAATTTGGTATATAAAATATTTAAATAATAAATACTCTAGTCTACATCTACTGAGAGATAGACTAAACACACAGTTTTCTTCATTTGGTTCGTATCTTTACTAAATTAGGAATTTGAATGAAACTGCTTGCACGAAGCAGTACATGAAAAAAGCAATACGAATATGAGGCAGTAGTTGAATATTATAGAACTGCAATGTCACCCTTTTCTTATGATCATTTGTTCTTTGCTTGAATAATATTATTTTCGCACAAAATACGTATTCAACTATTAAAAATTTAAGCTTAAAAAATGTAAACGTCGAATAGTTTACAAAAACATATTAGTTGCATATTCTGAAGGTTCTGAATTACATTTATTTGCTACAGACCGACATACAAAACTACAAAAAAATTATTTAACTGACGAACTAAAATCTAAATTTAAATTACTTATTGACCACCGCTACGATAATTTATTAATGTATGAAATTAGTAGTGTGGTTGAAATAAAAAATTGCTGCCGGAGTATATATTACAAATTATTAACTGAGGACGATTCTTTTATCATATATTGCAATAGTTTAGATCGATTTGCATCCGTAAAAGCAACAGTCTGTATTAGATTTTATTTTTTAGGTTTATCAAGCAAAAATTTAAAATTCATGTTATAAAAAAACTCACTTTTACCGTACAAACAATCCCATCACGAGAAGTTAATTTTTTTACCGCTAGTTGGCGTATTCGAGCGCTGGAGTTGTCAATTTTCAACTCAGACAAAACATTACTAGACAGATAATAACGGCGTTTGTTGTGAAGCAGAAGGGGATAGAATAACTGGATGATGAGACGCGGGTGCGCGGCAAGGAGCTAGAGTACAAGTTGGTGTTATGCAGGTTGCATTTATGTTGATGACAGTTATCAGACGCGACCATTTTATTTATTTAAATACAAAAGTGCGTATACAAAACACTTAATATGTCAAAAACTAATCTTTACTTTGATGTATGAAAAGTAAAGCCCCTGGCACATATAGCGTCAAAACTCCGAGTCTACCAGACTCGGAGTTTTGACTGCCAAAAATAGAAACGCCTCTATTTTCAGCAGTCACGACTGCCGAAAACCAACTTCATTATGATGCTGGTTTTTTCCATATCTTCCTTTGTTGTTTGACGTATGAATTATTATTGTTTATGTTTTTGTTTGATTTTTGTACATTTTTATAGTTAAATTCATTTACTTTATACATAGTTAGAAACTTTTAAGTTTTCATATTTCATTTATAATTCAAGTCATTTTTTTAAATTTATTTTTTTGTTTTATATATCCTAATTTATAGTTTTTATATTTCTTAATAATCGACAAACATTTTAAATAATATATTTAAGTTTTTATATTTCATTTATAGTTCATGTAATTTTAATTTAATTTAATTTTTTTCTTTTATATTTCGTAGTTTATAGTTTTTATATTTCTTAATAGTCGATAAATATTTTAAATAATACAAATTAACAAATAACACGTTAAAATTAACAAATATTTATTTCTGACTGTCAGAAACACCGACTCTATATGTGACACCCGTTTTGGACGTGACTCTCAGTTTTTCAGCAGTTTGTAGCAGACTCGGAGTCTTGACGCTATATGTGCCAGGGGCTTAAGTAATTGAATATAAAAATAACTACACAAATGTTTGCAACTTGCATAACATCAAAGTGTACTCGCTCCTTGCCGCGCACCCGGCGGACCATCAAGGTATTGCATCCCTTTCTGCTTCACAACACTGCATAGGATGCGGGCACCCACTGTGACGTTTTTGAGACGTAAAAACAGCTGTACGGACAAAGATCATACGGCATAATTTGTCTAGTAATGTTTTGTCTGAGATTTTCAACGAGCGGCGTAGCGACCGCGTAGTGACATTTTTGAACTAAGTTCGATATTTTACTAAAATCTGGTGGCGACACTGATACTGGTAGATATAGCGATAGTCAATGTGGTCGAGATAGGTTATTATATCAAATTGTACGAGAATATATGTATTGCATCATTTGAAAGAAAGTTAGTGTTTTACGCGAAAATATCTTTTTAATGAAGAAATAAAAATGGCGATGCAACAAATTGAAAGAATACCAGAATACATTGATTTCCCTACAGAGGAAAATAAAATTTTAACCTTATGGAAGGAGTTAGATGCGTTTAAATCATGCTTAAAACAGTCAAGAAATAAGCCAAGGTAAGATAAAGTGTAATATATTTGTATGCTTATAATAAATATTTCCTAATAACAATTTTAGATTTTCATTTTACGATGGACCACCTTTTGCAACTGGTTTACCACATTACGGACACATTTTAGCCGGTACAATAAAAGATGTTGTAACACGATATGCTCATCAGCAAGGCTACCATGTAGAACGTAGATTTGGTTGGGATTGTCATGGATTACCAGTTGAATTCGAAATAGATACAACCTTAGATATCAAAGGACCTGAAGATGTCATGAAAATGGGCATAAAAAAGTATAACAATGAATGCCGCAAAATTGTTACTCGTTATGCTAAAGATTGGGAAACTATTATTGGCCGAATGGGGAGATGGATTGGTAATTAATTATAGATGTACAAGAGATTTTTAAAAAAGTATATGTTTAATTTTCAGATTTCCAAAATGATTATAAAACTATGTATCCTTGGTATATGGAATCCATTTGGTGGGTTTTCAAAGAATTATATAAAAAGGGATTGGTATATCAAGGAGTGAAAGTGATGCCGTATTCAACAGCATGTAATACACCCTTGTCTAATTTTGAGTCTGGCCAAAACTATAAAGATGTAGTTGATCCTGCTGTAATTGTTAGCTTTTCTATTATTGGCGACCCTCAGAAAACAAGTTTGATTGCATGGACAACCACTCCGTGGACTTTGCCAAGTAATTTAGCACTTTGCGTGAATTCTAACTTTATTTATGTCAAAATCCGTGAAGTTAAAACAGGAAATATTTACATTCTTATGGAAGCTCGCCTGGAATACATTTTTGGCCAAGCTACAGAATATGAAGTTTTTGGTAAATTTCCGGGATCTAAATTAAAAGATATAAAATATGAACCACTGTTTCCCTATTTTAAACTGCAATCCGATAAAGGAGCATTTAGAGTCTTGTGTGACGATTACGTTTCAGCTGATTCTGGTACTGGAATTGTTCATCAAGCACCTTATTTTGGCGAAGATGATTATAGAGTTTGCCTTGCAGCAGGAATAATCATTAGAGATCAAGAACCAATTTGTCCTGTTGATGCAAATGGTAAATTTACCGAAGAGGTTGTTGATTTTAAAGGCGAATATGTAAAAGATGCAGATAGAAATATCATAAAATTACTTAAAAACAACGGTAGACTTGTTAACAGTAGCCAAATAAAACACAGTTATCCATTCTGCTGGCGATCAGACACACCTCTCATCTATAAGGCGGTTCCTTCGTGGTTTATTCACGTGGAATATATGGTTAACAACTTAATACAGAGCAGCAGTGATACATACTGGGTACCAGACTTTGTACGTGATAAACGATTTGGAAATTGGTTACGTGATGCTCGTGATTGGGCTGTTAGTAGGAACAGGTATTGGGGAACTCCAATTCCTCTTTGGATTTCACCAGATGGAGAAGAAATTGTGTGCATAGGAAGTATCAAAGAATTAGAAACACTTACAAACACAAAAATCACTGATTTACATCGAGAAAATATTGATCACCTAGAAATTCCTTCTAAACGGCCAGGAACACCAAACTTACGCCGAGTTACAGAAGTTTTTGATTGTTGGTTTGAGTCGGGGTCGATGCCGTACGCACAACAACATTATCCATTCCAGAATGCTAAAGAATTTGAAGATTGTTTCCCTGCTGATTTTATTGCAGAAGGCATTGATCAGACACGAGGATGGTTCTACACTCTGATTGTTATTTCAACAGCACTGTTTGGTAAACCGCCGTTTAAGAATTTAATTGCTAATGGTTTAATTCTAGCTGGTGATGGACAAAAAATGTCGAAACGAAAGAAGAATTACCCAGATCCAATGGAAGTAGTAAATAAATACGGTGCTGATGCTTTACGCTTGTACTTAATAAACTCACCAGTTGTTCGTGCTGAAAATTTGAGATTCAAAGAAGACGGTGTGAGGGACATCATTAAAGATGTTTTTCTACCTTGGTTCAATGCCTTCAGATTCTTGATACAAAATATTGAATGCTATGTTCAAGAAACAAACAAAACTTTCTTGTACAGCGAACAAGAATTGACTTCGCATTGGACAACCAACATCATGGATCGGTGGATTTTGTCTTTCACGCAATCTCTATTCGAATATGTTCGTTTGGAAATGAAACTATACCATCTATATACGGTTGTGCCTCGTTTGACGAAATTTATTGATCATTTAACTAATTGGTACGTACGTATGAATCGTAGAAGATTTAAGGGAGAACAGGGACAAGAAGATTCAAAAACAGCTTTAACAACTTTATTTAATGTTTTGTTCAACATTGTCAAATTAATGTCCCCTTTTACTCCTTTCTTAGCAGAATATATGTATCAACATTTGAGACGATTGACTGTTCAAAAATCTGCAAATTCTGAAAGTGTACATTATTTAATGCTACCTACTCCTAATATATCACTTATTGATAAAACTACCGAACGAGCGGTATCAAGGATGCAGAGTGTTATAGAACTGGGAAGAGTACTGAGAGATCGAAAAACTATTCCCATTAAATATCCACTTCCTGAAATTGTTGTTATTCATCATGATCAACAATACATTGAAGATATATGTTCATTAGAAAATTATATTTTATCAGAATTGAATGTAAGAAAATTAACTGTTACTAAAGATAAGAAAAAGTTCGGAGTTGCGTTGCGGGCGGAACCAGATCATAAAGTATTAGGTGCTAAATTAAAAAATACTTTCAAGGCAGTCACACAGGGAATTCAAGCTTTAACTGATAATGATATCAAAGAGTTCATGGCACAAGGATGGAGAGAAATTGCTGAGCAGCGTATTAAGTTGTCCGAAGTTCGTTTGATTTATAAAGTTAATAGTAAAGAGTCTGAAGAAAATAAATATGAAGCTCATAGCGACAATATTGTACTTGTTCTTCTTGATGTCACACCAGATAGTTCAATGCAAGACGAAGGCACTGCTAGAGAAATAATTAATCGTATTCAAAAATTGAGAAAGAAAGCTAGTTTAGTGCCTACAGATGAAATTGTTGTTTATTATAAAATTCAGGGAGATCTCGAAAGAGTAATTAAATCTCATAAAGAATTTATTGAAACGAGCATCAAAGCTGAATTATTGCTACATACTGATGTGATACCGGATAATATAATAATAGATGAGATTCAAAAATTGAAAAACTCGTCTCTCTACATATTACTTACTAAACCTTGCAAAACAAACAAATTGAAATGGGCGAACCTACAATTATTTAATATCAAGTCACGATATTGCAATGGAGAAACAAAAGGAACTATTTTACTGAAGTCATCAACTAGGAAAGTTAACTTGCAATCAGTCCGTAAAGACATTGAAGTAATATTTGGCTTATATGAAATTAAGTTTACTTTGTGGTGTAATGGAAAACAACTGACAAATGATGCACAAGTAGCTCTTGTTGGTGGAGAAATTATTTCTATATGGCCCGAAGATACAATTCCTACTATTCATCCGCAAAGTTGTTTACCGTTTTGTTTACGAGAAAAAATAATGAACTAAACATTTGTTAACTATTGAAATTTTGTAATTTATTTGTTTTGTAACAAATAAAGATATATCGAAAAAGCTTTGTTTTTGTATTAGATATTACTACATGTCATCATTTTAATACTTGTTATTATGCTCAAATATTTTATTAAAATAAAAATAATATAAACATATTTTTTAAATGTTTTAAATATTGCTTATGAAAATTTACTACAATCAGTTTCTAGTGACATTTCGTTTGAAACAATTGATAAAAATATAGGTAACCTGAGTTTTACTAATAAAGTTGATAGGAATATAGTAATATTTGTTAAGCAAATGAAGTATGCATGTTTTATCTTATTATTGAATTAAAATTATGTGTTTCACATATTATTTATATATTTTTACATTGTTTCTAAAATTCAAGATGTTAGTTAATTTTATGTTTTTTAGTGTAAAAGTTGGTACAAATGTGTGTGGACAGTTTGGCATTTTGTGATGTGAGGTTCACTAAAAAACTTTATATTATGATCATATTGTTGTAATTTTTGGTTATTATTTATGTTAAACAAAGTCTTTACTTCGATAACAAAAAACTTTTTCATTTTGATGTTATTTTAATGCGAAAATGGCTGGTAATCGAGCAGTATGTGCGTTCAAATTTGGTTAGAGATGAAAATAAAAAATGATGGAATGCAAATAAAAACATTAGAACATATGTGATAAGTGACAGAACTTTATTGTACTATGTCTATTAAGAAGACAAAAATTAAGTGTCTGTACAAGAAGTGTTAATATTCTGAGTGATTATTCAGTTTTATACTGCCTGACGGCAAATTTGCTGATCTCAAGTTAACCTGCATACTGCTAAGGTTGTCTTTCAAACCTTACCTTGACAGTGCACATATTCTGGCTTGTAGTCTACCAAATTCGATAATAATAATGTAGTTCATCGGAATGAAGATTTAGTATCGTGTGTATTCATCAGGTATCATGATTAAAGAAAAGCACGAAAAAGGTCCGGACGCGAGTTCCGCTACTGTTAAAGATGAACCAACTAATTCAGAAAATGTGCTCAACAAGAGTATAGGTAACTATATTATATAAATATATATATATATATATATATATATAAATATATAAAAGTACATTCATATGTTGCACCTCAACAGAAAATTCAGAGACAAGAATCAAATCAGACGAGGAAACAGCAACGAGTAGTTGTAGTGCTGGCATAAACAAAGATTGTGGACGTAATTTGGCTAAAAATGGTGCTACCAATGTAATTGGTTCTACAAATACTGGTTCCTTACATAGTTTAGACCACAAGGAACCACATTTACTGGAAGGCACAGCAGATGACGGTTTGTATTTTTTTTTTGTAACGAATGTAGTGATTTTGTTAATACAAAGTTGGATTTCATAATAGCGGGAATACAAGATGATGCAAGTCTTTTGGTATTAAAAACGGAAGAAGGTTTAGAAACTAGCAAACTGCAACAGGATGCGTTAAATAATTTGGGGATGGCTACTGGCGTGCTGGGGCCAGGAGTTGCACCTCCTCCACCGCCACCGGATGGGGTGCAACCACTTGCCAGCAATGTCATCAACAAGCAGACGAGCAGCATGGAGGTGCAGTACATGCAACAGCAGAGCCAGATATTTGTATTCTCGACCTTGCTGGCAAATAAAGGGGCCGACGCCGTTCTCCAGGGACATTTCCCTTCCATCATTGCATACCATTGTGCTCAGCCTGGAACAAAGAAATACCTGGAGGTAAGAACTTTGATTTTTATTTGACATATGATCGGTAAATTATCTTTTTTCTCATCATTTCTAGAAAAATCCATTGAAAATAACACAATTTAATAGACATAATCCTGCACAATGGTTGAATAATTTAGCAATGATGAAAAATAAAGGTTGTACGCGAGGCCCGGGTGTTATGGGCAAGGGCCCTCCAAATATTGACGGTTTCCTGAGTGCTGACGGTCTGGATGATATGGTTGCATTGTCAGATGCGGATTTGCCCTGGGAACAGAAAAGTAATCCACATATGCAGACCGGTTTAGATGGTATAAGTAATGGGGGCTCAATGTTGCAAAGCGACGTAGATCAGCCATGTCTCATACGTAGCTCGCCAGGTGCTACCGTACCAACAATGTCTCTGTGTCACAGTCCTATTATGACAAGCACAAGCGCAGCAAGCCCATCTTTAGCGAACATGCAACCTTCGCTGCAAGGTGTTAAGGTGCCTGATGAGAATTTAACGCCGCAACAAAGACAGCACAGAGAGGAACAACTTGCAACAATTCGGAAGATGCAGCAAATGTTATTTCCAGAACATCAGTCGATGAGTATGTCTGGAGAGAATTCTACAGTATCTGAACCACAAGATGTGAATACGGCAGGTTCAGGGCCAGGTTCAGGCCCACTTCCTGTATCTGGCCCAGGTTCTGTACCACCTGTTCCAGTTCCCAATGTTACAGCGCCAGGACCTAGTACCGGTCCCGGTCCTGGCAGCAATCCTAGTTCACTAGAGTTGCCTCCTACCACCGCTAGTGATATGTGTGGGGACATGACTGGCTCGAGTCAATCAATGGTCGGTGTAATGGGTCCAGGGGGCGGTTCTGGTTCAGGTATAATGTCACAGCAACGGCCAATGAGTGTGATGGGTACTACTGGTCCAATCGCTGGACCTGGTCCCTCGCCTGGTATGGTGGAATGGCAGAAGTTGCGTCATCAATATAGTGAAGAAAGGAAAATTCGCGGCCCAGGTGATATGGGTTCTGGAGGCCCTGCGCGTAATAATGCTCCGGTATTACCTCGCGGGGGTTCTGGGTCTGGGCCGAGACTACAGGGCCCACCACCTCCTTATCATCAAACACCAAGGTCGGCAAGTGTACCCATTGCTCTTCAGAGTCCTAGTCCGGCTTCTCCAAATAATCCGACGTCCAATTTGTCCTTGCCATCTCCAAGAGCATCGTCAGCCCTAAACTCCCCGGCAGATCAAGGACGTTCATTTAGCCTTAATCGCCATCTCAGCACAGGTCAGAGCCCCACCTCTCAGGATTCGCCATCAACAAGCCGGGGTCTCATAGCCAGCAATCCAGGCACACCCATTTCTTCGCATCTATCGCCTAATAGCAGTCTCATCGTTAGTTCAGCTCAGGACTTCCCACCCACAAGTGGAACGACGCCAACAACCAGTCATCAATCAGTGGGTAAAGCAGTTTATTCGAAAAATTATATGTATACATAATTAATATCATGATATTATTACTAGATGGCATGTTCGGTCGTACTCTTCAGTCACTCGCCCAACAAAAGCAGCAGACTATGTGCACGTCAACAAGTTCTGTGAATGCACTTGTTAATAAAGAACCAAATCTGATGCCAGTGCCGTCGCCGCAACAAATCCAATACTTAAATACGTTTGAAGGACAAGAACTCACTATACAAAAGCAACCTAATACGAGCCTAAAAGACGGCAACATTATTTCACCTTCGTAAGTAATAAAACACAATAAATTAAAATATATCCAAATTTTACCATTATTTATTATTGGTTAACGCACTCGCTTCACAAACAAGAATTAGTTTGTTTAAATCTCATTCACAACAACGAAAAACTATAACTGTCCTAGTGGTCGAAAGTCTACTTATTATTTTTTATTGTGCAGCGTAATAAATAAAGTACATTAGATAATAGCATATATCTATTCTTTATTTCAACTAAATAATTCTAGCTTATATTTTAAAATAGTAAATAAAAACACTTGGTTGTTTCAAAGAAAATATTTATTTACTATTTTAAAATATTATCAACATGTTTCAACAAGTGCCAACAGCTTACTCAATTAATTATATTCTAGCTTATAATTTGACATGACTTATTTGACCGTTTATTTTTGTGAGTTAACAAAGTATTTTTCACTATATTGAACACTTAAATGTTAATAAGAAAAATTATTAGTAATTTTAGGAGAATTATTCTAATTTATAAAATAATAATGTGTGAACGATATTCGGTTAAGATTCCGTTGACATTAGTTTCTCTGGAGTGAATAATAATACTGGTATATTGTCTAGATTATCGGGACCCAATACTCCTATGACACCGTCGTCGATAGATATGGGTCCTCGGTTTCCTCCTACGCCAGCTGTTAGCACAGATGGTTGCCGTTTCCAAATGTCTAGTCCGCAAATGTCAAATAATGGGTCTACAGCACCAACTGTTACTGGTTCGTATATTAAATATAAATATGTCGTATGAATATTAGAAATGTGTGTTTCAGATAAAATTCAGCGAGTGATAGGAAATACATGTTTAAGTCCTCAGGGCGCACGAACACCTGGTTCGACAGAAATGCTCAAGACGGATATGGGGCCTCAATATCATCCGATTTCAAGTCCACATGGTGTCTTAGATATACATAGATTCTCCGGCCCTGGTTCAGGAAGTAACGTATGCCCAACCACTTCACCGGGGCCATTCCCGCCTCAACAGCAGCCACCGCAATCAAAGATGCCTGGCTTTATGAACATATCACCCTCAAATAAAGGATCTGGAATGGACCTACCTGTCTCCACAAATTACGGCTGCGTGCGCTCGGATAACGTGCCTCTGAACCCAAATAGCACGAGCGGCATCACCGGCAATCCTAAAGTCTCACATTTCGACCCCATTTCATCATTAGCACAAATGAGCCAGCAGTTAACGAACAGTGTAGCAAGTTCGCTGAACGGCCAAGGTGGTCAAGGTTCGGGCATGATGGGTTTCAACTCATCCGGTATGCATATGATGGACCCGCTCGGCGGCTGCCACGGCATTCCAGATCTCGACACGGGTCCTAACTCATGCACAATGCTTGGCATGCCGATGCAGGGTGCTTCACACCCGCACAGTTACCACCAGAATCCAACCGCTAATTCACCGTTGGGCCCTGTACGCTCTCTTTCACCGAAGATGAATGTTCCGGGTCCCGGACCTGGACCTTTCCCCGGCTCCATGCCTATACCGAGGATGATGGGCAGAGGCCCAGTACCAGGCTGCAATCCATATAACGGCGCCAATGTACAAGTTAAACCCAATGCACCTAATACGATACAGTACTTACCGGCCAAACCACAAATGGGTAATACAAATCCACGTGGTCCACCTAGTCTCGAATTTTTACACCGTTTTGCAAATCCGTTATCAAACTTAGAATCAAAAATGCCAACTCAGAATTTGCAATACTTCCCAAATTGCGGCCCTAATGCAGGACCAATGGGCGCTGGAAATATTCCTCAAATGGGACATATGGATGGCGGGCCAATGGGAGCGGAAGGTCCTATGGGCGGTATGATGAATGGACCAATGGGAAATGGACCTATGAACAATGGACCAATGATGGGGCCAGGTCCAAACATGGGTATGGGCGGTAACATGATGGGTCAACCTAGTATGGGTATGAATATGCCCATGATGCGCGGTCCAGGATTAAGGCCTATGGGCATGATACGTATGCAACAGATGGGCTTTAATGGGCCGGGTAGCGGTAATGGCGGAGGCCCGCCAAACGATCCAATGTTTCCAAATCCAAATATGTCAAATCCAAACACTCAGATGTTCGTGGCTGGGCCAAAGTCAAGCCCGATGGGTATGGCGCCGGACGCGAGTCAACCGCTGCCACCGTCCATGGGCCAAGGCAACAGTTTCAAGAATTCACCGTTTGTGGGCCCCACCACTGCCGACCCCAACTATGCTCAGCAGTTCCACAACTTCCAGCAGCAGCTGTATGCGACAACGACGCGCAGTCAGATGAGCAACCAAGCGATGGGGCCAGGTCCTGGACCTGGGCCGCCACTGTCTGCTAACCAACCGTACTTTGTGCCCAAATGATATGCAGTCGCATGGCTACGGCTCTTATTGGTGCTGTACACTTTTATGAAATGTCCTATATTGTCACTTCCTACAGTCTTACTCGCATCCGCTTCTTCCTTGGCCCCAGTCCTGCTCCTAGATACCCGTACTCCCACTTCATGTGAGTCATCAATATTAATGAAGTAATACCATATGATTGATTCGTTAATTCTAACCGCAAATTGTAAGCGTGTAAGCCGCAAGCAAGATAATCACTACATGCAACAAGAAAGACACCTACGTTCTGCGTTTATCATTGATGGCAACATACGATGTCGGTTGATGTGGTGCTGTGACCTGTAACCTGTGAATGACACTAAAATCCGCGTCATAACTTGTTGAGCCGCGCGTTACAAATTGTGACAAGTATCTGTGTGCGTTACATAGTATTTGTTTTATTTTTGATATTACTAATCATATAGCCTGGCAATAATTTTTAATCGATACATCAGCGTTGTAATTCTATGCTCTTTTATTATCTTTTAAACATTTAATTGAGTAATTTTAAATAAAATATAAATTATGTTACTACATTAGTAATAAACGCATCAAATACAAGTGCAGTTAGAAAGAGCCGTTCATACTGCTGAGTGAATCCTATTGAGTGGAAACTGTTAATGTGTACAAATTGTTTTAATTTTTTATCAGCTTTAGAAGTCAGGACATTACATTGTGAATACAGAATACGAGATTATGGCTATTTTTGCCTGAATATATTTATGCTGTTTTCTGAAACAAACTCTGCCATAATCTATATGAAAAATTCTAGGTTGTTGAACAGTCATTGGGATAGTTCATTTGTATCAGATTTTACTATTGCTCATTATGATATATCTACACATTTTGTTTCCTTCCATCTGTTATTCATTTTTATTGTATATTTGACAAGTATTATTTGAATGAAGTGAAATAACAATAAAATTCTATATTATATATTATACCAGCATATCGTTATGAGCGCATCATACATTCTGTTACATTTGAAACATATATATTCAACTTATGCACCGAAAATTTTGTGATATTACAAATGAGGGATTTTATAATCAAGAATATAATTTCGTTGTAATGGATTTGATAAGAAATATTCTGAGCAATTAAAAATAGAATATAATAATTAATTTTTCAAGTTAATTATTATTATTTGAAATAGTAGACTTAATTATGTTTGTGTTTTGCACTATAAGGGGAATTTGTTTTATTTATATTTTGTTGTTTACACATTCTTGCAGAATAGAAATTTATAAATAGCCCGCCAAGTGGCTTTCCTCGATAACCAATCGCGTTGTTCACCTTCCGCTTAGTCATTGCCCTCCACCTATAGCTATTATTCTCCACACATATGTCACAACCTGAATTACACAGACATGGCCGAAGAAATTTGTTCGATGTGAACAAGTGTCATACTACGGAGAATATGGTATTTTGTTCAACAATTAGTTTTTTGTGACATCTTTAATTAACAGGTAGGCGTACGTGTTAAATTAGTAAATTTTATTGGTGATTGTGCAGGTTTAACTTTAAAATGTGGACTCTGAAATATTTGATGTAACGGATATATTTTTTGGCCCGTGAGAATCATTTAAATTCCATAATTAAGTTTAAAAGCGTGTACGTATGTTGTGAAATTAATCATTTGTAGTGGAACATTTGCAAGTGTTAAAAAATGTGGAGTCCAACACACGTTCAGGTCACAGGTAAACAGTTATTTTAAAGGTATGTTTCACATAGATGTAAATATTTTTTTTTTTAGTACAAAAAGCCTGGGGCTTGTTAACAAAAGGTCACAATAATACAAATGATTGTTTTGTTACAATTGCATTAGGAAAAGTTAAGTATCAAACTTCTGTAAAATTAAAAGCCGGAGCAACAGTAGAATGGCATGAAGAATGTGAATTGTAAGTTCATTATCTAGTAAGGCAGGTACTTAACTAATATACTTTATACTTTAATAGACCAATACCGGATCAAGGCAATACTGCTGAAATCATATTAACTGTATTGCATCGTAATTTTTTGGGAGTAGATGAATTTCTTGGCAGAGTTAGCATACCATTGGCTAACTTTGATGTGTATGAAAGACCTCGAAATAGGTGGTATACTTTAGAAGCTAAACCAGGAAAAGAAAACAAAAAAGAACGTGGAGAAATAGAAGCAAAAATTGCGTTTATTGTAAAGGCGGGCAGTCTTACCGATTTAAGCAAAAAAGATAAACATAAATCTTCTATGGGACAACTGTCACAAGTTGCACAATCCGTTGGTGGCAGTTTAATGAGCATTGGAAGTTTAGAAAAGCGAAAAGGGCTAAAAAAATTCGCAAAATCCATCGGATCGAAAATAAATTTGAAGGGTCACAAGAAGCATGATACAGATGATGATTCTTCTTTAAGCGGTAGTGTAACAAGTATCAAACGAAGAGTTGGAACATTAGATAACACATTAAAGAGCAAGCAAGTCGTAGGTGACGCTGATCCTGGTGTAGTAAGCGAGGATGAAGATGATTTTCACCTTGATGAGTTGTCACATAATAGTTCAGCTAGTTCTCTGAATCAAGCTGGACAGCCGGCGAATGCAGCGGGTACGGGAGAATCTTTAGAAAATTTAGCTGGTGGTGAGGTATTTCGCAGACATACAGTGGCAGTACCACCTAAAAAACCTCCACGGCTTGACAACAAAACAGTTGATGAATGGGAAGTGAAATTATATGGAAAATCTGGGAAAGGTATGTAATTCATTATTGAATTTTTCGAAATATAATGTACAGGATGTTTACGTAAAAATAGTACATTAGTCGTTTAACATGGGAAATAAATTTATCGGTAAGCTTTTCTTCCCTGGTAATTTTAGATTTAGATAAAATGTAGCGAAATAAATTCAGCAATAGAGTCTGTCTACAAATTTAATTTAACTCATTTAGTAACTTCTTATTTTTATGGAGTTGGACAAAACACAGGTGATTTATACATATAAAATTCAAAAGAATGAATATAGATGAAATAGATGAACAATAATAAATGCATTATTAATTTACAAATCTAAGAAGAAAAAAAAACATTAACATGAATAGCAAAATGGTAATATTTCAATTGTTTGTAGGAGGCTTACACGCAAATGTTCCTGATAATTTGAACAGGAGATCATGGGAATCATCCATACTAAGTTCTCAAATAGAAGAGGAAGAACCCACGGAACAAACGACTCCAGAAGTGTCCTTAACTGTAGAGAATCCTAAAACTGACATTAAATCCAAAAGTCCTATAGCTTTAAAGAAGGATGAAGATAAAGACAGTAGTGTGTTCTCAAAACTTAAATATTTTAGAAAAGGTAATTACTGTTATATTTATAAATTATAATTATTTATTATTTGTTAATTGATTTAGTTTTGGTCAATAGGCAAGTTAGGTCTAAAAATCAAACAATATATGATAATGTTCTTTTATTTTACACGTTTCGGGGTCATAAGATCCTCAGCAAAGGTAACAAATTTAGTCAAAAATATAGAAATTACAATTACAACAATTATAATAAATATTTAAGTAAGAAAAATTAAACAGAAAATCACACGTAAAGAAAGGTTTCGCGTGATTTTGTATATTTAAATTCTCTTACTTAAACATTTATTATAATTGTAATTTTTATATTTTTGTCTAAATTTGTTACCTTTGCTGAGGATGATGATCTTATGAACCTAAACGTCCAAAATAAAAGAATATTGTATTATATTGTTTGATTTTTTTATCTAAACCATAATCGAAATAACAAGAATGAAGGATAAAAACAAAATATATATTGAGTAGTAGCTATTAGTGAAAAAATTAGATAAAAATAATATTTTACATCCATGTAACCGATTATAAATATAGTGACATCACAATGTCGGAAGGTTCTCATTGGCCACAAGTATTTTCGCGCGGTAAATAAGAGACATATACGGAATAGAACGTAACTAAATGTGCCATCTCAGCACTGGTTTTTAAGAATGATCGTCGTTATTGGTATGTACGTGTTCAACATGTTGTATATTTATTACTATAATTTAATTTCATTTTCTTGGGCTTGCAACTTCTATAAAATATGATTTTCAACATAGTAAGATTATTTTTCAAGAATTCAATCGTATATTATTTGCACTCTTTGAGCGAAACAAGTACCGCTGAACCGAATTTGGGACGTCACAACCTCAACACAAAACTTCAAACAATCATATCTCTTGTAATATAAAGAATTTTTAACGAGCGTTTTCACTGATCGTCATACTTTATTATGCGGTTTCATAAAAAATAGATTCATGAGCCCATTGCCTATTGACTAAAACTAAATAACTACTAGGATCAACATTACTAATATTATTGTAATAATTGAATTAAATGTTTTAGATAAAACTAACGATGTTGCCGAAGCAAAAATTGAAAAATCTGATAAATCTGAAGTGACTGAAAGAATTATTATTGGTGGTGAAAATGAAGTGAAGACAAATGGAACTAGTAGTAGAGTGTCAAATGAAATTCAACAGAAGTTCAGCGGGAAATCTCGTGAAGTATGCTATATTTTCAAATTTTTACAATAAAAACTAATTATTTATGTTATCGTTTTTGTTTTAGGATCTCATATTGTTGTTATGTGATTTACAAGGTGACTTAGATGTACACAAGAAGAAACTAAAAGATCTTGAAGATTATCTAGACGATCTGTTATTGCGTGTGATGGAAACAACACCCCGTATACTTCAAAATCCTTACGTCAGTTGTAAAATGGCCCACACTAAATTAAGGTAATAATTTGTGAAAAATTATTGGTACATAATGTTATACATTATAAAGATGAATTTAGGCTGTTCTTTGTTTGATTTTAATACAACTTAATAATACTAAAGTAGGGTAGTAATGAATTTCCTTAAAATATATATATATATATATATTTATTTTTTCAGCAGTTAAACATTTAGGAGAATAAAGAAATTGCAGTATTGGTGCTATTCACAAGTGCCCCTTTAATTCGTAAAAAATAAATCTATTTTCTCTACATTTAATATAAAGAAAAAAATATTTGTATATACATAAAAACTGGTTATTTTGTCTATATTTTTAATAATAATATTTATTTAATCATAGCTATCTAATCTAATGATTTATAGCTTATTTATTAGGACTGAATGTATTAAGTATACTAATTTTCTGATAAGAATGATATTTAGCTTCCAGTTTAAATCCGTCTTCCTGTGAATTCTGGTTATTGTGTAAATCTAGCGGAAACCACTGTGACGTAATTTGATAAAACATTTTGATAATTTTAGATATAACGATACTTTAATGAATTATATGAATTTTTATACAATGTTATAGTTTTTTTTAAAGCATGTGACATATCTTGTACTCGGTACTCAGTCATTTGTATATGTATTGTTATTTTTATATGTTCATGTTAAGAATGGATGATAATATATACAGTGTTAAGTTTATAAATAAAAATAATTTTAATCAATACATATAAACGTTTATAATTTCCTGTGTATCGGTATTTAATAAAATAATAATAAACTTTATTAACCCAACCATTACAAATATAAATACTACATAAAAAAGAAAACAAACAATGAATAACAACATTTATTAAGAAATACAAATTTCTTTTAGAGAATTCATTACTGAACTGTTTTCAATTTCTTTTTAAGGTAGTTCTAGCGTGAAATTTTTTTTTACATATCTGTATGAGACTTGGCGCACGTAAATATAGGATAATCATACATATCTTGTTAAAATATGAAACACATTCATCGTCTATGAACAAATATATTCGCTTGTAAAGTTGAATTCTTATACATGGGGCTTATGGAGATCGTCATTCAGAATTGCACATATTTGGTTCGTGTACCTCTAAAAATTTACATTTTCATTTGAAAAACTAATATGATGTTCTAGAACTATCCAATTTATATCGTATCAAAAGTAGCAAGTTTTTTATCGTTGAGTAATGGATATATAGCCATGCAAAGTCTTGTTTTTAACGAAAAATTAAGGATGCCAATTTATAGTGGCAATACCACAAGGTGGCACGGTATTTGAAAATTCACTAGACCAACAACCTGAAGCCCCTGGCACATATAGCGTCAAGACTCCGAGTCTGTTACAAACTGCTGAAAAACTGAGAGTCACGTCCAAAGCGGGTGACACATATGGAGTCGGTGTTTCTGACAGTCAGAAATAAATATTTGTTAATTTTAACGTATTATTTGTTAATTTGTATTATTTAAAATGTTTATCGATTATTAAGAAATATAAAAACTATAAATTACGAAACATAAAACAAAAAATTAAATTAAAAAAAAAATTACATGAACTATAAATGAAATATAAAAACTTAAATGTATTATTTAAAATATTTATAGACTATTAAGAAATATAAAAACTATAAACTTGGATTAATAAAACAAAAAATTAAATTAAAAAAAATTGACATGAACTATAAATGAAATATGAAAACTTAACAGTATCTATCTATGTATAAAGTAAATGAATTTAACTATAAAAATGTACAAAAATCAAACAAGAACATAAACAATAATAATTCATACGTCAAACAACAAAGGTGAAGCATTCCGCCTGAAGTTCGTTAACCAACAATTTGTTATCGTGTATGTAGGGTCTCTTGCGGTCCTGACAAAAATGTGTATCTGTATAGAATAGTGCAAAAGTTATTGGCGCGCGTTTAAAAACTATGTAAACGTGAAGATTTTCAAGAAAATTATTTTAAATCACAGGAAATATTTCTATTTGATGTCAACACAATAAAAACTAAAATTTAATAAAATATATTTTATTTGATATTATAATATAAAAATAACATTTTACTTACATTTTTATTTCAGTTATACATAATCATATATAATAGTATATTATTTTATAAGGAGCTGAAGTGATACATTTTGTGCACTCCTCCATTAACTACAGATGAAGCACAAAACGTCACTTTCACTGCACATAAAATATGCCATTTTTTCTTCAAACGCCGGAATATTTACCCATTATGTCATATAATTTCTCTGACTCACGTGAGCGACAGAAAATGTCTTTCTGCTACAGAAATTCTTTGGCTGGTACCACGAGCTCTGTTTTTGGGTGTTTTAAGAGCGTTGTTTTTGGGTGTTCTAAATATATGTACTACGAGCTCTGTTTTTGGCTGTTTTTGCATGTTTTAAGTCAACTGTTTAGTAACGTGTTCTAAAACTGCCTAGAGTTGTTGTTTTAAGCAGTGTTTTAAGACAAACATG
The DNA here is from genome assembly GCA_911728475.2 of Pterostichus madidus. Classification (NCBI taxonomy): domain Eukaryota; kingdom Metazoa; phylum Arthropoda; class Insecta; order Coleoptera; family Carabidae; genus Pterostichus; species Pterostichus madidus. The sequence goes on from OU452311.1 coordinate 11,870,995, forward strand.
GCTGACGTCTATGATAAAAATTGTACGATTCGCCCAGTAATTAAAGTAAATACGCATTGAAAATGAGAAATTTTATTTAAAGAACACAAGAATCCATTTATTGTGTTGGATGTGAGAGTATTTATACAAAAATACTGTTGTTCCGAAGAAACAGCGAAGAATATAATATAGTGAAAAATGTTTTCTCGTGAAATGCAAGTTTTGGTGACACTGCGGTACTTCGTCAAAGAAATGAAAATGATAAAGATAAGTAAAATTTAAATTAAATGTACGCGCCAGTTATTCAGTATCTGCGCGCAGTCGCAAATCGCGTGACTTTCTGCTTCTTTACAGCTGTCATATGACACAATACATAACCACAATTCTGTATTTTGTAGTTCGGTGTAATTATAAATTACATTAAATGTACAAATAGGTATGTATATTATAACAATTCATTTTATTGTCTTCAGGTGATCTACACGACATTTCTCAAAAGTACGACAGCAGATTTATCAGAAATGTAAACCTATATAGTTCTAGCATCACATCTCCACATATACATCAAATTGTACAATTTAGTGAAAACCAGACAAGAATTTTACAGTATAGCAGACCACTATTCTTTATCGAATGTGATTATTGTCATAATTAATATACTTTTTGTTAATTCGTGCGCTTTTTATAATGAAAACTATCCGTTTTCTGATTTTATTTGATTAATTGTTACATAATTGACTATTGTTAATAACCAAGTTTTATTATTAATAAAATATAATTAACAAAAATATGTAGTGTACACAATTTTCGTTTAATTTTTTAAGTGCTACAGTTTTCGCATGTACCAAATTATTTCAAACACATTCATTATTTCCAGCTATGTAGTTTTCTATTATACCTTTTCTTTCGGTTATTCAGTCAGCAAATTATTTTCCTCGGACGTTCAATTATCCGTTTTAATCTTTATGGCTGCCATTCTCTTTCTAAAATACAATAATAACATATTAATGTATGTGATTAGGTGCAAAATATTAGAATCAAAATATATTCCTGTTAAATACTTATGTTTTAATTGTGGAAGCGCCTTTTACAGTTCACCCAAGGAGCAATAAGTGTTCTTTCATGAGTTTAACGAAGTACCTGACATCTAAAAATCATAACCTGTCAAACTGCTTTCATATTGAATTGGAAACTGTCAAAAATATTCACGAAACGCGCATGCGTATTGCGTCTTTTACAACGTTGTCATATATATTTTCTTGTTTACATGGTTTTAGCTAAAACAGACTTAAAACAATGCTCGTGGTAAGCATTATTTTAAGAGTGTTTTAAGATGTCGTCATGGTTTTAACTAAAACACCCAAAAACAGTGTTTTAGTAATATGCTCGTGGTACCAGCCTTTGATTCTAACGAGCGTCAGAAAAAGTATTTGACAGAAAAATCAAACTTTAACTGTTTCTATGGATTCTGTGGCATATTCCTGATTCACATACTGCTTTCTTTTCGTGAATCAACTATTTCTGAAGCAAGTTCTTTTACATAAAATGTCTTTAATATTGGAAGCATCCATTTAACAAACTCTACTTCTATACCCTGAGGTGTCCAAATAATAAAATCACATTTCTTTCGTCCTGTTATGAACAACTGGCCTTGTATTTGCTAATAATAATTGTGATTCGTCTTTAATCTTAACTTATTACCATCTAAAACAGAACAGAAGTTTTTTATTTTAACAGCAGCTTCTTTTGGTGACAAATGTCGAGCTGTACATGGACATTTCACTTCAATTATCTTATTTTGATCAACTAAACCATCTGGCGAAGCAGCTAAATATCCTGCATTACGTTCTAAATTTACAAATAAACCACATGGTGTTACTGTAACTCCAGATACCTGCTCATAAACTTGTATTGCCACAGATTCTCTAGTTTTACCCCAATCAGTTGCTACAGTTGTAATATTTCGAACGTAAAGCATTCTTTCCACAAGTGGTCCCGCTGGAAGAAGTTTATAATTTTGAACCGAATTTGGAATCTTCTGATTTAGTTATTAAACTATTATTTCCGTTTAAGTACCATAATCTGATTTATAATAAAATTAGGTACAAAATACTTGCAATATAAAAATATAAATAAAGCGAAAGTAGACTTCATTTATGGAATGTATAGTTTATTCCTGGGCAACATTTCGATAGTTCTGATGTATTTACTTTGTCAGCCTAATCTTATTAAGGCAGTGTCCACTTCAAAACTGTTAAATAAAAACTTTAATATTAATAAATAAACACTTATAAATACAAACCTACTTACCTTACAGATATTTGACGTTTGAGGTTAAAACCATATCCAAAAATTGTATTATTACTTTATTATTTTGTAAACAACATATAATATATATATATTCATTATTGTTATCATTATTAGTCAATCATTTTTACATATCTGTCAGCCAAATTTAATTTTGAATAAAACTGCGATACTTGAGTGTACATCATACGTCATCAAAAATCCGAATCACACAACGAAAACTCATAATTCAAGAGCACCAACAATAAATCTATGCAAATTTGAATTTCAACAATTAATTTCTCACAAATGTCATTATATAGATAAATATAAAGCAGTGTATTACTTTCTTATAACATTGTAGTTCATGAATAAATACTATTCAAGAGCAAATAAATCATGAAAATATATGAAAAAAATTATATAAATGAAGCAGCCAAATTCACAATTTTGAGTAAAATTTTCTCAAAATTGGGCCCTACGTTTTTAATAAAAAAAAATGTATATTTAAAATTAAGATAGTCTATAACACAAAAATCAGCCAAATTAAACACAACACTTTTGAGAAAAAAAGAAAAACTCTGTTTTTCACGGTATTTTGGCCTATTTTATTTTTTTGCTAAAAATTGTCGTGTTTAATTTGGCTGAAAATTTCATCAGGCTTAGTCTGTCGTATTTATAATTTACTGTATTTTTTATATTGATATCGTAGGGCCCATTATTGAATAAATTCAAATTAAATTTGGTGTAATATATGATTTATTTTCTTTTATTATATGAAAGATATTTCAAATTAGTAATATTATTATAAAACTTTAAACCTTTGACTACAAGAATATGTACAATAAATAATATGTTTCATTTATAATAAAAAATATATTTTATTTCAAATAGATCACGACAGATCGTCGTTTCACCACTGTTCTGTTGTTGTATTCAGGCGGAATGCTTCACCATAAAATTGATCGTGTCAGACGGGCTTAACACTCCCTCTACTTACTTCTCTAACTCTATGGTTTGAGCTAAGTGAGAATACATACATACATACATACATACATATCTTAACGCTATATCCCATAAAATGAGGTAGCACGAACCCTAAAATCACTCACAAAACATTCACTCATAACATAATCAAACAATCAGAGAATGAACTTTTATATTTTACTTTATTAAAAGACGGTCCAGATTATAAATCCTTTTCCCTTGTAATGTATTTATATTCTTTATTTATTTATTTATTTAATAAATATGATGGACAACCCATAAGTTTAATTTTATGTACGACATAAATAAAGTATTTTGACACGATCATCGATATAATTTAAATTTGCTAACAAACAGTATCGAGTAATATGATCATATTTTAGTACACCAAATACATATCTCAAGCAATTATTTTGAATCAAATAAGTGCAAGATTAATGAGTTAACTAGATGTAGTTTAACTTCTGGAGAAAGTACATACCAGAAGCGATACATATGTCTTAATCTTTTCGTCTATTAGCACGCCTAAACTTTTAATAACACTGCTGCTTTTTAATTTTGAGCCGTCAAGAATTATATCAGTAGATTGACATTTTCCAAATATGTGTACCAGTAAAGAAGATGTTTCTGCGTTAATTAACAACATAACAATTTTAAAGTCATACTTTTCTATATATATATATCTAGAGAGTTATTAATCTTGGCTCTCTATATATGGTTATTATTATGAAAACATTGTTAAAAGTCAAACTGACGTTTTATATTTTTGCTTGCTGCGCCGTCTGTTGGCAAGTGATGGATTCATATATTCCCGCCAACCGCCATTTTGCGCGGCTTGCACAAAGTGTTGCACAAAAGAGTTGCACTAGAGTGTTGCAAAATACTGTGAAAAGCAGGAACGCGGTTTAGGGTGTTGGAAATTGTTGTGTGAATTTTAGCACACATGCACTGTGCAGTCTACATCTAGTGAGAGATAGATGTAACACTAAGATCACCATTTTAGGATGATGACCAAGTTGATGTATGACTAGTATAAAGAAAAACATGGTATTTTTGCCTATTTAATTTTTTTGCTAGAAATTGTTGTGTTTAATTTATCTGAAAATTTAATCAGTCTTTAGTCTGTCGTATTTATAATTTACTGTATTTTTATATTGATATCGTAGGGCCCATTTTTGAATAAATTCAAATTAAATTTGGAGTAATATATAATTCATTTTTTTTATTATATGACAGATATTTTAAATTAGTAATATTATTATAAAACTTTAAACCTTTGACTACAGGAATATTTACAATAAATAATGTGTTTCATTTATAATAAAAAAGATATTTTATTTCAAATAGATCAAGACAGATCATCGTTCTACCATTGTTCTGTTGTTATCTACAGCCCGTATGGTTCACCTTAAACTCTATATATGCAAACTACTAGAAAAAAGGAAAGAAACAGAAATATAAAACAATTGAAATTATAAAGTGAACAAAACTAACAATAATATATTATAATAAAATTTTATACATTTAATAACAAAAATATATTTTAATAAAATTTTATACATTTAAAAACAAAAATTCTGGACTTTCTATTTGCTCTTTGAGTATGTTACAAAATCGTGCCATTGTGGCACCATCGATGATACGATGATCAGCAGCACCACTAATGAAACTAATCGTTTCTCGCATAATAGATCCGTCAGCTGAAAATCTTGGAACATCCTAAAAATTCGAAATAATTTTTGAATCAGTAAATAATTGAAACAAATGAAAAGGAATACAAATTTCTAGTTAGTGACTTATATACATTAATACTAATTTATCTTGATTATAAACTTACATACATACCAAATCATTTAATTTAATAAATTTTAAAACTATCACATTGATTTGAAAATAATTAATAAATTAAAAATCATAGTGATTGTT
>OU452311.1:12476372-12642618 GCA_911728475.2 Pterostichus madidus
AAGATGGATATTTTCTGCGGTATTGCCGTTTCTTTTCTCGATTTTTGCTGTTTTTAAATCACTCTTTACACTTTTGATTTTTTTCGAGTATATATTTATTGCAAATTTTTTGCTGTTTTTTTTCTGTTTTTTAGGTAAACATGTTTCGGAATTTTAGGTACGTTCCCTGTTTGTTAACTTTACTCATAATTTTTTCTTTGTAATTTCATTTTATTTTTATGATTGTTTATAAGCTGTTTTTCAATTTCAGAGTTTGTATCTAAATGGCCATATATAGCATCAAATGGTTTTAATTTTGTTGCATAATGTATAGTGCTATTGTAAGCTAGTAGAGCATAGTTAATTTTTGTTTCGATAAGTTCTTTACTGTATTCTGGTTCGTTATTAAACAATCATGTGTGCTCAATTAGAGTTGAGTGGTATCCCTCAATGATTCCGTTTGATTCTGGGTGTTGGGAGCTTATAAAATAAATTTGAATTTTATGTAGTCCTAAGAGTTGTTTGGCAAGTGAATTTTAAATTCTAAACTTATCTGAGACTATTTTTTCGGGAGTGCCGTGATATGTAAAGAATTTAAATAAGTTATTAACAATTTTGATTCCTTGCACTGAATTAAGTTTTTAAGCTTGTGCGTACTTTGAAAATAAGGCAACGATTTTAAGAAATTTTTCGTTCTCTAGTAAGCTATTTATTTGTATGATTTCAAACGTTTTTGTGAATGTTGGTGTAACATTAAATTTCATGTTCAATGGTTACCAATTATATTTTGTAATTTGCCATATCTCGCAATTATTGATATAAATTTGAATAGAGTTGCATTGTTTTGGCCAGTAATATAATTGTTTAATTCGTGCTGACGTATCGTCAATTCCTCGGTGATTTGTTTTACTTTCATGATAATTTTTTATCACATGAATAATTTCTTCTTCGTCTGCTACGTCTATTAATTTTTGTGTACATTTTATCATTTTAAGCTTTAAAGTACGTCTGAAGGATTCTACTAAATTTCTCATGAAGTTCGTTTTCGAAATAGATGTAATATTTAACATTAGGGGCTATAAATTCTTTAATGAATCTCTGTTTCATAAATTATTTTAGAAAATTATATTAAGATTCTTTTTTTACTTTCGAATAATTTAAAATTTTTATGTTCACTGCGACTATGTTCAACTTCGGATATAATGATTAGATTTTTTTCAAAGTTTACTGGACATTCTACGATTGATATACCGATTATCGGATGTTCTTGGTTTGAATGAACAGTTACGGTACTATCATCTCGTTCGTTGTCTACAATTTCAGTTTTGTCATCTACTTTTACAATAAAAGATTCTATGTCATTGTCGGGATTTTTATAATCAAGATTTTGGATAAAGTCGGTCAAATATTCAAAGAAGTCGCCGTGCTATCGGTTTCATTTGCATTTAATTTAATGTTCGGTGGCACGTTATATGGTTTGTTAAAGACAGTTAATGTAATGTCTTTAAAGATAAACTATCATGAATTTCACGTTCGTCCATTGTAAGTTGTCTATACCACAACTTAGTTTCGGAATGTTTAGGTTTTAAATTTTATATTTTGAACAAAATGATTTCAAATTCAACAGAGTATAAAATATATCTTGATATGTAGGTTTTTCATAATAATTATTTTTTGTTATTAAATAAATTATGAATCTATTGTTATTTTTGAATAAACTAAATCTTGTAATTTAGGATTTTGATTTTTCAATTTATCTATGTTTTGAAATTTTTGTCTGAATTGTTTTGCTATCCCGTCTTACATTGTTAGATATTTACTAAGAGAATGTGCTAGACTTTCATTAAGTGGGGAATTAAAAAGATTAGTTTCAATATCTAGAATTTTATAATCAGAATTGCAGTTAATTAATTAGTTGTTTAAATTATTTTGATATTGATATACAGGTGATAAGAGATTTTCAGTGTTTGACATTTCTTGGACAGGATTTATATTAATATTTATTATTGTTGATTTTTATTCTGAATTCATGTGTTCGGTACGAATTTTAGGAATGTCGGATTTAATTTTTTAGCACTTAATGTACGCTAGAGTACGTTTCATAATAATTAATATTTTCGACAAGAATTGGATTGAAATATTTAAATTTAAAATGTAAGTCTGTTCATTTCATAACAATACAAGGAGAGTGATAAATTTCTGATTTATTCACAAATTGGGGAATAAGCAAGTTTTTAGTCTTTATTTGTGGTATTAAAATAATTCCGCTTTCTCTTTAATTTGATTACTTTTTCTGATGTTGGTTCTGAAATTATTGTATCTTTGTTAATTAGAGAAATATTATTATGGTTACTTCGTTTTTTTTTAAATTGTGGCGTTGGATTGGTATTTGACAGCTGTGGGTTATAATTAAATTTTGATTCAAATTTATAGCTGCTTTTAGATTTTTTAAATTATCCAATCCTAAGAGATTAAATTGATCGAGAAAATTAAACATATGAAATTTGAAACTTGTTTAATTTTTTAATTGAAATAATTTTGAGACAGGCACAGTTGAACTGTACTCTTTTCTCGAAGTACCATGTGCAGTTAAAATTTGGAAAGGATCTTTAATTATTTAATTTCTACTTGTGGCCTTATAAAAGATTTTGTACTGCCTGTGTCTATTAATACTTTCAAGTTATTTTCTGGTAAGATAATATATAGCAATTTACTTTGATTGTTTGTTAAATACGTAGGTTCCAATTTTGGGTTAGATTTTGTTCCATGGTTGGTTCACTTAAAAAATTGATCTAAAAATTTGAAGCATCTACGTTTTCAGTAAGGAATTCTACAGTGGGTTGGTAGTAGTTGTTTTCCGCATAATTGTAATCCGAGTCTGCGTTACATTCATATCAAATGTGGTATCATTTAAATGAAAAAGTTCTTCGAATATAAAATTTTGTTTTGCAGGTGTAGGCCTGAAATAATTTTGATTTTTATACAGGCCGGATCTTGGCTGAACTATTTTCCGTGTGGATATACTCAAAGGTGTTGGGTTGTATTGTTGATTTGGTTGAAATTCAGTGTTTTGCGAACCAGGTCTATTATTAAATGTGTTATTTCTATTCCCTTGTGGTTGTGGTTGGTTATAATTATTTATATAAAATGGTTTATTTGTTGCAAATTGCGAGTTGTGTGCGAAAGGCAATAGTTGTAATGGTATAGTAATTGGGAAATTAGGTTTTCGTGGTGGTTTGACAGTGTTGTGTTGCATTTGTTTGTCAATTTTATTTTTGGATTCAAATTAGAAATCATTTTCAAGCATATTTACTGCTTTATTAAGATTCGTCGGATTTTTTGCTCGCATAAGTTTGCCAACGGGTTCTTTCAACCCTCGTAACAAAATTCTAAGTGAGTAAATTTGCAAATATTTTGTTAATGTTCTTGATTCAACTTCATTATCGTGATGAGTCACAATATAAGATGTTATTAAATTTGGTACATGATGAATTTTATTAAAAAATTCGAAAGGAGTTTCGTTATAACTTTGTTTTAGTTCAGTTAACCCTATATTCTATCTGTACACGTCTCTTTTGTCTGCGTATGTATTTATAAGGGCGTTTTTTAAATCATCCCAAAATATGATTGTGAAAAATGCTACATTAATTGCTGCTTCCCATTTGTATCTTTTTTATTAGCTCCAGTGTAGAAAATGCCGATTCGCATAAATACGTAGTTCGAAAGGTACTTAATATAAGTGAAATTCCTAATTCAGTGTGTGATGGATATTCGGATTTTAGTGCACTCCAAAACACAAGTGATGTTTGATATTTTAAATAAAAATTATAAATGTATTTACATTCATTAAGTAATATTTTTGTGATCCCCGAGGACCTTTATGCGACACAAAGTTAAGAAATACTGATATATGCCATGATTTCTTGGTTCTGTCTCATCTTTTCTTTTTAGATTAACCTCGACTAAGTCAGATAAATCTTCATCCTACAATAAATAACGATCTCTATAAACTAAATTCTGCTAGAATTTGTACATAATATTTTGAAAAAGTGACGATAGTCGAAGTTCATAGTTGAGTCAAAATTTGCCCCTATATTTTTTATTATTAATATGTATATTTTGCCTAAATTAATTAATTCAAATTGTTGTTATGGGAAATGAAGTGAAGTGCAAGGTGTGTAACAAGAAAGTTGTAAACGGGGTTACCTGCGTATCTTGCAATTTAATTTTTCATGTGAAATGTGCTAGTATACCAGACTTAAGTAAAGTCAGTTTTGACACCTGGAACTGTACAAATTGTATTGAAAATGATAGTGATGATAATAGTGTTCTTGATTTAACTATTAATTCGGAATTTAATTTAAAACGAGAAAATGATCTATTAAAACTCGAAATGAAACACTGCAAAAAATAATAAAAGAACTTGAAAAAGTTAATAATCTGCAAGGTGAAAAATTTAAATCACTGGAAGACAAACTTTCTACTAAGCCTACTGAATTGTTTAACCTAAGTTACAATAACAATATACAGAGGGCAGATTCATACTCAAATGTTGTGAAAGTAAATCCAACTGACAGTGAGAAGTCAGCGGTAATAATTAAAAACAAACAAGCAGGTTCTGATTCTACTAATTTTGATGTAATTGGTGAATTGAAACTATGTGTTGCTCAAGTGGCGGAGAAAATAAACATTTATTATAATAAATTGCGGTAATAATTTTTCTTCCCATAAAATCAAGGAAATTATTGAGAAAAACAAAGCACTAAATCAGAATATTTCTTCTACTATACTGGAAAAGAAAAATCCGAAAATAATTATTTATGGTGTTGATGTAAACTCAGTGAAAAATGAAGATGAATTAGTTACAAAATTAATATCTCAAAATAATTAAAATGAGGGCAATACGCCAAAATTAAAATAAACTTTAAAGACTCAATTAACATACTACTTGAAATTAACTCTATTTTGTGGCATAGTTCGATGTTATGAATGTAACAAATTTGGACATTTCTCTAAAAATTGTACATCTACCGTTGAAATTTGCTCTAAGTGCCCGGAAAAATCACTCACAAAAAGATTGTACAAGTGATATAAACAAATGCTCTAATTGTGTAAATCATAACAGAAAATTTTATGATAATTTATCCACAGATCATAGTTCTAACAATAAAAATTGCACATACTATCAAAGAATTATTAGTAAAATTAGACTAAACTATGACTTTATTATTATTTGGACATGTGAACGTCAGATCATTAGCTACTGGATATGATTTATTGTATGATAATGTATCTTATATACTAAACGGCTTAATTCCCTATATATATATAGATTCATCACGATCAGTCTGACAATTTTACAGCCTAGACGGTTTATCCGATTTATTTACAACTTTTTTTATTTGATAGAGGTCAATCACGGGGAGTGCCTTTTGATAGTCTCAGATTTTTCGTGCACATGATGTGCGAGAAAACTTGAAAAAACATGCGTTTTTGGGGCAATCTTATATACTAAACGGCTTAATTCCCTATATATAGTTTCATCACGATCAGTCTGACATTTTTACAGCCTAGACGGTTTATCCGATTTCATTGAAACTTTTTTTATTTGATAGGGATTACTTATGGGCAGTGCCTTTTGATAGTCTAAGATTTTTCGTGCACATGATGTGCGAGAAAACTTGAAAAAACATGCATTTTCAACTAAGAGTGTGGAGGCTTTGACATTTTTAAGAAGAACATCTACTGTCACTTTGACGTTTGTCAGTGGACATGTCGCATTTTTAATTATAAATTATTTAAATATTAAATGTTTTAGAGTAGTTTTGAAATATTTTACGCACATTAGGGGACTGAGGGGACGTTTTTATTATAATTACAAATTTCAAATATGTGTATTTAAAAAGAAAATTTTTAACAGTCCACTATGAAGTTGGTTTTAATTCAAAACGTCATATTGACAAGTTTTATAAAATATACAGACAAAGAGTGTGGAGGCTTTGAAATTTTAAAAAAGAACACCTACTCTAATTTTGACATTTATATGTGGACATATCGCATTTTTAATTAACAATTATTGAAGTATTAAATTTTTTAGATAACTTTTGATATATTTTACACATATTGGGGGAATGAGGGAACGTTTTTATTATCATTACGCATTTTATATATGTGTATTTAAAAAGAAAAATTTTGACAGTCCACTAAAACAAAACGTCGAATTGACAAGTTATATAAGTATACAGGTATATCCAACAAAATTTGACTCCAGTAATAATATACAGTAACACCAAGCAAATTTTATCCACGACCGAGTACAATTAAAAAAAAAATAGAAAACTCGAATTGGAATCATTTGAGCACTTAAATTTTTTATCGGTAATACGAAAGTTATTTTAAAGGGCATGTGGGCAAAATTATAATATTTTCAATCGGCAATTATTTCAGTGAAATTGCTACAAAACCTATCGTGTTTGGCGTCATATTAAAGGGCTTTAGAAGAACTTTCAGATAAATGAAAAAAGTTGAAATTTTATAATAAGCAAATGTTTCTAACATAAAGTATTTCGAATCATATTGTGTTGGGTGTCATATGAAAGGGCTTTAGAAGAACTTTCATATGAAATAAAGAAAAAGTTGAAATTTTACGACTGTCAATAGTTTCAAACTTAAAGTATTCTGAATCGTACCGTGTTTAGTGTCATATTGAAGGGCTTTAAAACAACTTTCAGATGAAATATAAAAAGATGAAATTTTACGATAGGTAATTGTTTCAAACTTAATAAATTCTATAAAAAAATGTGGAACTTTCAAAAATTACATCCAACGGATTTTTAATAGATTAGCAAAATCTTTTCGGAAATAAAACACGTATTTGATTGAAATTTTACGACTGTCAATTATTTCAAACTTAAAGTATTCCGAATTATGCCATGTTTGGTATCATATGAAAGGGCTTTGGACGAACCTTTAGATAAAATAATTAAAAAGTTAGTTTTTGAACAAGCAATGAGCGTTCGCCGGAATTTGAACCCAGACCCTTTCACTCGCATGGTGACTGCACTAACCAATTGAGCTACAAACACTCGGCGAATACTCATGTCTTTCGTGCAACGTTTAGTTGAAGAAATGCTAGAACAGTCACCATGCGAGTGAAAGGTTCTGGATTCAAATCCCGGCGAACGCTCATTGCTTTTTCAAAAATTATTTATAATATCTACAAACAAACAATTGTGTCAATAAACAAATTCTTATAAAAAGTTAATTTAGCAAATGAAATAAAAAAAAATATTTTACAACCGTCAACTGTTTCAAACTTAAAGTATTGGTGTATAAAAAGGCTTTAGAAGATAATTGTAATGAAATAAAAAAGTTGAAATTTGACCTATAACGTTTGTATCAAAAAGAAAGATTGTTTAAAGGGTTCGCGTACAAAATTTAATAATTTTAGATCCTCAATTGTTTTAGTGAAAATGCATCAAAATTCTTCGTGTTTAGTATCAAATGAAAGGTCTTTTGAAGAGCTCGCGTGTCAACTGTCCTACAAAAGTGAATTCTACTTCAGGGTCCGCGGAGCTAGCGTGAGGCCTGGCGAAGCCAGGGCGACCGCTAGTCCTATATACTATTTTGATAAGCGGTATATATATTTATATATTTATATGGATTCATCACGCCCATTCGTAAATCGCTACAGCCTAGACGGTTTATCCGATTTATTTGCAACTTTTTTCATTTGATAGAGGTCACTCACGGGGAGTGCCTTTTGATAGTCTCAGATTTTTCATGCACATGATGTGCGACAAAACTTGAAAAAACATGCGTTTTTGGGGCAAAATCAACTAAGAGTGTGGAGGCTTTGAAATTTTTAAGAAGAACATCAAACGTCATTTTGACATTTGTCAGTGCACATGTCGCATTTTTAATTATAAATTACTTGAAAATGATACTTTTGTGAGTAGTTTTGAAATACTTTACGCATATTGTGGAAATGAGGGGACGTTTTTATTATAATTATACATTTCAAATATGTGTATTTAAAAAGTAAATTTTTGACACTCCACTATGAAGTTGGTTTTAAAGCAAAACGTCAAATTGACAAGTTTTATAAAGTATAAAGAATATGGAGGCTTTAAAATTTTCAAAAAGAACATCTACTGTCATTTTGACATTTGTCAGTGGACATGTCGCATATTTAATTATAAATTACTTAAATATTAAATGTTTGTGAGTAGTTTTGAAATACTTTACGCATATTGTGGAAATGAGGGGACGTTTTTATTATAATTGCACATTTCAAATACGTGTATTTAAAAAGTAAATTTTTGACGGTTCACAATGAATTTGGTTTCGAAACAAAACGTCGAATTGACAAGTTTTATAATTTATACAGGTGAACTCAACCAAATTTGATCTCGATAATAATATACAGTAAAGCCAAGCAAATTTTGTCTAAGGCAAAGTTCAATTTAGAAAAACCAGATAACTCGAATTAGAATCATTTGGGCACTCCTAAATTTTCTATCGATAATTTAATTGAAAGTGCTTCAAAACCAGTCATATTTGGTATATTATGAAAGTTCTTTTACAGGGTACGTGTGCAAAACTAAAATATTTTCGATCGGCAATAGTTTTAGTGAAAGGCCTATCGTGTTTGGTATCAAATGAAAGTTTATTTAAAGGGCTCGATTTTTTTCGTTCGGCAATTGTTTTAGTGAAAATGAATAAAAACCTATCGTATTTTGTATCAAATGAAAGGTCTTTGAAAGGGCTCGCGTATAAAATTTATCACTTTTAGATCGTCAATTGTTTTAGTGAAAGTACTTCTAAACTAATCGTATTTGGTATCAAATGAAAGGTCTTTTGAAGGGCTTGCGTATAAAATTTAATAATTTTCGATCGTCAATTGTTTTAGTGAAAGAATTTAAAAATATCATGTTTGGTACTAAATGAAAGGTTTTTTTGAAGGTCTCGAGTGAAAAATTGATTCTTTTCGATCTTCAGTTATTTTATTGAAAGTGTTTCAAAACATATTGTGTTTGGTATCAAATGAAAGGTCTTCTGAAAGGCTCGCGTGAAAAATTGTTTTTTTTTCGACAGATAATTGTTTTAGTGAAAGTGCAGCAAAACTAATTCTGTTTAGTACGCATGGAATTTTCTGATAGAATTATTTCAATTTCTAGACAAGGTAGAGAAATTTTGAAAATTTATTTAGGCATTAAATGATTGAGAATACATGTTTTAAACTGTTTTCAACTGATTTTATTTGAAGAAAAAATGTCAGTCAATTTTTAAAAGTATATCGCGAAACAAAGCATAATTTGTCCGCAGTAATAATATACAGTAAAAAAAAATAAAAAAATTACCGCAGCATGCTACAATGCAAACAAAGGTAACTCGAAAAAACGATGTCGGAAATAATATTCCAGCGATTTCCAACAGTTTTTCAAAAAAGTTTAAAGAAAATTTTCAATTGATTTCATGTATATATAAATATAAATGTGGAATGTCATCAGAAATGACGTCCGAAGGATTTTTAATAAATAGTAAAATGTATTCAGATGAAATTAAAAAAGTTGAAATTTTACGATAGGCAATTGTTTCAAATTTAAAGTATTCCAAATCATAACTTGTTTGGTCTCATTTGTATGGTCTTTAGAAGAACTTTCAGATGAAATAAAAAATATATATTTTACGACCGTCAATTATTTTAAACATAAAGTATTCCGAATCATACCTTGTTTAGTGATATATGAATGGGGTTTAGAAGAACTTTCAGATAAAATAAAAAAGTTGAAATTTTACGATCCTCAATTGTTTCAAACATAAATTATTCCGAATCATACCATCTTTGGTGTCATATTGAAGGGCATTAAAAGAACTTTCAGATGGAATAAAAAAGTTAAAATTTTACGACAGGCATTTGTTTCAAACATAAAGTAATCCTAAAATTAAAATATTTGGTGTCATATGAAATGGCTTTAGAAAAACTTTCAGATGAAATAAAAAGAGTTGAAATTTTATAATAGTTAGTGTAGGGTGTCATATGAAAGGGCTTTAGAAGACCTTTCCGATAAAACAAAAAAGTTAAATTTTACGATCCTCAATTGTTTCAAACATAAATTATTCCGAATCATGCCTTCTTTGCTGTCATATGAAAGGACTTTAGAAGAACTTTCAGATGATATAAAAAAAAGTTAGTTTAGCAAAATGTTTTCGGAAATAAAAAACATATTTTATTGAAATTTTACGACAGTCCATTGTTTTAAACTTAAAGTGTTCCGAATCATTTCGTGTTTGATATCATATGAAAGGGCTTTAAAAGAACTTTCAGACGAAATAAAAAAATTTAAACATTACGACCTTCAATTGTTTTAAATTTGATGTATTCGGAATAATGCCGTGTTTAATGTCATATGAAAGAGTTTTGAAAGAACTTACGATATAAATTGTTTCAAATTTAAAGTTTCGCGAATCATATCGCGTTTGATATCAAATAGAAGGTTTTTTAAAGGGCTCGCATGCAAAATTGACTTTTTCGATCCGCAATTGTTTTAGTGAAAGTGTTTCAAAATATATTGTGTTTGCTATGAAATGAAAGGTCACTTAACGGGCTTGCATGAAAAATTGAAATATTTTCGTTTGTCAATTGTTTTAGTGTTTGATATCAAATGGAAGTTCTTTTGAACAACTAGCGTGCATCATTAAATTTTATTCGATCGACAATTGTTTTCATGAAAGTGCTTCAAAACCTATCGTGTTTGCTATCAAATGAAAGGTCTTTTGAAGGGCTTGCATACAAAACTTAATACATTTCAATCGTCAATTGTTTTACTAAAAGTGTTTCAAATCCCATCGTGTTTGGTTTCAAATGAAAGGTATTTTATAGGGCACGCGTATTAAATGAATTATTATTTTTTGATCGTCTACTGTCTTAGTAATGGTGTCAAAAGCTATCATATTTGATATTAAATGACATGTCTTTTGAAGGGTTCAAATATAAAATTGGTATTTTTTTCGACCGATAATTGCTTTAGTGAAAATGATTCAAAACTAATCATGTTTGATATCAAATGAAGTGTCTTTTGAAGAACTCGCGTACAAAATTAAATACTTTTAGATCGGTAATTGTTTGAGTGAAAGTGCTTCAAAACCTATTGTGTTTGGTGTGAAATGAAAGGTCTTTTGAAGTATTAGCTTACAAAATGTAATACTTTTCGATAGTCAATTGTTCTAGTGAAAGTATTTCAAAACCTATCGTGTTTGTTTTCAAATGAAAGGTCTTTTAAAGAGCACGTGTATTAAATTAATTATTTTTTTTGATCGTCCATTGTTTTAGTAAAGGTGTTTCAAAACCTATCATATTTGGTATTAAATTACAGGCCTTTGAAGGGCTCGAATATAAAATTGGTATTTTTTTCGACCGAGAATTGTTTTAGTGAAAGTGCTTTAAAACCATTCATGTTTGATATAAAATGAAAGGTCTTTTGAAAAGCTCGCGTACAAAATTAAATACTTTCAGATCTTCAATTGTTTTCGTGAAAGTGTTTTAAAACTTATCGTGTTTGGTATCAAATGAAATGGTTTTTAAAGGGCACGCGAATTAAATTGATTTTTTTTGAGCGGCAATTGTTTTAGTGATACAGATTTAAAACGTATTGTGTTTGGCATCAATTAATAGGTCTTCGCATGAATAAACGTACAGAATTGAAAAGTTTTAGATTGGAATTAATTCAGTTTATATTTTGTCATACAGAAGTGAACCTTACTTCAGTGTCCGCGGAGCCTAGCGTGAGGCCTGGCAAAGCCAGGCCGACCGCTAGTCTTATATACTAAACGGCTTAATTCCCTATATATATAGATTCATCACGATCAGTCTGACAATTTTACAGCCTAGAGGGTTTATCCGATTTATTTACAACTTTTTTTATTTGATAGAGGTCAATCACGGGGAGTGCCTTTTGATAGTCTCAGATTTTTCGTGCACATGATGTGCGAGAAAACTTGAAAAAACATGCGTTTTTGGGGCAAAATCAACTAAGAGTGTGGAGGCTTTGAAATTTTTAAGAAGAACATCAAACGTCACTTTGACATTTGTCAGTGGACATGTCGCATTTTTAATTATAAATTATTTAAATATTAAATGTTTTAGACTAGTTTTGAAATATTTTACGCACATTGGGGGACTGAGGGGACGTTTTTATTATAATTAAGTATTTTAAATATGTGTATTTAAAAAGAAAATTTTTTACAGTCCACTATGAAGTTGGTTTTAATCCAAACGTCAAATTGACAAGTTTTATAAAATATACAGACAAAGAGTGTGGAGGCTTTGAAATTTTAAAAAGAACACCTACTCAAATTTTGACATTTGTATGTGGACATGTCGCATTTTTAATTAAAAATTATTCAAGTATTAAATATTTTGGACAACTTTTGAAATATTTTACACATATAGGGGGAATGAGGGAACGTTTTAATTATAATTACGCATTTTAAATATGTGTATAGTTATATAAAGTATACAGGTAAACTCAACAAAATTTGTCTCCAGTAATAATATACAGTAAAATCAAGCAAATTTTATCCACGGCCGAGTACAATTAAAAAAAAAAGAACAGATAAGTTGAATTGGAATCATTTGAGCACTCTGAAATTTTCTGTCGGTAATACGAAAGTTATTTTAAAGGGCATGTGGGCAAAATTATAATATTTTCAAACGGCAATTATTTGAGTGAAATTGCAACAAAACCTATCGTGTATATTAAAGGGATTTAGAAGAACTTTCAGATAAATGAGAAAAGTGGAAATTTTACAATAAGCAATTGTTTCTAACATAAAGTATTTCTAATCATATTGTGTTGGGTGTCATATGAAGTTGAAATTTTACGACTGTCAATAGTTTCAAACTTAAAGTATTCCGAATTATGCCATGTTTGGTATCATATGAAAGGGCTTTGGACGAACCTTTAGATAAAATAATTAAAAAGTTAGTTTTTGAAAAAGCAATGAGCGTTCGCCGGAATTTGAACCCAGAACCTTTCACTCGCATGGTGACTGCTCTAACCAATTGAGCTACAAACACTCGGCGAATACTCATGCCTTTCGTGCAACCTTTAGTTGAAGAAATGCTAGAGCATATAAAATAGAGTTAGAAAAACTTTCAAATGAAATAAAAAAAAGTTATTTTAGCAAAACGTTTTCGAAAATAAAACATGTATTTGATTGAAATTTTAGGACCGTCAATTGTTCTAAGCTTAAAGTCTTC
This sequence comes from Pterostichus madidus, assembly GCA_911728475.2. Taxonomy (NCBI): domain Eukaryota; kingdom Metazoa; phylum Arthropoda; class Insecta; order Coleoptera; family Carabidae; genus Pterostichus; species Pterostichus madidus. Next base: position 12,489,616 of record OU452311.1, read on the forward strand.
CGAATCAAATCGTGTTTGATATCATATGACAGGGCTTTAGAAGAACTTTCAGACGAAATAAAAAAATTAAGACTTTACGATTGTCAATTGTTTCAAATTTCAAATATTCGGATTAATGCCGTATTTAATGTCATATGAAAATTTGGAAGAAATTTTATATGAAATAAAGAAAAATGTCAATTGTTTTAAACATAAAATATTTTTTGGTATCAAATACAAAGTCTTTTAAAGGGATCGCGTGCAAATTTTATTTTTTTTTTAATTCGCAATTGTTTTAGTGATATTGCTTCGAAACCTATCGTGTTTTCGTGCAGTATTTAATTTAATTTTAATCGGCAATTGTTTCAGTGAAAGTACTTAACAATCTATCGTGTTTGGTATCTAATGAAAGGTCTTTTGAAGAGATCGCGTACAAAATTAAACTTTTTACGATTGGCAATTGTTTTAGTGAAAGTACTTCTAAACTTATCGTGTTTGGTATTAAATGAAAGTTATTTTGAAGGACTTGCGTACAAAATTTATTACTTTTCGATCGTCAATTGTTTTAGTGAAAGTCTTAAAAACATATCGTGTTTGGTATCAAATGGAAGGTTTTTTAAAGGGCTAGCGTAAAAAATTTCAAGACAAAACGTCAACTTGACAAATAATTTTTAAAAGAATGTAATAAAACAAAGCAAAATTTGTGTGCGGTAATAATATACATTAAATAAAAAAAATGAAAATTGACAGCAGCATTCTACAATGCAAAAAAGTATATTTCAGCGATTTCCAACAGTTTTTCAAAAAAGTTTAGAGAAAAATTTCAATTGATTTCATGTACATATAAAATATAAATGTAGAACATTATAAAAAATGACGTCCAAAAGATTTTTAATAGTTTAGCAAATTGTACAATTGTTTTCGTGAAAGTATTTAAAACCTATCGCGTTTGTATCAAAAAGAAAGATTTTTTGAAGGGTTCGCGTACAAAATTTAATACTTATAGATCCTCAATTGTTTTAGTGAAAATGCATCAAAATTCTTTGTTATTAGTATCAATTGAAAGGTCTTCTGAAGAGCTCACGTGCATAATTGGATTTTTTTCAATCGTCAGTGGTTTTAGTAAAAGATCTTTGAAACCTATTGTGTTTAGTATGAATTAAAAGGTCTTTGGTGGGAATAATACGCAGAAATGTTTTAGATTTGTAATAATTGCATTTATATTGTGTCAACTGTCTTACAAAAGTGAATTCTACTTCAGGGTCCGCGGAGCTAGCGTGAGGCCTGGCGAAGCCAGGGCGACCGCTAGTCTTATATACTAAACTGCATAAATCCCTATATATATATATAGATTCATCACGATCAGTCTGACAATTTTACAGCCTAGACGGTTTATTCGATTTATTTACAACTTTTTTTATTTGATAGGGATCCATCACGGGGAGTGCCTTTTGATAGTCTCAGATTTTTCGTGCACATGATGTGCGAGAAAACTTGAAAAACATGCGTTTTTGGGGCAAAATCAACTAAGAGTGTGGAGGCTTTGAAATTTTTAAGAAGAACATCAAACGTCACTTTGACATTTCTCAGTGGACATGTCGCATTTTTAATTATAAATTATTTAAATATTAAATGTTTTAGAGTAGTTTTGAAATATTTTACGCACATTAGGGGACTGAGGGGATGTTTTTATTATAATTACAAATTTCAAATGTGTATATTTAAAAAGTAAATTTTTGACACTTCACTATGAAGTTGGTTTTAAAGCAAAACATCAAATTGACAAGTTTTATAAATTATAAAGAATATGGTGGCTTTGAAATTTTGAGAGAACATCTACTGTCATTTTGACATTTGTCAGTGGACATGTCGTATTTTTAATTATAAATTATTTAAATATTAAATGTTTTAGAGTAGTTTTGAAATATTTTACGCACATTAGGGGACTGAGGGGATGTTTTTATTATAATTACAAATTTCAAATGTGTATATTTAAAAAGTAAATTTTTGACACTTCACTATGAAGTTGGTTTTAAAGCAAAACATCAAATTGACAAGTTTTATAAATTATAAAGAATATGGTGGCTTTGAAATTTTGAGAGAACATCTACTGTCATTTTGACATTTGTCAGTGGACATGTCGTATTTTTAATTATAAATTATTTAAATATTAAATGTTTTAGAGTAGTTTTGAAATATTTTACGCACATTGGGGGACTGAGGTGACGTTTCTATTATAATTACAAATTTCAAATATGTGTATTTAAAATTTTATTCACGGCAGAGTACAATTTAGAAAAACCAGATAACTCGAATTGGAATCATTTGATCACTCTTAAATTTTCTTTCGGTAATACGAAAGTTATTTTAAAGGGCATGTGGGCAAAATTATAATATTTTCAAACGGCAATTATTTGAGTGAAATTGCAACAAAACCTATCGTGTATATTAAAGGGATTTAGAAGAACTTTCAGATAAATGAGAAAAGTGGAAATTTTACAATAAGCAATTGTTTCTAACATAAAGTATTTCTAATCATATTGTGTTGGGTGTCATATGAAGTTGAAATTTTACGACTGTCAATAGTTTCAAACTTAAAGTATGCCGAATCGTACCGTGTTTAGTGTCATATTGAAGGGCTTTAAAAGAACTTTCAGATGATATATAAGTTGAAATTTTACGATAGGTAATTGTTTCAAATTTAATAAATTCTATAAAAAAATGTGGAACTATCAAAAATTACATCCAACGGATTTTTAATAGATTAGCAAAATCTTTTCGGAAATAAAACACGTATTTGATTGAAATTTTACGACTGTCAATTATTTCAAACTTAAAGTATTCCGAATTATGCCATGTTTGGTATCATATGAAAGGGCTTTAGACGAAACTTTAGATAAATTAATTAAAAAGTTAGTTTTTGAAAAAGCAATGAGCGTTTGCCGGAATTTGAACCCAGAACCTTTCACTTGCATGGTGACTGCTCTAACCAATTGAGCTACAAACACTCGGCGAATACTCATGCCTTTCGTGCAACCTTTAGTTGAAGAAATGCTAGAGCATATGAAATAGAGTTAGAAGAACTTTCAGATGAAATAAAAAAGAGTTATTTTAGCAAAAAATTTTTTGATATAAAACACTTATTTGATTGAAATTTTACGACCGTCAATTGTTCTAAGCTTAAAGTCTTCCGAATCAAATCGTGTTTGATATCATATGACAGGGCTTTAGAAGAACTTTCAGACGAAATAAAAAATTAAGACTTTACGATTGTCAATTGTTTCAAATTTCAAATATTCGGATTAATGCCGTATTTAATGTCATATGAAAATTTGGAAGAAATTTTATATGAAATAAAAAAAAAAAATGAAGAATGTCAATTGTTTTAAACATAAAATATTTTTTGGTATCAAATAAAAAGACTTTTAAAGGGATCGCGTGCAATTTTTTTTTTTCGTTTCGCAATTGTTTTTGTGATCTTGCTTTTAAACCTATCGTGTTTAATATCGAATGAAATGTCTTTTGAAGTATATTTGTGCAGCATTTAATTTAATTTTGATCGGCAATTGTTTCAGTGAAAGTAGTTAACAATCTATCGTGTTTGGTATCTAATGAAAGGTCTTTTGAAGAGATCGCGTACAAAATTAAATATTTTACGATTGGCAATTGTTTTAGTGAAAGTCCTTCTAAACTTATCGTATTTGGTATTAAATGAAAGGTATTTTGAAGGACTTGCGTACAAAATTTATTATTTTTCGATCGTCAATTGTTTCAGTGAAAGTAATTAAAAACATATCGTGTTTGGTATCAAATGGAAGGTTTTTTGAAGGGCTAGCGTAAAAATGTTTAATACAAAACGTCAACTTGACAAATAATTTTTAAAAGTATGTTATAAAATAAAGCAAAATTTGTGTGCGGTAATAATATACATTTAAAAAAAAAAGAAAATTGACAGCAGCATTCTACAATGCAAAAAGTATATTTCAGCGATTTCCAACAGTTTTTCAAAAAAGTTTAGAGAAAAATTTCAATTGAATTCATGTACATATAAAATATAAATGTAGAACATTATAAAAAATGACGTCCAAAAGATTTTTAATAGTTTAGCAAAATGTACAATTGTTTTCGTGAAAGTATTTAAAACCTATCGCGTTTGTATCAAAAACAAAGATTTTTTGAAGGGTTCGCGTAAAAAATTTAATACTTATAGATCCTCAATTATTTTAGTGAAAATACATCAAAATTCTTCGTGATTAGTATCAAATGAAAGGTCTTTTGAAGACATCACGTGCATAATTGGATTTTTTTCAATCGTCAGTTGTTTTAGTGAAAGATCTTCAAAACCTATTGTGTTTAGTATCAAATAAAAGATGGAATGATACGCAAAAATGTTTTTGATTTGTAATAATTGCATTTATATTGTGTCAACTGTCTTACAAAAGTGAGTCCTTCTTCAGGGTCCGCGGAGCTAGCGTGAGGCCTGGCGAAGCCATGGCGACCGCTAGTCCATATACTAAAAGCGTAAGAGGTATATTTGTATATCAGTATATGAGTACATTTGCATAGATTCACCAGGGTCAATTGCTCACCTCTACAGCCTAGACGGTTTGTCCGATTAATTTGAAACTTTTTTTATTTGATAGAGGTCAATCATGGGGGGTGCCTTTTGTTATGCCAATGGCACACTGGTCGAGGAGCATGAATGAGCGTCGAGGAACTCATCGATTTTTCGTGCACATGATGTGCGAGAAAACTTGAAAAAACCTGCATTTTTGGGGCAAAATCAACTAAGAGTGTGGTGGCTTTGGTTTTTTTAAGAAGAACGTCTACAATCGATTTGACATTTGTCAGTGGACATGTTGCATTTTTAATTATAAATTACCTAAATATGAAATATCTGCGAGTAGTTTTGAAATATTTTACACATATTGGGGAAATGAGGGGACGTTTTTATTATAATTACACATTTCAAATATGTATATTTAAAAAGTAAATTTTTGACAGTTCACTATGAAGTTGGTTTAAACGTCAAATTGACAAGTTTTATAAAGTATACAGGTAAACCTGAATTTGACTTCGGTAAAAATATATAGTAAAACTAAGCAAATATTGTTTATTATTATTTATTTAAATTTATTATCGATATTTATTTTATTGAAAGTTTTTCAAAACTTATCGTATTTGGTATAATATGAAAGTTTTGAAGGTCACGCATGTAGAATTCAGATTTTTTTCAATCAGCAAATGTTTTAGTGAACGTGCTTCAAAACCTATCGTGTTTGCTATCAAATGAAAGGTCTATTGAAGGGCTTGCGTAGAAAATTAAATATTATTCGATCGCCAATTGTTTTAGTAAAAACGCATCAAAACCTATCGTGTCTGGTATCAAATGAAAGGACTATAGTAGGGCTCGCGTAAAAAATGAAATATTAATCGATCGGCAATTGTTTTAGTAAAAACGCATCAAAACCTATCGTGTTTGGTATCAAGTGAAAGGTCTATAGAAGGGCTCGCGTAGAAAAATAAATATTATACGATTGGCATTTCTTTTAGTGAAAGTGCTTCAAAACATATCGTATTTGGTATAAAATGAAAGGTCTTTTGAAGGGCTCGCGTACGAAATTAAATATTATTCGATCGGAAATTGTTTTAGTAACAATGCATCAAAATCTATCGTGTGTGATATCAAATGAAAGGTCTTTTGAAGGGCTCGCGTACAACATTAAATATTATCTGATCGGCAATTGTTTTAGTAAGAGTGCATCAAAACTTATCGTGTTTGGTATCAAATGAAAGTTCTTTTAAAGGACTCGTGTACAAAATTAAATATTATTCGATCAGTAATTGTTTTAGTAAGAGTTCATCAAAACCTATCGTGTTTGGTATCAAATGAAAGGTCTATTGAAGGGCGCGCGAGCAGAATTCGAATATTTTCGATCGGCAATTGTTTAAGTGAAAGTGATCCTAAACATATCGTGTTTGATATCAAATGAAAGGTCTTTTGAGGGGCTCGCGTACGAAATTAAATATTATTCGATCGAAAATTGTTTTAGTAACAATGCATCAAAATCTATCGTGTTTGATATCAAATGAAAGGTCTTTTGAAGGGCTTGCGTACAAAATTAAATATTATCCGATCAGCAATTGTTTTAGTAAGAGTGCATCAAAACCTATCGTGTTTGGTATCAAATGAAAGTTCTTTTAAAGGACTCGCGTACAAAATTAAATATTATTCGATCAGCAATTGTTTTAGTAATAGTGCATCAAAACTTATCGTGTTTAGTATCAAATAAAAGGTCTATTGAAGGGCGCGCGAGCAGAATTCGAATTTTTTCGATCGGCAATTGTTTTAGTGAAAGTAGTTCAAAACATATCGTGTTTGGCATCAAATGAAAAGTCTTTTGAAGGGCGCGCGAGCAGAATTCGAATTTTTTCGATCAGAAATTGTTTTAGTTAAAGTACATCAAAACATATCGTGTTTGGTATCAAATGAAAGGTCTATTGAAGGGCGAGCGTGCAGAATACGAATTTTTTCGTTCGGCAATTGTTTTAGTGAAAGTACATCGAAACATATCGTGTTTGGTATCAAATGAAGGGTATTTTGAGGGGCTCAAGTACAAAATTAAATATTATTCGATCGGCAATTGTTTTAGTAAGAGTGCATCAAAACGTATCGTGTTTGGTATCAAATGAAAGGTCTATTGAAGGGCGCGCGAGTAGAATTCGAATTTTTTCGATCGGCAATTGTTTTAGTGAAAGTTTTCAAAATATATCGTGTTTGATATCAAATAAAAGGTCTTTTGAAGGGCTCGGCTACAAAATTAAATATTATTCGACCGGCAATTGTTTTAGTAACAATGCACCAAAACCTATCTTGTTTGATATCAATTGAAAGGTCTATTGAAGGGCTCGCGTAGAAAATTAAATATTATTCGATCGGCAATTGTTTTAGTAAAAATAGATCAAAACCTATCGTGTTTAGTATCAAATGAAAGGTCTTTTGAAGGGCTCGGGTACAAAATTAAATATTATTCGATCGGCAATTGTTTTAGTAACAATGCATCAAAACCTATCTTGTTGGATATCAAATGAAAGGTCTTTTGAAGGGCTCGTGTACAAAATTAAATATTATCCAATCGGCATTTGTTTTAGTAAGAGTGCATCAAAACCTATCGTGTTTGGTATCAAATGAAAGTCCTTTTAAAGGGCTCGCGTACAAAATTAAATATTATTCGATCGGAAATTGTTTTAGTAAGAGTGCATCAAAACCTATCGTGTTTGGTATCAAATGAAAGGTCTATTGATGGGCGCTCGAGCATAATTCGAATTTTTTCGATCGGCAATTGTTTTAGTGAAAGTAATTCAAAACATATCGTGTTTGGTATCAACTGAAAGGACTTTTGAAGGGCACGCGTAGAAAATTAAATATTATTCGATCAGCAATTGTTTTAGTAAAAATGGATCAAAACCTAAGGTCTATTGAAGGGCGCGCGAGCAGAATTTGAATTTTTTCGATCGGCATTTGTTTTAGTGATAGTGCTTCAAAACATATCGTGTTTGGTATAAAATGAAAGGTCTTTTGATGGGCTCGCGTACGAAATTAAATATTATTCGATCGGAAATTGTTTTAGTAACAATGCATCAAAATCTATCGTGTTTGATATCAAATGAAAGGTCTTTTGAAGGGCTCGCGTACAACATTAAATATTATCTGATCGGCAATAGTTTTACTAAGAGTGCATCAAAACCTATCGTGTTTGGTATCAAATGAAAGTTCTTTTAAAGGACTCGCGTACAAAATTAAATATTATTCGATCAGCAATTGTTTTAGTAAGAGTGCATCAAAACCTATCGTGTTAGGTATCAAATGAAAGGTCTATTGAAGGGCGCGCGTGCAGATTTCGAATTTTTTCGATCGGAAATTGTTTTAGTGAAAGTACTTCAAAACGTATCGAGTTTGGTATCAAATGAAAGGTCTATTGAAGGGCTCGCGTACAACATTAAATATTATCTGATCGGCAATTGTTTTAGTAAGAGTGCATCAAAACTTATCGTGTTTGGTATCAAATGAAAGTTCTTTTAAAGGACTCGTGTACAAAATTAAATATTATTCGATCAGCAATTGTTTTAGTAAGAGTTCATCAAAACCTATCGTGTTTGGTATCAAATGAAAGGTCTATTGAAGGGCGCGCGAGCAGAATTCGAATATTTTCGATCGGCAATTGTTTAAGTGAAAGTGATTCTAAACATATCGTGTTTGGTATCAAATGAAAGGTCTTTTGAGGGGCTCGCGTACGAAATTAAATATTATTCGATCGGAAATTGTTTTAGTAACAATGCATCAAAATCTATCGTGTTTGATATCAAATGAAAGGTCTTTTGAAGGGCTCGCGTACAAAATTAAATATTATCCGATCAGCAATTGTTTTAGTAAGAGTGCATCAAAACCTATCGTGTTTGGTATCAAATGAAAGTTCTTTTAAAGGACTCGCGTACAAAATTAAATATTATTCGATCAGCAATTGTTTTAGTAATAGTGCATCAAAACTTATCGTGTTTAGTATCAAATAAAAGGTCTATTGAAGGGCGCGCGAGCAGAATTCGAATTTTTTCGATCGGCAATTGTTTTAGTGAAAGTACATCGAAACATATCGTGTTTGGTATCAAATGAAGGGTATTTTGAGGGGCTCAAGTACAAAATTAAATATTATTCGATCGGCAATTGTTTTAGTAAGAGTGCATCAAAACGTATCGTGTTTGGTATCAAATGAAAGGTCTATTGAAGGGCGCGCGAGTAGAATTCGAATTTTTTCGATCGGCAATTGTTTTAGTGAAAGTTATTCAAAACATATCATGTTTGGTATCAAATGAAAGGTCTTTTGAAGGGCTCGCGTACAAAATTAAATATTATTCGATCGGCAATTGTTTTAGTGAAAGTTTTCAAAATATATCGTGTTTGATATCAAATAAAAGGTCTTTTGAAGGGCTCGGCTACAAAATTAAATATTATTCGACCGGCAATTGTTTTAGTAACAATGCACCAAAACCTATCTTGTTTGATATCAATTGAAAGGTCTATTGAAGGGCTCGCGTAGAAAATTAAATATTATTCGATCGGCAATTGTTTTAGTAAAAATAGATCAAAACCTATCGTGTTTGGTATCAAATGAAAGGTCTTTTGAAGGGCTCGGGTACAAAATTAAATATTATTCGATCGGCAATTGTTTTAGTAACAATGCATCAAAACCTATCTTGTTTGATATCAAATGAAAGGTCTTTTGAAGGGCTCGTGTACAAAATTAAATATTATCCAATCGGCATTTGTTTTAGTAAGAGTGCATCAAAACCTATCGTGTTTGGTATCAAATGAAAGTCCTTTTAAAGGGCTCGCGTACAAAATTAAATATTATTCGATCGGAAATTGTTTTAGTAAGAGTGCATCAAAACCTATCGTGTTTGGTATCAAATGAAAGGTCTATTGATGGGCGCTCGAGCATAATTCGAATTTTTTCAAGCGGCAATTGTTTTAGAGAAAGTGAATCAAAACATATCGTGTTTAGTATCAAATAAAAGGTCTTTTGAAGGGCTCGCATACAATATTAAATATTATTCGATCGGCAATTGTTTTAGTAAAAATGGATCAACACCTAAGGTCTATTGAAGGGCGCGCGAGCAGAATTTGAATTTTTTCGATCGGCATTTGTTTTAGTGATAGTGCTTCAAAACATATCGTGTTTGGTATAAAATGAAAGGTCTTTTGATGGGCTCGCGTACGAAATTAAATATTATTCGATCGGAAATTGTTTTAGTAACAATGCATCAAAATCTATCGTGTTTGATATCAAATGAAAGGTCTTTTGAAGGGCTCGCGTACAACATTAAATATTATCTGATCGGCAATAGTTTTACTAAGAGTGCATCAAAACCTATCGTGTTTGGTATCAAATGAAAGTTCTTTTAAAGGACTCGCGTACAAAATTAAATATTATTCGATCAGCAATTGTTTTAGTAAGAGTGCATCAAAACCTATCGTGTTAGGTATCAAATGAAAGGTCTATTGAAGGGCGCGCGTGCAGATTTCGAATTTTTTCGATCGGAAATTGTTTTAGTGAAAGTACTTCAAAACGTATCGAGTTTGGTATCAAATGAAAGGTCTATTGAAGGGCTCGCGTACAACATTAAATATTATCTGATCGGCAATTGTTTTAGTAAGAGTGCATCAAAACTTATCGTGTTTGGTATCAAATGAAAGTTCTTTTAAAGGACTCGTGTACAAAATTAAATATTATTCGATCAGCAATTGTTTTAGTAAGAGTTCATCAAAACCTATCGTGTTTGGTATCAAATGAAAGGTCTATTGAAGGGCGCGCGAGCAGAATTCGAATATTTTCGATCGGCAATTGTTTAAGTGAAAGTGATTCTAAACATATCGTGTTTGGTATCAAATGAAAGGTCTTTTGAGGGGCTCGCGTACGAAATTAAATATTATTCGATCGGAAATTGTTTTAGTAACAATGCATCAAAATCTATCGTGTTTGATATCAAATGAAAGGTCTTTTGAAGGGCTCGCGTACAAAATTAAATATTATCCGATCAGCAATTGTTTTAGTAAGAGTGCATCAAAACCTATCGTGTTTGGTATCAAATGAAAGTTCTTTTAAAGGACTCGCGTACAAAATTAAATATTATTCGATCAGCAATTGTTTTAGTAATAGTGCATCAAAACTTATCGTGTTTAGTATCAAATAAAAGGTCTATTGAAGGGCGCGCGAGCAGAATTCGAATTTTTTCGATCGGCAATTGTTTTAGTGAAAGTACATCGAAACATATCGTGTTTGGTATCAAATGAAGGGTATTTTGAGGGGCTCAAGTACAAAATTAAATATTATTCGATCGGCAATTGTTTTAGTAAGAGTGCATCAAAACGTATCGTGTTTGGTATCAAATGAAAGGTCTATTGAAGGGCGCGCGAGTAGAATTCGAATTTTTTCGATCGGCAATTGTTTTAGTGAAAGTTATTCAAAACATATCATGTTTGGTATCAAATGAAAGGTCTTTTGAAGGGCTCGCGTACAAAATTAAATATTATTCGATCGGCAATTGTTTTAGTGAAAGTTTTCAAAATATATCGTGTTTGATATCAAATAAAAGGTCTTTTGAAGGGCTCGGCTACAAAATTAAATATTATTCGACCGGCAATTGTTTTAGTAACAATGCACCAAAACCTATCTTGTTTGATATCAATTGAAAGGTCTATTGAAGGGCTCGCGTAGAAAATTAAATATTATTCGATCGGCAATTGTTTTAGTAAAAATAGATCAAAACCTATCGTGTTTGGTATCAAATGAAAGGTCTTTTGAAGGGCTCGGGTACAAAATTAAATATTATTCGATCGGCAATTGTTTTAGTAACAATGCATCAAAACCTATCTTGTTTGATATCAAATGAAAGGTCTTTTGAAGGGCTCGTGTACAAAATTAAATATTATCCAATCGGCATTTGTTTTAGTAAGAGTGCATCAAAACCTATCGTGTTTGGTATCAAATGAAAGTCCTTTTAAAGGGCTCGCGTACAAAATTAAATATTATTCGATCGGAAATTGTTTTAGTAAGAGTGCATCAAAACCTATCGTGTTTGGTATCAAATGAAAGGTCTATTGATGGGCGCTCGAGCATAATTCGAATTTTTTCAAGCGGCAATTGTTTTAGAGAAAGTGAATCAAAACATATCGTGTTTAGTATCAAATAAAAGGTCTTTTGAAGGGCTCGCATACAATATTAAATATTATTCGATCGGCAATTGTTTTAGTAAAAATGGATCAACACCTAAGGTCTATTGAAGGGCGCGCGAGCAGAATTTGAATTTTTTCGATCGGCATTTGTTTTAGTGATAGTGCTTCAAAACATATCGTGTTTGGTATAAAATGAAAGGTCTTTTGATGGGCTCGCGTACGAAATTAAATATTATTCGATCGGAAATTGTTTTAGTAACAATGCATCAAAATCTATCGTGTTTGATATCAAATGAAAGGTCTTTTGAAGGGCTCGCGTACAACATTAAATATTATCTGATCGGCAATAGTTTTACTAAGAGTGCATCAAAACCTATCGTGTTTGGTATCAAATGAAAGTTCTTTTAAAGGACTCGCGTACAAAATTAAATATTATTCGATCAGCAATTGTTTTAGTAAGAGTGCATCAAAACCTATCGTGTTAGGTATCAAATGAAAGGTCTATTGAAGGGCGCGCGTGCAGATTTCGAATTTTTTCGATCGGAAATTGTTTTAGTGAAAGTACTTCAAAACGTATCGAGTTTGGTATCAAATGAAAGGTCTATTGAAGGGCTCGCGTAGAAAATTAAATATTATTCGATCGGCAATTGTTTTAGTAAAAATAGATCAAAACCTATCGTGTTTTGTATCAAATGAAAGGTCTATAAAAGGGCTCGCGTACAAAATTGAATATTATTCGATCGGCATTTGTTTTAATAAAAATGCATCAAAACCAATCGTGTTTCGTATCAAATGAAAGGTCTATTGAAGGGATCGCTTGCAGAATTCGAATTTTTTCGATCGGCAATTGTTTTAGTGAAAGTGGTTCAAAATATATCGTGTTTGGTATCGAATGACAGGTCGCTTAAAGAGTTCGTGTGCTAAATTGAATGTTTTTATTGTCAATTTTGTAGTGCCAGAGTTAGTCCAAAACTAATTATGATATTCTAGCTATTTCTGAAACATGGTTAAATGCTAATAATTTAGGTTATTTCGTTATTCCTGGCTTCTGTACTAAATTGGTTAAATATGGCAAAAAGGAGGCAATTACACTTAGCTTGCTTCACACATAAAATTTTGTTCATTAAAATACCTGCGTATCTATATGATAAATTGAAGTAATCTGCAAATATTCATATATTTAACTTGCGGTTTCCTAATAAACTTATAATACCAAAACATTCTTCATCTATGTTTCAGAGGTCGTTTTCCTATTCAGCACCGAAGCTGTATAATGATATTGCAAATAAAATTAAGAGCCTTAATTTTATAAAATTTAAATTTAAATATGAACAAACTTTGTTGCATTAGTTTTGGACATATCAATTAAATTGCATCGAACTATATACATGTTGTATAAGTAATGTTATTTAATCTTATAATACCTTTGTACTCATTGATTCTTTTTTGTATTTTTTTTTGTATATATTAATTAAGGTTAAGTGGAAGAGCAGCTGTTAGCTGAACTTTTCCTAATAAAAGTATTATTATTATTATTATAAATTCGTTAAATTATCTTCTATTTAAAATATAATTGAACTTAATAAAGACGTTTCTTCAATTTGGCTGGTTGAGATTGAGGCATAGGTTGATGCTTCAGTACTAATAACCGCCGATAAAGAATCCTTCGTATTTCGGCTTTCACAAATTTCTGCTATGAACAGCATTTGATTAAAATACCATGTTGACGAAAGGATCTAAAAAAATGGTTTCATTGATAACCAAATGAAACCAATAATTATAAAAACAGATACTTTTCATTTGTTCAACACCACTTTTGTTTGATTTGATTTTAACTTTTCTGTATTCATTTAAAAAATTGGTACATAAACTGTTCATTTTGCTTCTTCTTTCTTAGATATTTGCTTTTGTTTTTGGGCTACTTAATTTTAATTTTACTTTGTAACGACGAACCCCAGATGTGACGCCACTGTGTGCCCAAGCACGCAGTTGCCGCTGACCGACAGACGTTGAAGCAGTACGACACAGCAAGCGACCGCGATAAGACGTATTGTGGTTTACTCAGATCGTAGTTTAAAGTGAATTGTATTATCATATCTTAATATACATAGTTCATAGAAAATACACGTTTTACTCATATCGTCAACCCACCCCACAATTGGCAGCCCAACGTAAAGCCCAGGTCAGATGGTTTTGTGTAAAACAAAGTGAAAGTGAACTATGGAAGTGTTAGTGTCAAGGCGTGTACGCGTACAAGGCGCGTAGGAATACAGTGCGATAGCAGACTGTCTACGTGACTCTGACCGTTTATTCAGCGCGCGCGGAGCAAAAAGTAGTACTAATCGTGCGATACGCGTGTCCGCGAGTGAACTATTTGCAAAATGCCGCCCAAAATTGATGAACAATCAGTCGCTGCACAAAACATTACACTAACGAATAAACAATTTAAAGAACTGATCGCACAAATATCAGGCATGAATGCTGGAAGTGAACACCGAGATACGGCGAACGCGAGTCCCGCCAATGTTGTTCCAAGTTCCGGTAATTTTGCTAAGTGCACCACAAGGTTCGACGGTAGTGCGTCCACCGACGTTGATGCATTTCTTGACGCAGTACTAATTTATAAAGACTGTACGAACGTAAGTGATAGTAATGCACTTCGTGGACTTCCGATGTTATTCGAAGGTATCGCCGCTACATGGTGGAAAGGTATTAAACAAACAGTGCCTACCTGGGATGCTGCTGTATCTTCGCTGCGTGATGTGTATTCGCGAAAGTTGCCACCGCATCTAGTATACCAAGAAATATTCGCGCGTAGCCAACGTGACAATGAAAGTACGGAAATGTTTGTTTGTCATATTCGCGCACTAATATCGCAGTTACCGTACAGTTTAGAAGAGCGTGTTCAGTTGGACATGATTTACGGAATATTGCACCGTAACATTCGACCGCGTGTTACTCCATCTGAGTGTTTTACTTATAGACAGTTGCTGAAGCGAGCACGTGAAGTTGAGGTGTCGTTGCGTGAAACCGGTACAACCGCGCGTAGTGAACCAAATAAACATTTCGACAAATCGGAAAAGAAACCCCGCGTACGGTGTGACTTTTGTAAGAACTTTGGACATGTCGAAGCCGATTGTAGAAAAGCTCAAATAAAGAATTCAAGTTCAGAGGTAAAAAGTAATAAAGTAGTGCAACAACAAACGTCTGTTGAACCAGCTAAGTCGCATGTGAGCTGTTTTGGATGTGGAGCACAGGGATACATCCGAAGCACGTGTCCTACTTGAACCCCTTCGAAACAGAAGACTGAACCAATTGCTCCGAATAATTTTACCTTTAACTTGGCGACAACATCCATGGATGGGAAAATTAGTAGACCTATGCTTGCAATAAAAATAGAAGATGCAATAGGAGTGGCTTGTATTGACACCGGCTCCAAAAGAAATATAGCAATTATACAGTTATATCACCTACTAACTTCACTAGGATATTCATTTAAACAAAGCAACCTGCAAATGAAGTTTGCCGATGGGAAATCTCATCAAGTCTCCACAAAAATCTTCACGGTTGATTTAAAGGTGAATCACCGAATGGTACGTACAAGTTTGATTTCAGTTCCTGAACATTCTGAGAACCGAACTCTATTGGGTGTAGACTTTATTCGCGACGCAGGAATGGTGCTAGATTTAACACAAGATCAATGGTACTTCGCAGATGAACCAGACAATCGCTTTACTTTCCTGAATGATGATGATACACTAGTTGTACCAGTTAAGTATGTACAAACTGCTGATCTCACATTGCGAGAGGAAGAAGGCAAAGATCTTGACGAATCATACAAACGTCGAATGAACACGCTCATTGTAGAATATGCTGACATATTCTCAGAAAGTAAAGAACCTACCAAGTTCGCGGAACATGCAATCAAGTTAACCGATGACACGCCTATAGCTGTATCGCCGTATAGGCTACCACCACCTAAGAAGAAATTCTTAGAACAAGAGATAGAAAGAATGCTCGCCAACGATGTGATAGAAGAGTGTGACTCGCCATACGCCGCACCAACAGTATTAGTGCCGAAGAAAGAAGGGAGTTACCGAGTCTGCATAGATTACCGACGTCTAAATAGTATAACTGTGCCGGACCGCTATCCATTGCCGAGAGTGGATGATCTACTCCACGCCGCAAAGAATACAACATACATGACCACGTTAGACCTTCGCTCAGGTTACTGGCAGGTGTCAGTAAAACCAGAAAATAGAGACAAAACCGCCTTCATTACTCCATCAGGTATTTTTCGTTTTAAACGTATGCCCTTTGGCTTACGCAACGCGCCAGCCACATTCCAAAGGATGATCGACCGCCTCCGAGCAGGACTGCCTGATGTATTGATCCTGGCGTATCTTGACGATTTAGTCATCCTGTCATCGTCATTTGATGAACACATGACCGACTTGCAACAAGTTTTCACTCGGTTAAGACAATTTAAGCTGCACGTTAATCGACCGAAATGTAGATTCGTCAGCCTCGAAGTTAAGTATTTGGGACACTTAATTGTACCGGGAGGAATCAAGCCGGATCCCGAAAAGGTAACTGCCATCCTTAATATGCCAGCGCCAAAGAATCCGAAACAAGTATTATCGTTTCTACAAACCGGATCTTGGTTTAGACGATTCATGCCGGGGTATGCCAGCATAGCAAAACCTTTGAATGAATTGACTAAGAGGAATACACCTTGGAAATGGGGTACGCAAGAAACAGAAGCATTTGAACAAATCAAAACTCTGTTAACTTCCGCGCCAATTCTTCGACAAGTGAATCCCGATCAACCATTTATCGTCAGGACGGATGCAAGTGGGTATGCACTGGGAGCAGCATTACTCCAGGGGGAGACCTCGGACGAACGACCAGTGGAATACGCTTCCCGTTTGTTGAGTCCAGCCGAAAGAAACTACAGTACCACAGAACGCGAGGCTCTAGCTGTTGTGTGGGCCGTAAATAAATTCCATGGGTATATAGAAGGAGCCCAAGTCAAGGTTCTTAGGGATCATCAACCTTTACGATGGCTAATGTCATTGAAATCTCCCAACGGAAGACTAGCTCGATGGGCATTAGCACTCCAACCGTACGAGTTAGATATTGAATATACTCCAGGAAGGTGTAACGCCATTGCCGATACACTTTCTCGGCTAACACCTGAAAATGACTCTGTAGATATATGTATTACTACAATAGACATGCCTACAGCCGACTTTGAAGAAACCCGCAAGCTGCAGATAGCTGATCCAGACCTGGCAAAAATCATAACTTCACTGGAATCCAATAATGATGTCATTGATGCACGACGATGGTCTGAACGCGGATTTCTTATACTTAACGGCATCCTTTATCGATTTTCACCAGATCACGATGAAGAAGAAGCTACACAAGTGGTTCCCAAGTCTGAAGTCCCGAAGATACTGTACGAGTATCACGACTCACCGTTAGCAGGCCACTATGGTGTGGACAAAACAATCAAGAAAATAATGTCTCGTTATTACTGGACCGGTATGCGACGTTCGATAACTAAGCACGTAAAAGAATGTGTGGAATGTCAGCGTTTCAAACCAAGCAATCTGAAACCAGCAGGTTTACTTCAAACCCCGATACAAAACAGACGTTTTGAAGTTCTGGCAATCGATCTTTTTGGGCCCCTACCAGAAACGGACGAGGGGTATAAGTGGATATTCGTTATAGAGGACACTAGCACCCGATGGATTGAGTTGTTTCCATTGAAAGCCGCCACTGCAGAAGCTTGTTCCCGATGTCTCGTGGACGAGATAATACTACGTTATGGAACTCCCCGTAGAGTTATTAGTGACAATGGGACACAGTTTGTGAGTGAGGTCATGCAGAAATGCGCTTACTGCATAGGATTCAAGCAGAATCTAACGCCATCCTACCACCCTGAAGCTAACCCGGTAGAGCGTAAGAACAGGTATATAAAAACACAACTGGCTATACTGACTGCTAGTTGTCACACACAATGGGTGAACTACTTACCTTGTATTAGATTTGCCATGAACACGACTACAAGTCTTGCTACTGGACATACTCCGTCTTTCCTCTGCTTTGGCCGTGAACTTCGTACACCTGATGATGTACACCGAGATTTACGTGCAATAATAGAAAATGTACCATTTGTGCCACAAATAACGCCATTTTTACGAGTCTTCGCTACTGCACTAACCGAGGCTCGTGAAGTTTGCGAACATCAACAAGACCAGTCGAAACTAAACGCCGACGCAAAGCGACGTCCGGCGCCAGACTACCAAGTGGGAGATAAGGTCCTCGTAGAATTGCATGCGTTGAGCAAAGCTCAGCAATCCTATTCCTCTAAATTTGCTCCACGACGAGACGGACCCTACCGTATCCATAAACAAATCTCTCCCAGCACTTACCAAGTTGCATCTATCAATAATCCTGACTCCCCTCTAGGAGTTTATCACACCTCTTCCCTAACCTCTTTTGTTGATAGTGAGAAGACACCAGACCCGCAGCCTGTCCGACCACTGCGAAAAAGGGGAAGACCGAAGAAAGGAGCAACGCAGTAATCGTTCTCTTCCTAACCTTTCCATAAGTTCGTCTTCAACTTATGTGGATGTCAAACGAAGGCGTACTTGTCATCCACAGGGGGAGGCTGTAACGACGAACCCCAGATGTGACGCCACTGTGTGCCCACGCACGCAGTTGCCGCTGACCGACAGACGTTGAAGCAGTACGACACAGCAAGCGACCGCGATAAGACGTATTGTGGTTTACTCAGATCGTAGTTTAAAATGAATTGTATTATCATATCTTAATATACATAGTTCGTAGAAAATACACGTTTTACTCATATCGTCAACCCACCCCACAACTTCTATTTCTTTTAAAGTTTTCTATTTTTATATTATACTGTTCTTACTTCGTACAAATATGGGCTATCTTCGTACATATTTAATAAATCTTCTACCTGTGTGTGTCCAAGCCATATTTATTTTCTGCAATCTTCAAAATATAAACAACTAGCGATCTGTTAGATTATTTAACCTTGATAAACGTCGAAATTCACGATTGCGTACTTAGTACGCATCTCCTATATGCATAAAATTGATGATAATAGAACTTGTTCTATTTTGGAAAAAAAATACATTTAGCGTCCATTTTGGTAATATTAATGAGAAAATTTACGTCTCTGCGTGTGTGACACGTTAAATTTTTGTACTTATCGGAAAATGAATATAAAAAATTTACAGAAACAATAATCGTGCCATGCAGACTTTAGATATAATTATACATGAGAAGATAAAAATGCAATTAAATTAATCTTTGGGTTATAAAATTTATCTTATTACGTGTACATGAAAAAAATATAAAATTAAATTTATTATAATACACACAGTCGTTATTCAGCGCTCGTAGTGAATAGACGTGTTATCCTCTCTGCTGTGCGCTAACAACTACAATTAAATAACCAACTAATAAATTTTTAAAAAACATTTGTTACCCAAAACCATAGCAACACAACAAATAATCTCTAGTGTATATAGTGACAGTGTTAAAACTAGGAGTGGTCTTCGGACCAACACTCCAAAGATAAAATGCCGGCCGACTCCACCACTAGCTCGCAAAGAGTCGGCCCAGGGAAAACCAAACGAGACAACTCAACAACATTATCCATCAAACGAAGAATAATAAACCCTACACAAAATATAACTATTCTCACCGAAAATCGATACCAACCATTATCGCCAGTAATAATGAACACAGAAACCGAATCAAACAACACAAACCACAACGAAAAAATAACTAAACTACCACCAATATTTGTTCCGGACGTAACAAATGTGAAACTACTACAAGATATAACTACATTAGCAGGTAAAACTACTTCATAAAAGCAGTAAGCAACAGCCAATTAAATATACAAATAAACATAATAGATAACTACAGGAAAACCATTCACATACTAAAAGAAAAAAGTTTAAAATTTCACACATACCAGCTAAAAGAAGAAAAGACGTACAGAGTTTTAATCAAAAACCTCCATCACTCTACCGACTTAAGCGAACTAAAAAATGAAATAGAAGAAAAAACCACATAGTTAAAAACATATTCAACATAAAACACCGTACCACTAAAGAACCGTTATCTATATTTCTAGTAGAACTTAAACAAGAACAAAATAACAAAGAAATATACAATATCGACTTCCTACAATATACCAAAGTAACTATTGAAGCACCTAGATCAAAACGTGAAATCCCACAATGCGCAAAGTGCCAAAGCTACGGACACACCAAGACCTATTGTCAAAGACGAGCACACTTCTTTAAATGTGGAGAACAACATCTAACAAGGGACTACCCTAAAAATAGAAACAGACCCGTCGTATACGCACTGTGCCAAGGTAACCACCCGGCTAATTACAAGGGTTGCTCGGTCTACAAAGAAATACAAAAAAGAAAATACCCCCAAGCAAGAGAAAGAGCCACAGTCTCCAACCCAAAACATACACAACCACTACTACAATTACAACATACGCACAAGCAACCACCACCAACGAGCAACAAACACAACACAACAACATCAAACTAGAACAGATGATGATAAAAATGATGGAACGGATGAATACAATGCTTAAACTGTTAACAACGTTAATCTCAAAACTCACAGGATAACAAGACACCTTAAAATAGCAATATGGAATGCCAATGGCTTGGCTCAGCATAGCCAAGAGTTAAATTTTTTATCATACATCACTATATTGACATAACATTAATATCAGAAACACACTTCACTAATAAATCTCATCTAAAAATACCTCATCATAAAATATACCATACAAACCACCCACCGAGGCACAGCCATAATAATTAAAGATACGTTAAAACACTACGAATTGCCGGAAAACATGTTGAACCACTTACAAGCAACATCAATAGTAGTCGAAGCTCTATACTGTCCTCCCAGACACACCATCAAAAAGGTAGACTTCGAAAGTTACTTCAATATACTAGGCAATAGATTCATAGCGGCAAGGGACTACTACGCCAAACACCCAGACTGGGGATCACGACTCGCAAATCCACGTGGGCGGGAACTATTAAAAACAATTCCGGGCAACCAATTGAATTACGTAACAACTAAAGAACCCACATACTGGCCTAGTGACAGGCAAAAAACGCCAGACCTTCTCGATTTCGGTGTAACAAAAAATATTTCCCAAAAATACATAAGAGCCGAATAAAACCACGAACTATCATAATAAATTTTTATTACCCAACAGGATAAACCCAATTACAGAGTAATACATAAAAGAACAAAAACACAAGAAAGCAAACATACATCAAAGTAATAAATTTTGTAACTTATTAGTATATAAAGTTAAATTATCTCTAATATTTAATTCGATACACACTGAGTTATAAGCACGACACATTGAATTAATTGGCGAATTATAATGATAACTTGTACGCGAAAAATTACATAAAAAAGTATTATTATTTCTAGTGTTACAAGCATTAACAAAAAAGTTTAATTGTGAAAGTAGTGTACTATCATCAACATAACAATTAATAATTTTGTATAAAAACAGGACTTGCTGTTTGACATTCTAATCAGCAATGGTTCTAAAGTGAAAGTATTAAGAAGAGATTTATACTCATCATTCGGCCAAAAATGAAACAATCGATAGCAAACAGTCTTACAAAACTTCTTCTGATTACCTTCTATAGCATTAATTAAATATCGTTGTGTAGGAAACCATATAATAGAACCATAGTACAACTTACTGAGAACTAATGATTCAAATAAAGTCTTGTAGCAATGAAGATTTTTAAATTCAAATGTAAAATAAAACCCAACATTTTATAACAGGATAGTTTCAGCATGGAAAATTAAATTTAGTTTAGAATCTAAAAAAGACCTAAATCTTTTATTATGTCAACACGCTTTAGAATTTCATTGTTCATAATGTACTCATAGTTGATCGTAATCGTTTTTTTTACTGTAACTAATTACCTGACATTTGCTAGTATTAAAATTTAAATGATTAATTTTCGACCAGTTGAATATTGATTGTAAATCCTTTTGTAAAAGGCCGCAATCATCAATGTCAGTAATAATGCGGAATAATTTAAAATCATCTACATACATCAGATATGTAGTTAGCGTGCTCGATAACAGATGTTAAATCGTTAATGAATAAGAGAAATAGCTGGGGACCTAGGACTGAGCCTTGAGGAACTCCAGAAAATGCTATGAAATTACCCAATTTAAATCCGTTACATTCCACATATTGCACCCTGTTGTACAAATATGACCTAAGTAAGAGGTACAATTTATCAGAAAAGCCAATAGTTTTCAATTTTTCTAAAAGTAATACATGGGAAACAGAATCGAAAGCCTTTGAAAAATCTGTATAAATCACATCGATCTGTTTTCTGTTACTAAAGGCATTGTAAATGAATTGAACAAAATTAGTTAGATTTGTAATAGTTGATCTACGAGGTACAAAGCCGTGTTGATGAGGACTTATATAATGTCTGGTCTGAAGTTGAATATGTTTGAACAAAGTATATTCAAAAATTTTTGCGACTGAATTTAAACAGGAAATGGGACGATAATTGCTAATTTGAGACTTGTCACCTGATTTAAATAGTGGAAATATTTTAGAAATTTTCCATTTATCTGGGACAATATTTGTTTTCAGGCAAAAATTGAATAGTATAGGTAACGGACAAGCTAAAATATCAGAACAACCTTTAAAAATATATACTGGTATATTATCTGGCCCCACAGAAATAGTATTATTCTGTGCCTTAATAGCATCAATAATTTCATTAAATGAGATTTCACTAATTTTAATTAAATTGCAGATAGAATTGGGAATATTAATAGCTGAGCTGTTGCAGTTAACATTAGAATTCTTATAAACACTTTTAAAAAAATCTGCGAAAGCTTCAACTATTTCTACACCAGATTGAAAAGATTGACCATCGCAATACATAGTTGTCGGAATTTTCCTTCTTTTTAATATAAGTCCAAAAATATTTGGGATCATTTACAATATTGTTTTGTAATGAACTCATATAATTAGTATAAGCTTTTTTTATTAATAATTTGCAAGAAGAGCGCAGTGTTTTATATTTATTTAAATGAAATATCAAACCATGTTTGGTGAACAGTTTCCTGTGATGTTCTTTTAGTTTTAACGTGTCTTTAATTTTTTTTGTGAACTAAAATGGAAATTTGTACGTTTTACAATTTTTGGAATACAAATATCGAGTACATCATAAATCATATCATAAAATTTTTGCACAGCATAGTTTACATTATCACAGGATTCTAATGATTGCCAATTAATATTACTGAGTAGGGAATAAAGCAGTTCATAGTTGCCTTTTTAAAAATTATATGACACTGGTTTTTGATTTGAGTTTGGTATAGCAATTATCAACAACAGAAATAACAATATTCAGTGCAGGGTGATTTTGCATCCTCTGACAATAAGGTATTTAAACATTTTGTTACATTACTATTTAAATTTGTGATAACAACATCAAGAATATTATTATTAGTGTTGAGAACATTGTTAACTTGTTCCAAGTTTAATAGATTTACAAATTGTAAGAAGTTATTAATTTGATTGTCGGTGAGATTTTCGGTATAATATTTAATTAAATGTGTTAAATTGAAATCGCCAACAATCAAAATATTACAATGAAAAATAAATGGCAATGCACTAAGCATTTCGTAGAAAGCAGCATATTCCATATTAGTAGTATCAGGTGGGATGTCAACTGCAACAATATAGATTGAGTTTAATGTGTTTTGGGACGCAATTTTTAAACAAACAAAGTCTATGTTAATTAATTCACAATTGATGTCTATACGTTGGGCACAGAAAGTGTCATTTACGTCAATAAGTACACCTCCCCCTCTGCTTTTTCCAGTCCGTACACGATCACGGTCACATCGAAAAACAGCGAAGCGTTCATCAAACAGTTCAGTAGTAAAGATGTTGTCGTTGAGCCCGGTGTCAGAGAAGACAAGGACATCGTATGTTGTGGATAATACGTTTAAATAAAGTTCTGCCAGTTTTGTGTTGATTCCACGCACATTCTGATAATAAACTGAAATGTTTTTCTTTACTAGTTTTTTGTCACACTTATACGCGGGACACCATTTAAGTATTTTATGCACAGGTTGTCTTCTCCAGAATCTTTGCGTCGATTAAGTTCAGTAATTAATTCTGTAAAATACTCTCTTTGCTTTAGAGTTTTATCACTAACAATTTTAATTGTGTTGAATTTAGTGCCTTTTATATTTTTAGCGTTTTTTATTATGTAAATAGCGTCTGCAGCACTTTTAAAAGAAACTTTTACAGGTCTTGGTTTATTATTAGCGCTATTCAATTTACACAAACGGTAATTTTTGAAATATGCAGTAACTACTGGTTTGGAAGATACTGTAGTTAAAAGCTCACTAATAGTTAAGGAATCAACATCGGAACTATCGGAGGAAGATGTATTATTTTCAGGAAGATTGTACAGAATTAAATTGTTTTGACGACTGCGCCGCTCATTTAATTCCGATACGATATCCTCAAATTCAACAAACTCCTCAAATTTAGTTTTTTTATTAAGAGAATACTCCGCTCTCAACTCTTTAATTTCAGTTTGCAAGCTTAGAATCAGTTGCTTTAATTCCGTGATCTCGTTGGGTTTAAGATCAGCAGAAGATGCACAGAGATTACTAAACCATTTTAGATTTTTCCTTGAATGTAGCAGTCTAGAGTTGGCCTGCGTTACTTGTACGCAATCGGCATGAAAAGATGTATAACAACCGTAAAATTTTAGAATTTAGGAATAAAAACTCGTAAAATTAAGTAGAGCACACCGCGGCAGGTTGATTAGCAATATTCAATAGTTGCGAACTTTGGTTACTCATACACTTACACAAAATAAATTCAATATAAATACAAAAAAAACCGCAATAATCGACAAAACTAAAGAAGCGATAAAAATATGTGTATATGCAGTAACTTTCTATATCTAGCTCATCAGACCACTCTCCTGTAATAATGTACATAAACAATGAAATACTAAAAATAAACAGAGCACCCACTCTTCACAACAAACATACAGGCTGGGAGTCATTTAAAGAAATGCTAGACAAGGAAATAAATATAAAAGTACCTCTAAAAATCAATTCAGACATACACGAAGCTCTCGAACATCTAATACAGACCATCCAAAAAGCAGCTATCAACACCCCTATTGAATGAAAAACAAATATCAAACGCTAACGAAATAAAAAGACAAATCGCAGAAAAAAGATGCCTACGAAAAATCTGGCAATACAATCGAAACCCACAGAACAAAACAAGATTAAACCAAGCGCAGAAAAAGATAAAACAAACCTTAAACGACTGGAAAAATAGCAACATTCAAGAACACCTAAGCAAATTAACAAATACAGGATCGACAGAGTACTCCCTCTGGAAAGCCACCAAATATCTAAAAAATGACATCAGAATACCACCAATCAGAACCTCCGATAACAACTGGGCAAGAAACGATATAGAAAAATGAAACGCTTTCGCAAAGCACTTTGTAAGCGTATTCCAACCACACCAAATAATAAAAGCAGAAGAAACAAACATAAAACAGTACCTGGAAACTCCAGACCAACTTTCACCACTAACAAAAAATATCAGCATGCATGAAATAAAAGAAATAATAAGAAAGACAAACCCAAAAAAATCCCCAGAATACGACTTAATAACCGGAAAAAACCTTAAAGAACTATCATAAAAAACAGTATAACTAATCACATTCATTTTTAATGCCATATTAAGACTAAGCTACTATCCACCCCAATGGAAAAGAGCTCAGATCATCTTAATTCACAAACCTGGAAAACCCGAAGAGGAAATGACTTCTTATAGACCAATAAGCTTACTTTAGAAAACTCTAATGTCACGAATAAAACCAATTCTTGAAGAAAAGAATATAATACCAAATTACCAATTGCATAGAAACGTAAGTAAAATCCAAACAAGCCTAGAAGAAAAAGAATACTGCTCCGATGCCTTCCTGGACATAACCCAGGCATTCGATAAAGTCTGGCACGACGGACTCATCAATAAACTAAAAAAGAACCTTACAAACAACTTACACCAACTACTAAAATCGTACCTTATAGGCAAGCAATTCCAGGTGAGATACAACAAAGAACTCTCCGACCTACATCCATTAAGATCAGGAATCCCACAAGGAAGTGTCCTTGGACCAATCCTGTACCTGATAAACACAGCCGATCTACCAACCTCAGCAAAAACCACAATCGCAACCTTTGCAGACGACACCGCCGTGCTGGCCTCCAATACAAATCCAGAAGAAGCCTCAGCCGCACTACAAGAAC
The DNA here is from genome assembly GCA_911728475.2 of Pterostichus madidus. Classification (NCBI taxonomy): domain Eukaryota; kingdom Metazoa; phylum Arthropoda; class Insecta; order Coleoptera; family Carabidae; genus Pterostichus; species Pterostichus madidus. Next base: position 12,515,777 of record OU452311.1, read on the forward strand.
ACCTTAACAAAATACAGAACTGGTTAAACGTATGGAAAATAAAAGCCAACGAATCCAAGTCAACGCACGTCACATTCACTACCCGCCGAGAAACATGCCCACCAGTCCACCTAAACAATTCCCCACTACCGCAAGCAGAATCCGTTAAATATTAAGGATTACACCTGGACAGACGTAGAAACTGGGATAAACACATAAAAGCAAAAAGACTACCACTAGGGATAAAATACAGAAAGATGTACTGGCTTCTAGGAAAAAACTCAAAATTAACGACAGAAAACAAATTACTCCTATACAAATCCATACTCAAACCCATATGGACGTATGGCATACAACTGTGGGGCACAGCCAGCAATTCCAACATTGAAATCCTGCAGAGGTTCCAGTCCAAAGTACATAGAACAATTGTCAACGCACTCAGATATATTACAAACCACGCACTCCATGAAGACTTAAAAGTGAAAACCGTCAAAGAAGAAATCAAAACCGCAAGTGCCAAATACCTAGCCAAGCTCTAAAACCATCCAAACAATAGTGCAGTATCCCTACTAGACAACAGCAGTGCCACATATAGACTAAACAGATTTAATCCTCTAGACTTACCTTTTAGATTCAGTTAAGTATCATAATATCAATAAGTTATTGTAAGGAAGAAGATCACTGGACCTCTCTTTCACATGTTTATTCACACTTAAACCATTTACTCATTATATTAATGAGATAGATTGTAAATATAAATTAAATTAAAAATAATAATATTATAATACACAAAAATATAATATAATTGGTATTCACATAAATCTTAACTATTCTAGATATTATTCATTTTATTGAGACTCATTCAGCAATTTTTACATGTCACTAAATTTTTTAGTAGACACATGTTTGATACCTTTGAGTTTGGTTAAAATTTCAGGAAAAATGCTTGTCCTGTCACCCCGATTGATATCTATTGAATTGAATTCTCTGAATTTATTAGTACTTTTAAATATTAAACCTGAAAATTAAAACTTACCATCACTTTCTGAGGTTGCGTACATATTTGGTACGGTGTATCGTACTTAAAGTAATATTTTCTTAGTTTTATTAGACATCATTACTGAATAGTTTATTGTTTGTAATGTAAAAAATAATAATATTGTAACCGAAGATGTAGTACTTCCGGAGCGAAGTGAGACAATTGTGAAAGCACAGCTTGACGGAAAATTTTGTGCAGGGCGTGGAACCCCGAAATAATGATGAAGAAACTGGTCGTGGAGTGATAGTCGCAAAATCACTGGTAAAGGCCAACAAGATAATACCAGGTAGAATAATGAACATAAATAATTATGCGGTTACAATTAAACAAGGCACTATAGTAGGGGAATGTTCATCCGTATCTTAGATTATTAGAACAATGGTAGATAAGAAAACCCCAACTAGCAAGATTCCGGATACTTTATTCAATTAAATATCAACATCTTTTCACGGACTGACATCTGACGATAAAATCAAAGCGAAGAACTTAATTAGCAAGTATCAAGATATTTTTTAATATGACAAGAAATCCAAGGGCAGAACGAATGTTGTGCACCATAAAATCTACACTGGAGATGCAAGACCCATCTGTCATGGAGCAAAACGATTACCACTGGCAAAGCGTGAAGAAGCTGAAAAAAATTGAAGAAATGAAGAAAGAAAGCGTGATTGAACCTTGGGAAAATGACTGTCAAACAGCATTTGAAAAATTGAAGGATTCTCTAACAACCGCGCCAGTCTTAAGTTATCCTCTTCCGGAAGGGAGATTCATTCTGGATACAGACGCCAATGTTGGGATTGGCGGTGTCCTTTCTCAAGTACAAAATGGTCGTGAAAACGTTATTGCCTACTTCAGTAAAACACTGTCGAAACCGGAAAGGAACTATTGCGTCACCAGAAAAGAGTTATTGGCAGTTGTGAAGTCCGCCGAGCATTTCTACAAATATTTATACGGCAGAAGATTCCTGATAAGAACTGATCATGCTGTCTTGAAATGGCTATTACAATTTAAGAATCCAGAAGGTCAGGTAGCCAGATGGATCGAAAGGTTGCATAAATATGATTTTAACATTGAACAACGAGTGGGAACGAGCCATCGCGTTGTCCAGGAGACCGTGTTCCGAAGAATGCACGCATTGTTGCCGAGTGGAAGAGAAGCAAGCTGCTGCGTTAAGAACAATAGTAGTCGATTATGAATGGCAACCGGAAGAATTGCGGAAAATCACGAAAATGATCCGTATTAAAAAATTATAATAAATTGGAAGAAAAACGGGGACAAACCGATTTGGAAAGATGTTGCACCATACTCCCAAAATGTAAAATCGCACTGGGCGCAATGGGACTCTTTAATAATTGAAGAGGGTCTCTTCAAACGTGCCTTGGAGAATACGGCAGGTAGTGAGCAGAGAACTCAGTTACTAATCCTTAAGAACAGGGAACCTCAAGTATTGAAAGAGATCCACGACGGATCTGCTGGAGGACACCTTGGAGTCAACAAGACTTCTGAGAAGTTGCGAGAACGATTTTACTGGCTAAATTGTAAAGAAGATGTTAAAGAGTGGTGCACGAAATGCGTGATTTTCGCTGCAAGTAATGGGCCACATAGGAAACGTAGAGCCCCAATGCGTCAGTACAACGTAGGAAGCCCATTTGAACGCATTGCAATCGGTGGAGCTGGACCATTCCCAAAAACTGAGGACGGCAACAAGTATTTAGTAGTCTTCATGGATTACTTCACTAAGTGGGTTGAAGCTTACGCTCTGCCCAACCAAGAAGCGGTCACCGTCGCTGGTGAAGGAATATATAAGTCGATCTGGAGTACCGCGCGAAATACACACCGATCAGGGACGAAACTTCGAGTCTGTTTTGTTTCAAGATATCTGCAAAATATTAGACATTCATAAGACAAGAAGGACTGCATTACATCCGCAGTCGGACGGCACCAAAGAGACTGGGATCGTCATCTGCATATGTTTTTGATGGCATATCGTTCATCTGTGCTTGAACCAACAGGACAGATATTTATATATATATATATATATATATATATATATATATATATATATATATATATATATATATATATATATATATATATATATATATATATATATATATATATATCAACATATTATGGAGTAAATCTGATATTAGTAATATAAGTTAAATAATTCTCTATTTGTTTCTAGTACAATAATATAAAGTTATTTCAATAACGTTATAATAATCAATAACGTTCTTAGAAAAAGAAACATTTTGTAACATTATTCTCTATGAATTAATATTGAATGTTTTAGTAACAATATTTGTATTGTAACGAATTTAAAGCCAGACAGTCGAGAACATTCCAGAAACCTTCTCGAGAAACAAATGCGTAACAGCGTGACCTCACTTGAGTTCGCTCGCATGTCTGAGCGTGTGGTTTGACGGAATATTCTAGGACATTCTGGAATATTCGAGAACTGTTCTACGCACGGGAGTATATAAGCCGAGGTCGAGTGGCTGAGTGGACAGTTGACAGTTGACAGTAGACTTCGAACTTGTAATATAAATGTGGTGAAATAAATAACAGCTCAAGTGTACGTAATATAAATAATAGTGTTAGTGACCGTTATATAAATAATATTTGTGTTTAAATATTTATTGTAGTGTTAATTAGTTTTAAATAAGTTTCTGTTATTTTTATATTCATTAATTAAATAAATAGTTTTATTTTCGTTTAACATAAATAGTTGTGAGTCATTTCTGTGCCTTAAACATTCTACACACTTCCAGAAAGACGAAAAACGTTACAATTGGTGTCAGGTGTGGGGTTATTAAATAGTGAAGTGTGTAATAAAAATAAATAAAATGGCGTCGTTCGGTTTAAAACTAAGTGAATTAAAAGTTGTGGACCTAAAGCGGGAATTAGAGGAGCGAGATTTAGACTCGTCCGGATTAAAATCAACGTTACAACAACGTCTGCGAGAAGCTTTAGTGGCGGCAAATCTGGATCCTGAGGAATATATTTTTGAAACTGGTTCGAATGACAATCGTAAAATGTTGGAGAAATTAGAAGAAAATTCCAGAACTTTGCAAAAGCAGTTGGAAGAAAGTTCTAGAACTCTAAAAGAAGAATTAGCAGAAAATTCTAGAACTTTGAAACAGAAGTTTGAAGAAAGTTCCAGAATCCTAAAAGAAGATTTGGCAGAAAACTCTAGAACTTTTGAACAGAAGTTAGAAGAAAATTCTAGAACATTGGAGCAGAAATTGGAAGAAAGTACTAGAACTCTAAAAGAAGAATTAACAGAAAGTTCTAGAACTTTAAAAGAAGAATTAACAGAAAGTTCTAGAACTCTAAAAGAAGATTTGGCAGAAAATTCTAGAACTTTGGAGCAGAAGTTAGAAGAATATTCTAGAACATCCGAAGACAATTCTAGAATTTTAAAAGAAGAATTAGCAGAAAATTCTAGAACTTTGGAACAGAAGTTTGAAGAAAGTTCCAGAATCCTAATAGAAGATTTGACAGAAAATTCTAGAATTTTAAAAGAAGAATTGGAACAGAAGTTAGAAGAAAATTCCAGAAATTCTGAAGAACGTTCTAGAATTTTAGAACAAAAAGTAGAACAGTTAGAAAATAAATTCCTCACTGCAACTGCAGCATCGAGTTTATGTCCTGGTGTGGCTGAAACAGAAGCAGCAAGTGAAAGGAAAATAGCAAAAGGTGAGACTGCATCAACAATTCGTATAAAAACACCGGAATTTGATGGAAAAACATCATGGCCGAATTATTTGAGGCAATTTGAAGCTGCTGCAAAAGCTAACGGATGGTCACCGAGAGAGAAAGCAATTTCATTGACAGTAGCGTTGCATGGAAATGCCGTCGATATCTTGCAGATACTGAAGCAAGAAGAACAAGAAGACTACGACCAGCTGGTTAAGCATTTAGATATGCGATATGGAAATGCGCACCTAGAACAAGTGTATCAAACGCAATTAAGAAATCGATATCAGAGGTCGAATGAAACTCTCCAAGAATTTGAAGCTGACGTTGCTCACTTGGTTCGCCTCGCACATCCTACAGCCCCGGACAGCGTATTAGAGTGTTTAGCTATTCTAACATTTATTTATGGAATCCGAGATGGCGAAATTCAGCAAGCACTAAGATTGGCTCGACCAAAAACATTAGCCGATGCACTCTCTCATGCTTTAGAACAAGAAGCTGCAAAACTAGCTTCGCGTAGCCAATCCAGGGTACGATCAATTAACAGCGCAAGGAAGAACGAAGATAGTGAAGACATAGAAGAGAAGCTACGACGAATCGCTACCGAAGTGCTTAAAGGCAAGAAGAAAATGCGTTGTTGGAACTGCGGTGAACTAGGACATCCGCAAAGGTTTTGTGGAAAATTGCTGAAAAAGAAAACAGAAGCTGAGTCAGAGAAACCAAGTCGGGTTGATAAAAGAGGACAGTCGTCGACCTGTAATTTGGTAACATCATATTCCATCGGACATGTCGCCTCTCTTTGTCATCAAGTCAACAGCATTTTCGTGGATGGTCTTGTTGACGGAAGGCCACTCAAAATGTTGCTGGATACGGGTGCGACAAAAACAATAATAAGATCCGACTTGACTAAGAAGTTTGCTCTAACACAATTATATCCGACTAAGTGGCGATTACGTACAGCAACTGGAGGACTAGCTACATCATCAGGAGAGTTAGATGTGACCATCAACATTGGGAACACCTCCCTCAAACATCGTGTGTTGGTAGCTGAAATCGAAGATGACTTTATTCTTGGAATGGACGTCATGGAAAAATATGGTTTTAAACTGGACCTCAAGCACGGCGTAATAGTGGTTAATGATGAAGAACTCGTACTACATCCACGAGACGACGAAGTTGCACGTGCTTTGGTAACAGAAGATGTAGTACTTCCGGAGCGAAGTGAGACAATTGTAGAAGCACGACTTGACGGAAAATTTTGTACAGGCAATGTTACCATGTTGGAACCCCGAAATAATGATGAAGAAACTGGTCGTGGAGTGATGGTTGGAAAATCACTGGTAAAGGCCAACAAGATAATACCAGTTAGAATAATGAACATTAATCAGTATCCGGTTACAATTAAACAAGGAACTATAGTAGGGGAATGTTCATCCGTATCTTCGATCATTAGAACAATAATAACTCAGAGAACTCCAACTAGCACGATTCCGGATACACTGCTCAGTCAAATATCAACATCTTTTCACGGACTGACATCTGACGAGAAAATCAAAGCGAAGAATTTAATTCACAAGTATCAAGATGTCTTCGAATATGACAAGAAATCCAAGGGTCGAACGAACGTTGTCCGGCATAAAATCTACACTGGAGATGCAATACCCATCCGCCAAGGAGCAAGACGATTACCACTGGCAAAGCGAGAAGAAGCTGAAAGGATAATAGAAGAAATGAAGAAAGAAGGCGTGATTGAACCATCAAGTAGTCCATGGGCTTCACCAGTGGTATTAGTGAAGAAGAAGGATGGATCCACACGATTCTGTGTAGATTACCGTCAACTTAACAACGTGACGAAAAAGGATAGTTATCCACTACCCCGAATAGACGATACACTGGACACGTTGGCTGGGTCAAAAATATTTTCGACGTTGGATCTAAAAAGCGGATACTGGCAAGTTGACTTGGACCCGAAAGACCGTGAAAAGACAGCTTTTACCATCGGAACAGGGCTTTGGCAATTCACAGTTATGCCATTTGGACTTTGCAATGCTCCTGCAACATTTGAACGACTTATGGAAACCGTGTTAGCTGGGCTGTCATGGAAAACCTGTTTGGTGTACCTCGATGATATTATTGTGGTTGGAAAAACATTCGAGGATCACATGAAGAATTTGGAAGAAGTTTTCCAATGATTGAAACAGGCAAATCTCAAGCTCAGCCCGAAGAAGTGTCATCTGTTCCAGAAGAAAGTGCATTATCTCGGACATGTGGTTTCTGGTAAGGGAATTGCAGTGGATGAGGACAAAATAAAAGCTGTAAAGGACTGGCCAGTACCAAAGGACAAGCATGAATTGAGAAGTTTCCTTGGTTTATGCACTTACTATCGGCGATACGTGCAAGGATTTGCCAACATTGCAAAACCACTGACACGGCTTACTGAAGAAGGTAGAAGATTTGTTTGGGAAAACGACTGTCAAACAGCATTTGAAAAATTGAAGGATTCTCTGACAACCGCGCCAATCTTAAGTTATCCACTTCCGGAAGGCAAATTCATTTTTGGATACCGATGCCAGTAATGTTGGGATTGGCGGCGTACTCTCTCAAGTACAAGGTGGTCGTGAAAAAGTTATTGCCTACTTCAGTAAGACACTGTCGAAACCGGAAAGGAACTATTGCGTCACCAGGAAAGAACTATTGGCAATTGTGAAGTCCACTGAGCATTTTTACAAATATTTATATGGCAGAAGATTCCTGATAAGAACCGATCATGCTGCCTTGAAATGGCTATTACAATTCAAAAATCCAGAAGGTCAGGTAGCCAGGTGGATCGAAAGGTTGCAGGAATATGATTTTACCATTGAACATCGGGCGGGAACTAGCCATCGTAACGCTGACGCGTTGTCCAGGGGACCATGTTCCGAAGAATGCAAGCATTGTTGCCGAGTAGAAGAGAAGCAAGCTGCTGCGTTAAGAACAACAGTAGTCGATGATAAATGGCAACCGGAAGAATTGCAGAAAGATCAGGAAAATGATCCGGATCTGAAGATTGTCATAAATTGGAAGAAAAACGGGGATAAACCGATTTGGCAAGATGTTGCACCATACTACCAAAAAGTGAAATCGTACTGGGCGCAATGGGACTCTTTAATAATTGAAGAGGGTCTCCTAAAACGTGTTCTGGAGAATGCGGAAGGTACAGAGCAGAGGACTCAGTTACTAATACCTAAGAACAGGGTACCTGAAGTGTTGAAAGAGATCCACGACGGATCTGCTGGAGGACACCTTGGAGTCAACAAGACTGCTGAGAAGTTGCGGGAACGATTTTACTGGCTGAATTGTAAGGAAGACGTTAAAGAGTGGTGCAAGAAATGCGTAGTTTGCGCTGCAAGTAATGGGCCAAATAGGAAACGTAGAGCCCCAATGCGTCAGTACAACGTAGGAAGCCCATTTGAACGCATTGCAATCGACGTGGCTGGACCACTTCCCGAGACTAATGATGGCAACAAGTATATAGTAGTCGTCATGGACTACTTCAGCAAGTGGGTTGAAGCTTACCCCCTGCCCAACCAAGAAGCAATCACCGTCGCTGAGGTATTGGTGAAGGAATGCATATGCCGATTTGGAGTACCGCACGAAATACACTCCGATCAGGGAAGAAATTTCGAGTCGTTTTTGTTCCAAGATATCTGCAAAATATTAGACATTCGTAAGACAAGAACGACTGCATTACATCCGCAGTCGGACGGCATGGTTGAGCGAATGAATAGAACGATCAACAGATATCTGTCGAAAGTTGTCTCTAACCACCAAAGAGATGGGATCGTCATCTACATATGTTTTTGATGGCATATCGTTCATCTGTGCATGAAACAACAGGACAGACACCCGCAAATATCGTATTCGGACGTGAGTTGCGGTTACCGTGCGATTTGAAATTTGGATGTAAACCTGGAGAAGATCTAGCTGGGGAAGATTACGTCACCGATTTACGAAGAAGAATGAATGACATTCACGAACAAGTTCGTTCAAACATCCGAACTTCAAGTGACAGAATGAAAGATCATTATGACATCAGGGCAGAAAAGGGAGGATATAGAACTGGAGAGTCGGTATGGTTATATAACCCACAGAAGCGTCGTGGTCTATCGCCGAAGCTACAAACATGCTGGGACGGACCCTATGAAGTGATGAAGAGGATAAATGACGTTATCTACCGAATTAGGAAAATACCGACTGGGAAGCCGCGAGTAGTCCATTTTAATCGACTGGCCCCTTTTTCTGGAAATAACCATGAGGTTAGTGATGTTCGTGCAGCAAATGTTCGCTGCATTCAAGATCATGAACATGAATTAACATTTGGAGACTTCATGAAGAAATATTCCACCGGTCACAAAGCACGGTACGGAGTGACAAAAGAAGAACATCGAGATTTGTTCTTGGTGCCTTTGGAGTATTCCATAGCCCACTGTGTGGCAGAAGACTTAAACATGTCTCGAGGAATTGCTACAGTATTTAAAAGGAAATTTGGACGGCTACAAGTCCCAGCCAATCAGCGTCCATCTGTTGGAAGAACACTAAAACTGCGCGAAAACTCAGAACACAAACGGTACTATTTAGTCACCAAGGCACGATCATCTCAGAAGCCCACCTATCGCACCTTATGGGAGGCACTGGAGTATATAAGCCGAGGTCGAGTGGCTGAGTGGACAGTTGACAGTTGACAGTAGACTTCGAACTTGTAATATAAATGTGGTGAAATAAATAACAGCTCAAGTGTACGTAATATAAATAATAGTGTTAGTGACCGTTATATAAATAATATTAGTGTTTAAATATTTATTGTAGTGTTAATTAGTTTTAAATAAGTTTCTGTTATTTTTATATTCATTAATTAAATAAATAGTTTTATTTTCGTTTAACATAAATAGTTGTGAGTCATTTCTGTGCCTCAAACATTCTACACACTTCCAAAAAGACGAAAAACGTTACAGTATAATAACCAATATAAGGTGCTTTCGAGTTAACGTGAAAGTGACCTGGGTTGTAATAATCCGAGTTACTTTGCACCGTGCTAGTTTAGCTCTCAACGAGAACGTTCCCGCAGTATAAGTTTATATTGAGAGCGGCAAATTAATTCTATTTCAAGTTATTTATTCCGCGATCACATAATAGAGAAGATTTCTGATTTATTACAAAGCTCTACATATATACGTAAATAAGGATTTAATTCAATGTGAAATTGAAAATTTAGTTGAAATAAGAATAATTTATAACCACACACACCACACAATTCACATGACGTCATGATCTACTGTTACTGCGTTTATTACGGCATAACATCAAAATTACATCTCGGAGCGTTGATTTATATTGATATTATTATAAAAATAAAAATAAATAAATATATCATCACGCCTTCTACCCATTACTGGGTGTGGCACTCTGCTGAAGCAGATCTCGGTAAGTGATATATTTTGCGCGTGAAGTGCGGTTACCAGTCGTCAAATCACGGCCCCCAAACATGTTAGTGGTGGAGGAGCCACAGGGATAGCTTTTTCAAATTATGAAAATTTTTCGCCTGTGGGAATCGAACCAGGGACCTCAGGATCCACAGGCCGACTTCATAACACTGAGCTAGCCATCCCATATTATTATTATTATTATTAACTAGACGAACGAAAACAGAAAGAGAGAAAGAGTAGAACAAGAATTAGAACAAGCCAATATGTTCAAAAAGAGCAAAATAATTACAAGATCATCAACACAAGACAAAAACAAAATGAATACGGATGAGATGCAAAAACTGCTAAATAGAATGGCTTAAGATATCAAAAAAGACATTAAAAAATAAATCAATAAAAACCATCCTGAACTGAAAAATAAAATTAAAGAAGAAATAACTTAGGTTAAAAATTAGATCAAAAATAATTCGAACATGATCTCGAAATTGCAAACAGAAATTGAACAAAAAGAACAATCTTGGAACAAACAAAAAACTAGATTTAGAAGATAAGGTTAACAACTTAGAGAGGAAACTAGAATCGCAAGAAAGAAGAAATAAGAAAAACAATATAGTCATTAGTGGTTTACGGATAGAACCAAAGAATATGGAAAAAGAAATAAAAGAATTCATAAAGCAAGAATTATAAGTAAACGTCGAAATATTATTCACTCACTATAAATGCATCGACAAATATGAAAGGAAAATAATAAATGATGTCAAAGTTAGTAGAGGCCCAGAAATATATAGCGATCATTACTTACTTACCGGCTTATTAAAGACAACAAAAGATATAAACCAAAACACGAAAAACATCACAGCAGAAAAAATACACGAGAAAATTAGAACATATAAATTGACTGAACGAGAATGCGTAGTAAAATACAAGGCATCTTGATAAGAGCTGCGAAAACAGTATGCGGTATCTCCAAAATGCGGTATCTCCAAAATAGACTCTAAGGTAAAACAAACAAATTGGTGGAATGATGAAATAAATAGAGAAACCAAGTTGAAGAAAAATATATGGAGGCAATACTTAAGCAATAAAACGGAGGCCACCTACAGAGTGTATAAGGAACAAAGACAACAGACGAAATAATTAGTGTGAGCGGAGAAAGAAAATACTTGGGTAAATTTCGGAATTAAAATGGAAATAAACAGTAAAGAAAATAATAAACTGTTTTATAAAGTACTCAAAAACCTCGGACAAGATAAGCCGGTAGCATTAAATCAAATAAAAGATACTGATGGTCAAATAATAACAGAAGAGGCAGGAGTATTAAAAAGATGGAAAGAATACTTCCAAGAAATACTAACAATAGTAGAACCGACAACACATACCAAAGAAGTAGAGATGACAGGAATAAATACTGCAGAAACAGAAATATATGTTGATACGGCAGAAGAGGTAATAACAATTGCGGAATTACAACAGGCAATTAAACAAACAAAAATGGGAAAGCGACAGGACATGACGGCATTGATAGTGAAATGTTAAAGAACATGGAAGAAGAAGGTACACTACTTTTCTATGAGATATGCAAGAAAGCCTGGAACTGAGGAAGGACCCCTGAAGACTGAAATATGGGAATTATATTACCTATACACAAGAAAGGCGACAGACTCAACTGCCAAAAATATCGTGGTATAACTCAACTGTGCACGGCATGTAAGGTATACGAAAGAATCCTGGAACAAAAATTAAGAAAAACAATAGAACCACAATTAAGTAACTCGCAGAGTGGTTTCAGAAGAGGCCACAGTATACATAACCATATATTCAGTCTGAAAGAAATAACACAGAAAATGGTGAGACCAAAACAAAGCAGCCTACGTAGCCTTTCTAAATTTAGAAAAAGCGGATACCAAGAAAGAAAATTTGGGATAGTCTGATAAAAAGAGGCATAAAGAGAAATTTAATTACAGCAATAAAAAGTATATATGGAAATAATAGCAATTACGTTAGAATAAAATATGCAATATCGGACGAATTTAATACACTGAATGTATTAAGACATGGAGAAGTATTGAGTCATGTGTTATTCATCGTAATGATGGACGACATCATAAAAGAATTCAGAGAGGAAATGACGAAGTTAAACGTAGACTATAGAAATCTAACGAGAATAAATATTACAGAGTGTGTTTTTGCAGATGCCGCTGTAATATTTGCACACAGCACAAAAGAACTACAAATAAATGTAACTATCTGGAAAGAAATTTTGGAGATATTTAATATGTAAGTAAATCTATCCAAAACAAAAGTTATGGTACTATCGAGACAAGAAGTGGAAATGAATATAAAAATAGAACACACAATAGAACAAGTAAAAGACTTTGTATACGTAGGGGTTACACTAAGCAGTACTGGAAGTCAAGAAGCCGACATTAATAAGAGGATAGAGATGATAGCTAAACTTTACTAAATTCCTAAATAAAAACAAAATCGCCAAGGAAACAAAACTAACAGTGTACAAAACTATATATCTACCTATTTTGACCTTTGGTAGCGAATCCTGGGTACTCACAAAGAAGCAGAAGAACCAATTTCAAACGATGGAAATAAAATACTTCAGAATAGTCCTAGACGTGACTAGAAGAGATAAAATAATGAATCATATAATTAGAGATGAACTGAAAGTAAAAACATTAGCTAGTAATATATAAATGAAGCAGCTACAATGGCTTGGACACAAAACAAGAATGACAAATGATAGACAAGTTAAAAATACATGGGAAGCTCGAACTGCAAAAGGAAGAACTTGGGGAAGACCCTGGAAAACGTGGAAAGACACAATAGAAAATATACTTGCTGAAAGAGGATAAATTTGGCAGAACGCAAGAACCATGACAAGAAACAAGAAATTATGGCGCGACTTCGTCCAAGCACAACAGTAAATAAGTTTATTTCTGATTACTTATAAGTTGGATATTAATGGCAACAACTAATAACCTGTAAACATATTAAATATATAATTTGTATCTTTACACCTTCGAGTAGAAAAGATTTTGATTATATATATATATATATATATATATATATATTATATCTTTAGATACTGAAATAATTTTTTTGATAACATGCTACTTTTATTTCAATAGATAAAATCTAAATAATAGATACTTATCAAAAAATCTGTAATGCATTTAGATCCTAAGTGAATAACAAAAGTTTACAATTACAGCTTAACATCTATATATATATATATATATATATATATATATATATATATATATATATATATATATCTATATATATATATATATATATATCTATATATATATATATATATATATATATATATATATATATATATATATATATATATATATATATATATATATATATATATATATATATATATCTATATATATATATATATATATATATATATATCTATATGTATATATATATATATATATATATATATATATATATATATATATATATATATATATATATATATATATATATATATATATATATATCTATATATAAGTTAAGTGATATGCAAGGTGGTTTTTTGCCTGAGAGAGGATGTGTGGATCAATTGTTTTCTCTTCGTATGATTGTTGAAAAGTCACTTGCTAAGAACAAGAAGGTGTTCTGTGGCTTTCTCGATCTTAAAAAAGCATATGATAGTGTTCATCGTGAGACATTATGGAATGTACTGTTACAGTACGGTATAAATGGTAATTTGTTGGGGGCAATTCGTGCGCTGTACGAAGGTAGTGAGGCTGCGGTGAGAGTTAATGGTAGATTGAGTGATTGGTTTTGTATAGACATTGGCGTGAAACAAGGTTGTGGGATGTCTCCGTGGCTCTTTAATTTGTACATGGATGTATTGTTACGAACGGCGTTGAATGGGGTGGATGGTGTACATATTGGTGGTAGTGTTGTGCCTGCGTTAGCGTATGCGGATGATGTGGTTGTTATGGGTGAATCTGAAGAGCAATTGAGACGAATGATTCTAAATATAAATGAAGTAGGAAAAGATTTAAATTTGTTATTAAATGTCGATAAATGTAAAGTGTTCGTGTTTGAAAAGAGCGATTTGATGACTGATTGTAATGTTTCGGTGAATGGTGTGAGATTGAGTCAAGTGAATGAGTTTTTATATTTGGGTAGTATGTTTTCAAGGGATGGACGTATTGATTGTGAGATTGAAAGAAGAGTATCTGCGGGACGCAAGGTATTGGGTGCTTTGGGAACCTTTGCTCGAAATGTGAATGTATCCAGAGATGCTCGATTGAGTGTGTATAATGGTGTTTTAGTGCCTACATTGATGTATGGTAGTGAATGTTGGGTGTGGATGAAGAAACATGAACGTCGTATAACTGCTGTGGAAATGAGGTATTTGCGGGGTGTGTGTGGTTATACTAGAAGAGATCGTGTCCGGAATACATTGGTGTATGATGAGTGTGAAATTGAGAAGAATGTAGTTAGAAAAGTAGGTATGAGTCAGTTGAGATGGTTTGGGCATGTTGAACGTATGTCGAATGAGAGATTAGTGAAACAGGTATATGTTGGTGAAATTGAGGGTGAAAGATTGCGTGGGCGACCTATGAATAAATGGATGAATATGATAGAAGGATTGTTGCGTGAACGAAAGTTTCCGAGTACGAGGAACAAACGTGCTTGTATGAAAGGAATTATGAATGTGGATGAAGCAAAAGTGGTGTGTCAGGATAGGAACGTTTGGCGAAGATTAATTGCGGAATGAATCTGATGATTTCAGAAAAGCGCAGGGTTTTAGATTTTAGTTTCGTTGTTTAGTAATTTCATTAGAGTGTTTACCTGTAATTGTGTGAAATTCACTTTCAAAAACAAGCGCAGGGACGACACTCCCTTCGTTTCTTATCTTTTTTATTCTTTTCTGATCTTACATTGAGTGTTTAACTGCAATTGTGTGGAATTTACTTCCAAAAACAAGCGTAGAGCGACACTCCCTTCCTTTCTTATCTTTTAATTCGTTTTCAGTTATTACGTAGTGTTTAACTGCAATTGTGTGAAATTCACTTTCAAAAACAAGCGAAGGGCGACGCTCCCTCCCTTTCTTATCTTTTTGTTTCATTTTCAGATACTGCATTGTATGGTCTTTTCTTTCATATATAAGTGCAGACTATCGCTTTCATCTTTTCTAATCTTGTAGATTCGTTGTTAGTTTCGTTATTAGATTCGTTGTTAGGAGTAAACGTGAGTAATTTGAGATTTTTTTTTTTTTTTTTTTATGCATTCGTTATGTACGTTGAAGAAAGAAATGAATGGTAAGTGAAAAGGAATGATGTGATTGAAGGTTTGTTGTGTGATAATAATTTCGTGTGTAATAAATGAATGAGTTTATATGGAGTGATCTATGAAAGTGGTTGAAGTGAGGGTGGTGTGTTTGGATGAAAATGTTTGACGATGACTGGTTGTTTGATGAGTGTGATGAGTGAATGTTTTATGAGTGATTTTAGGGTTCGTGCTACCCCATTTGTTGGGATATAGCGTGAAGATATGTATGTATGTATGTATGTATATATATATCTATATATATATATATATATATATATATATATATATATATATATATATATATATATATATATATATATATATATATATATATATATATATATATCTATATATATATATATATATATCTATATATATATATATATATATATATATATATATATATATATATATATATATATATATATATACATATATATATATATAAATATATATATATATATATATATATATATACATATATATATATAAATATATATATCTATATATATATATATATATATATATATATATATATATATAGCTATATATATATATATATATATATATATATATATATATATATATCTATATATATATATATATATATATATATATATATATATATCTATATATATATATATATATATATATATATATATATATATCTATATATATATATATATATATCTATATATATATATATATATATATATATATATATATATATATATATATATATCTATATATATATATATATCTATATATATATATATATATATATAAATTAAGTTAACGGAATAACGTTTACTTAAAAAAATTTATTTTTAATTGAACAATACAGATTTATGATAGGTGTTTACAATTCAGTATCTAACTTGTAACTGACTACAATACTATTCTAAGTTCATCATACAAAATAAGTAATTTAATATCTAGGTGTTGAGGGGAATACTGCGGTAACGTCTGGGAATCTGCTGTTATCAGCAGTTTCTGTGGGAAGCTGTCCTTTAACTCCTCCCTCCTTAAAATTGAGCATCCCCGGGGAGGTTCAGCTGGGGTTGCTGGTGTTGCTGGGTTGAACACCTGGGCTGTAGTTCGTGATCTTGGATCCTGGTGGTTCTGGTTGATTTTGAAAACTTTTTCCTGAGGAAAACTGTGAACATTGTGCCAGCAATTATTAATAAAACGACATATAAAATTGCTATTGAGTAATTTGAAATATCGGCTGTGATATCGTAGTCTTCAATATCTTCAAACTTGTTTATTGGTAGCTTGAGATCTTGGATGCTGTTAAGTTCTACGGCCAATTTTGGTATTTGTGCGTCATCTAACTTGATTTTAAAGTTGTCTAATATTATGGGTTTTCCAAATGTTCCTTCTTGAAAATTTAGATTTTGATTTCTAAATTTAATTTGACATTGGTTTTCTTTAATCAGAAAAATTCCTTGTATAGTTTTAATTTCGTCACCTAGTTGACATAAAGCGTGGATACTTTCTTGTTGTGGGAATACAACGAGAAATTGGTTGATTTCTTCAATGGTTTCTATGTGGTTTCCTTTTAAACTGATTTGAGTGTATTGACAGTTCTTATTATCATTGTGAAGGATTATGTTCTTCTCGCAGGATCTATCATCTGTATCTTCGATCTTGTTTGGACATTGATAAATATTTCCTTTAGTACATGTGTCCTTTAAAGATTTAATTTGACCATCAAAAGATTTTAGGAAATATTCTTTATTTAAAATAACAGTCACAAATTCAGTTTCATGTTTACTGGGAATGGGTATAAGGTGAAATAGTTCAAAATTTATTTCATAATTAATTGGAATTTCTAGGAAATAAATAATTTTGTTTAAATCTAATTTACAATTTACTTTAATTAATTTTTCAATTTCGGGTATATTTTCAAGTGTTGGTTCTAAAGGGAATTCGTTATTATAATTTTTATAAATTCTATTTAATTCCGAATAAAGATCATGGACTTTTACAATGCTTGGATGCATCACATGAAGTTTACAAAAGGTTAAAGAATTTTCTATATCTTGCATTACGCTTAATATCATGTTAAACAAAGTATTTAATTGACTGTAAATGTCAT
Source organism: Pterostichus madidus (assembly GCA_911728475.2). Classification (NCBI taxonomy): domain Eukaryota; kingdom Metazoa; phylum Arthropoda; class Insecta; order Coleoptera; family Carabidae; genus Pterostichus; species Pterostichus madidus. The sequence goes on from OU452311.1 coordinate 12,533,376, forward strand.
AGATACTGATTTTATTTAAATTATGGGTTCCACCAACAACTATATGCAACAACTGCTCTATTTTTAATTTTAATTCTAATTCGTTATGTGTAATGGTTTCGACTGTTTTATTAAATTTTTCTATTAGTTCCTGATTAACAGAATACTGGTATTTTAATTGTTCCTTTAGCTTATGCTGATTAAGTTCCAAATGTTTTAAAATTTTCATATAACGTTTTTCGTCCTCTGCGTCTAAATTTCCAGTGATCGATTTAATTATGGATCCTATTCCATTTATTAATCCTCTCTTTTTTCTAGATTTTTCATGATTGATAAATAAATTATTAAATTTTTCATCTATTAAATTTTGGATATAGAATATAATTCTGTCATTATTCATAAATTCTTTTACGCTACTATCATTTGTGTTTATAGTTTGTTTTAGGTTACTGTGTTGTAATTTTAGGTTATTATATTGTTGGACAATGGGTTGTAAATCGTAAAAATGAAGGAAAGTATGTTGGGATCTTTGTAGTTTAGCTTGTCCTAGATTGAGTGTTAATAGTCCAGGGTTGTAAGTAATATTCTTGATGTCTAGTCCGTCAGTGTACGCGAGGTACAGGGATCTGAAAGATCGGAGGTTTTGTTAATAATTTTATGAATTTTTCTTGGTCTTTTAATGTTAGATAAATGAATTTTAGTTTGTTTCCTATTATCTTTCATGTCTGTCTTAATTTCTGCAGTTTTTCGGTTTTTGTTAATTGTTTTAATAATTTCTTTTTTAAATTTTGGTTGTCGTGTTTTATTAACTTTTTGTTTGTTGTGTACATAGGCTGTTTCGGGTATATCGGGTAAGGTTTCGCGATTTTCATTTAATTTATTAATTAGGTTAGATTTTTTTATTTGCATTTGATTATTAATATTTTGATAAGCTAATTTTGTTTTTTCTTTGTGTTTTTGAACGTAGTCCTGTGTGATTTGTCTTTCTAAGTGTAATTCAAGGGGTGAGTTAGTCTCAAGGTGTCCATTTATTATTTCGGTAGGTTTTAAACCAGTTGAAGTGTGATGGGTGTTATTATAAGCTAGTAAGCCAAAATTAACTTTATTTTCTATTGTTTCAGTTTTGAAATGCTCTTGTAAATTGAATAGTCTGATATGTTCTATGAGCGTGGAGTGAAATCTTTCTATTAGTCCGTTGGAGTCAGGGTGTTGCGAACTGGTGAAATGGATTTCTATTTTGTGTAGGCTTAATAGTTCACGTAAAACAGTGTTTTTAAATTCTAACCCGTTATCTGATATTATTGTTTTAGGTATTCCGTGGTGTGAAAAGAATTTCATTAATTTATTACTTATTTCAATAGCATTAGTCGAATTAACTTCGTAAGCTTGCGCATATCTAGAGAACGCATCAATTATTGTAAGAAATTTGTGGTTTTCTAGACTTAATGAGTCGATGTGTATAATATCAAAAGGTTTATTTGGAGTGGGTGTAATATTAAATTTAGGTTTCAGAGGGTTACGTTCGTATTTTGATTTTAAGCAAATTTCGCATTGATTGATAAAGTCTGCAATAGTTTTGTTTTGATTTGGCCAATAATATATTCTTTTTATTTGGTTATGAGTTTCATTAATACCGCGATGGTTAGTTTTGCCCTCGTGATAATTTCGGATGGTATCGGTAATCTCGTCTTCTTTCTCTATGTCAATTAATTTATTATTACATTTTATAAATTTAATTTCTGAATTTTTAAAGTGTTTCTGTAAAATAGTACTAAATTTTTCATATAAGGGTTGTTCGAAATATAAATAATATGTGACTCTTGGAGCTACATAATTTTTAACAAAATTTATTATATCATTTTCAAAGTTATCTTGAGATAATTGAACATTCAATCTCATTTTATTTGAGTGTAATTTTGTAATTTTTGGTTTAGATGGTGAGTGTATAACTTCTGTGAATATTAATTGATTTTTCCCTACATTTACTGGTGATTCACTAATAGGTATTCCAATTATTGGATTTTCGGGATTGGAATGCACGGTATCGTCACTATCGTCAGAGTCTTCGTGTGGATTTTGAGTGTTAGTGTCTACTTCTACAATCAGGGATTCGTTGTCGTTTTCGTTATTTTTACTTTTTTCTAATTGTTCATTAAATTTGTCCATATATTGAAAGAAATCTTCGCACTTGTCATCTGTTTCATTCGCATTAAGCTCGAATGGTGGCATATCGTCATCTGGTTTGTTATAAATGGTTACAATTGTATTACTATTTTGGAAAATAAATTCTAACATAGGTTTAACGTTAGTCCAATTTAGTCGGTCAAGACCGCAACCTAGTTTTGGAATATTTAAATATTTTATCTTATTTTTCAAACAGAATGATTTTAAATTTAAAAGAGTATAAAATAAGTCCTGATTTGTTGGTTTATCATTATAATAGTTTTTCGTTATTAAATAAATAATGAATCTATTATTTTGATCCTTTAAGTAAACTAAATTATATAATTTAGGATTTTGATTTCTTAATTTATTTATATTTTGAAATTTTTGGAAAAATTCTTTTGCTATGCCTTCTGACATCTGTAAGTCGCGACTAACACAATGTGCTAAGCTTTCGTTGTAAGGAGAGTCAAAAATGTCTGCTTCTACTTCTAAAATTTTATACTCATTATTTGAGTTTATTAATTTATTATTTAAATAATTTTGATACTGGGCCAAAGGTGAAAGATCGTCTTTAGTATTAATTAATTTTTGAATAGAAGTTTCATTGTTACATGGAATGCGGCTCAAAGCATCAGCATTCGTGTTTAATTTACCCTTTTTGTACACAATTTCGTAATCGAACTCTTCTAATCGCAATCTCCATCTAACAAGTTTAGAATTTGGTTCTTTAAGAGAAAATAGCCACTGTAGTGGTTTATGATCTGTAATGATTTTAAATTTTCTGCCGAAAAGATAAGGTCGAAAATATTTTACTGCCCAGACTATGGCAAGTAATTCCTTTTCTATTGTTGAGTAATTTTGTTCCGAATCATTTAAAGTTCTACTAGCATATGAGATTGGTAGATCTGAGCCAACAGGGCCTTGAGATAATATGGCACCAATTGCGTGATTGCTAGCGTCGGTTGTGAGATTAAACGGTTTTGTAAAATCTGGATATTGGAGAATTGGTTCATTGATGAGTAAATTTTGACAAGTGTTAAAACATTTAATGTATTCTGGATCATTAATCTTTATTTCTACATTTTTCTTGAGGCATTTGGTTAAAGGTTTAGTTAATTTAGCAAAGTTATTAATGAATTTACGGTAATAACCAAGTAATCCTAAAAATGCTTTTATTTGCGTGGTTGTTTTTGGCAGTGGGTAATTTTTAATTGCTTTAATTTTGTCCGGGTTAGGTCGAACGCCTTCTGGGGTAACAATATGGCCTAGGTATGCAACTTCTTTTTGAAGGAATTCAGATTTGTCGGTTTGAATTTTTAAATTAGCTTTATGTAATCTTTTAAATACCGTTCTTAAATTTTCCATATGTTCTTGTAGACTTGTGCTGAATATTAAAACGTCATCGAGATACACAATGCAGATTTCATTTGTCAAGCCTCTTAAAACATTATCCATAACGCGCTGGAAGGTGGCGGGTGCATTTTTAAGACCGAATGGCATTCTGAGAAATTCATAATGACCATTTTCCGTATTGAAAGCTGTTTTTTGAATGTCATCTTTGTGCATTTCGATTTGATGAAAACCGGAAGCTAAATCTAAGGTAGTAAAATATTGACATCTGCCAAGTTTATCTAAAAGTGAATTTATGTTTGGAATTGGATACTTGTCATCTATCGTCTTATCGTTTAATTTTCGATAATCGATAACCATACGCCATTTTTTCTTTCCCGATGCATCTAATTTTTTTGGTACAAGCCACACGGGCGATGACCAAGGGGAATGTGACGGTCTAATAATTTTTTGATTTAACATATTATTTATTTGATCTTTAACTTCGTTACGATGTATTTCCGGGTATCTGTACGTCTTTGAGTAGATAGGTATTTCGTCATTTGTCCGTATGTGGTGTTTTATTTCATTAGTAAAAGATAACGACTTATCTTCCGTATGAAAAATGTCAGCGTACTCTTTCACTAACTTTGTGATAGCTAATTTTTCTTCAGGGTTCATATGTCCAGTACGGATTTTTGAGAAATCGAAAGTTTTATTTGCATTTTGAGATTTAAAATTAATATTATTTATTTCAAAATTTTCTAACGGTTCAGTGCAAATATTATTTATAGTATCTATAACAAATTCTACATCGTTAGGGTTTATTGTTGGATAATACGTGATATTATTTTTAATCAATGCAATTCCTTCTGGAATGATAATATTATTAATATGTGTTTCCGGAATGAAAGCTTCACCATTTTCAATGTTTTGAACATAGAACTTTGTAATTATCTCAGACTTAGGTGGAATCGTGACATAGTGTGAACGCGGTGTTACTGAGTGATAATGAATTTTTATCTCAGCAGCTGGTGTTATTATCTTATCTCGTGTCAAGTCAATGATCGCTTCTAATGTTTTTAAGTTATCTAGTCCTAGTAAAATGTCGAACTGGTTATGAAAGTCAAATAAGTGATATTTAAGGGTAGTATTGTATTTCTTGAATAATTTTGAACATGGTAATAATAAACTAAATTTTTCAGTTGAAGTTCCGTGTGCTGTAGTTATTTTAAAAGGATCATATCTAATTTCATTATTAAAATATTTACTTGCAATTTCTGGTTTAATGAACGAGCGTGTGCTACCTGTATCGAGTAAAACTTTTAAATTATGTTCTGGAAATATAATAAAAGGTAGTTCACTTTGATTATGGAGAAAATTTAGAGATTCAATTACATTTCCGAGGCATCTATTTCTAAAAAATAATTTGGATCGGAATTTTGTTCTGTTTCGTAATTTTCACAGTCTACTTCTGGTTGGTAAATAACAGCGTTAGTATCGTCAGTAGCGAGTTCATCGTTTATTTCGTTCGTTTCAGTGTTATGCAATTCTTCGGATGTAAAGTTATGTCTCTGTTGCGTTTGGGGGTATTGTCTGTACGCGAATTGTTGAGGTCGTGTTTGATTGTAACCTGACGGTCCGGCTCTAGGTACAAATGTCTGTCTTGTGCTTACACTCATGGGTGTAGGTTTTGGGAATTTTTGGTTGGGGTTTGATTTGAATACATTTGGTTTTGTATTCTGAATTTGTTGGGAAGTATGATTATTCGTGTTATTTGGGAATGGTCGGTACGTTAGTTGAGGATTTTGTCTGAATGCGGGTCTGTTCTGTGTGTTGTTTATGAATTGTTTTGGTTTAGGTGTCATGTTGAATTTTTGATTTACGCGCGAAAAACTTTCTAACTGGAAATCGTTAGTTAGCATATTGAGCGCTGAGTTCATATCTGAGGGATTTTTAGTACGCATTAAATTGCCTAAGGGCTCTTTAAGCCCTCTTAAAAGGATTCTTACTGCATAATTTTGGAAGTATCCTATTAAAACTCCCTGTTCTTCTCTATTTATTTGTGTCGATATATACGCGATTTGTAAATTTAATACTTCTTTAACTCGGTTGTAAAATTCAAACGCCGATTCATTATTTTGTTTTAATTCTGTCATTTCGATATTAAGTGTATAACAGTCTCTTTTATCAGAGTATGTGTCTAGTAACGCTTTTTTTAGATTTGCCCAGTTTGCGACGGTGCAAGTTGCAATATTTGAAGCAGCTTCACCCTTAATTTTTGACAATATACTTGCCATTAAATACTCGTTTTGGAAATCGTTAGGGTCTGCTACATTATAAAATTTATTTACTAACTTCTCGCAAACTTCAATAAATCTGGAGAGTAGTTTTGTATCTCCGTGAAACTCGGGGATCATATCTAGATACTCTTTTTTAAGCGTGGGGATTGCCATGTCTACTATATTTAAATTATTAATATCTTGAATTAAATTTTCTATTACTAAGTTAGTTTCCGATAAACTATGGGTTGGTGAATTACAAGAAACAACTGAATTTGTGTCTGTACTATCTGAATCTGAATGGTGCTGATTGATATTTCTAAAGGACATAAGTACTTACAGAAGTATTATCAGCTTGTCCATGGGCTTCTGCTTCGTGTACAGCGAGACAGGAGTCCTGGGATGTCGACTAGCAGCTCTGTATTCAGCAGGGCTGGAGATCTTGTACGGTGCTGTGCGATGTTCACTCGCGGCGGTGTAAAGTCTCTGCGACGATTTTTGTTCTATTTCTCAGTAAATCGTTGAGACGAAAACGAATTTGTTTTTTGAGTAAATTCGCCTGAGAATCCTACCTTGACTGCGCCAATTAAGTTAACGGAATAACGTTTACTTAAAAAAATTTATTTTTAATTGAACAATACAGATTTATGATAGGTGTTTACAATTCAGTATCTAACTTGTAACTGACTACAATACTATTCTAAGTTCATCATACAAAATAAGTAATTTAATATCTAGGTGTTGAGGGGAATACTGCGGTAACGTCTGGGAATCTGCTGTTATCAGCAGTTTCTGTGGGAAGCTGTCCTTTAACTTATATATATATATATATATATATATATATATATATATATATATATATATCTATATATATATATATATATATATATATATATATATATATATATCTATATATATATATATATATATATATATATATATATATATATATATATATATATATATAAGAAAACATTTAATGGTAACTGTAGGAGTACTTTTTTTTAAGAAAATGCCTGTTTCAGAATTGCTGCTAAATTAAGCCTTTTTGACAAAATTCAATCGGAGACACTCAATTTCATTGCTTGTTCATAAGTTTTGTAAATTTTCTTGCAAATTTGATATCTGTCAAAATCATCAAAAGTTATGCGCTTTTTAGAAAGTCTAGTTTTTCAAAAAACTCTAATTTGGGACCTCTGTAACTTGTTCCTATAATAATAAAAATTGTCAATTTTTTAATGAAATAGTAGATGTTTATGTTGTGAATACATGTAAAAAATTTGAATCTTGATATTTGTTTTTGAACAGAGATATGATTTTTTATATACTCCAGAAAACGCGATTTTATTCCAAATACTGATGTGTACTTTATTTATCAATGAGTCATAATAAATCCATGTTATTCAATTCACTCTCATTGGCACTAAAAGTAGGTATATTTTAAAATGGTTATGCCCAAAAAGTATGATAATTCTAAATCGAATACGCTTCATTATTATAATTTTTAAAAGAAAACATTAATTCCAATTTTTACTAAAAATCGATAAAAACTATCATAATGAATTTGTAATGATAAATGCATTTTTTTACTATAAAATTAAATAAATAAACAATTAATGAAGCTAATAAATAAATATTTCAATAAATACATTAATTAATAATTACAAAATGAATATATTTTTCGGTACATCTGGAAATAAGTAAAAATTATATAAACGTATTAAAAATATAAAAAGTTTATTTATTATCAACTAGCTATTACCCGCGACTTCGCACTCGTGGTCTACAATTTAATGCGAAAGGTGGTTCTATCATGACAGTCTCATACAAAACCTAAAAGTTTACAAAAATAATTACTCCATTTTTGTGGAGTATAGCTTATTAACAGAATTAACATTTCGCTGCAAATATCGTATAACTAACAATAACATTGAATATATTAAATAAAACTATATAACTAGTTTATGAAATTCAGGAACATAACAAAATTTTTGGAAGTGAATGTTTCATGTCAACCAATAGCAATATAAGATTTTACACAGCAGAAGCTATGACAACAAGGCGAGAACTACAAGCAGCATGATATTACCAGTCGATACAAAACGTAACTGTATTATCGATACATCCTGTTCACAGTTCATAAGAAAAATGAGAAAAATGCACCAAAGCAATTATTATCAACTGTAACAACAAATAAATAAATAAAAAATGCTATAATTTTTTTTTGTATTAAAATTAATGGCTGGTACCACGAGCAAATTACTAAAACACTGTTTTTGGGTGTTTTAGTTAAAACCATGACGACATCTAAAAACACTCTTACCACGAGCATTGTTTTAAGGATGTTTTAGCTAATACCATGTAAACAAGAATATATATATGACAACGTTGTAAAAGACGCAATACGCATGCGCGTTTTACTAATATTTTTGACAGTAGCTTCCAATTCAACATGAAAGTAGTTTGACAGGTTATGGTTTTTAGATGTCAGACACTTCGTTAAACTCACGAAGGAATGCTAGTTGCTCCTTGAATGAACAGTAAAAAGCGTTTATAAGTATTTATCACGAACATATTTTAATTGTAATATTTGGTACCTAAGCACATAGATTAATATATTATTATAATGTTATTGTTGTATTTTAGAAAGAGAATGGCCAGCTGAAAAGATTAAAACGGAAAATTGAACGTCCGAGGAAATGAATTTGCTTACTAAATTAAAGAAAAGATGGAACAGAAATCTGGCATGACTGGAAATTATGAATGAGTTTGAAACGATTCGGTACATGGGAGAACTAGGAAGAATTGTAATTTGTAGCATTTAACAAAAAAATTAAGCGAGAAATATGTACAATACAAATTTTATTTTATTAATAATAAAACTTTGTTATAAACAACATTCACTTATGTTAAAATTAATGAAAATTTATGACGCAAATAGGAACAGAAAAAGGATAGTTTTTATTTTAAGTGCAAGAATTAACAAAAAGTATTGTAAATATAATAATCATCTCATTCGATTACAGAGCGATATTCTGCTATACTGTAAAATTATTGTCTGGTTTTCGCTAAATTGTCCAATTTGATGTATACTTGAATATGCGATACCAGCACTACATAGGTACAAATATCTTATAATTCTGCTGTCGTACTTTTGAGAAATGTCGTGTAGATCACCTGAAGACTCATGCATATAATGTATTTTAGATTACATCGAAATACAAAACAGAATTGTGGTTATGTGTTGTGTCATATGACAGCTGTAAAGAACCAAAATATCACGCGATATGCGACTGCGCGCAGATACTGTATAACTGGCGCTTATATTTAATTTAAATTTCACTTACCTTTTTCATCTTCAAACTTGCATTTCAGCCGAAATATATTATATTTTTCGTTTTTTCTTTTGTATAAATTCTCTCACATCCAACACAATAAATGGATTCTTGCGTTCCTAAAATAAAATTACCCGTTTTTAATGCCTATTTACTTCAAGAACTAGGCGAATCATACAATTTTTGTCATAGACGTCAGCCATGTTTGTCTTAAAAAACTGCTTAAAACAGTTTTAGAACACGTTACTGAACAGTTGAATTAAAACATGCAAAAACACAAAAGACAAAATGTCTATTGCGATGTGGAATTGAGTCTTAATAAATAAGAAAAAATAGGAAAAAAATTTCCATCACTTGTCTCGTAATTCCACAGAGGTTTTACAGCACGTTTGCATCAACTTCTCAGGTCATCAACAAACGGCTGGTCAGTTCAGCTTTAACCATAGACGCGTTTCGTCCTTCCGGACTCATCAGTATGGTGCGATCATTTATCCAACTAGATCAACTAGGAAATAGTGGATTGTGATACCGACTTAGCTGAACTGACTGATGTTAACCTATCTACAACGGTAATTACGAGACAAGTGATGGAAAAAAAAATTTTTTTCCTACTTTTTCTTATTTATGCAAAAACAGCCAAAAACAGAGCTCGTAGTACGTATATTTAGAACACCCAAAAACAACGCTCTTAAAACACTCAAAAACAGAGCTTGTGGTACCAGCCTATATATTTTACTGATCGAAATAATAACTTTCATAGTTCTTGCTTTGTCATTCGTGCGACCATCTCTGTCTACGTCTACGACCATCTCTGTTTACGCGTGTGACTATCTCTGTCTACCCGTGCAACGTTGCCAAGCATTTCTGACAGTTTCATTGAATATCATAGAATATCCAACTTTCATTGCCAATTTCTTTGAAACTAATCCGGTAAGGCATGGATTTTTTAATTCTCATACCTTTATCTTTACATGATGTACTGTGTGTTAGTTTTTTGTTAAAAAATATATGAATTTATTACGCAGTAAGCGGCCTCGCGAGTTATAGTTCCTATAACGCCAATGCATTTTTGATCGACTTTAACTTTACATTACTCTGCTCAACAACGGTAAACTTAAAAAAAAAAATTATATACTAATGTAGAAACACATGAAAAATAACATATTTACATTTCATTAAAATCCGGGTTAAATGCTTCCATGATAGTACTACCTTAATTCTGTTTATTGAAGTGGTTTTGGATACACAATATTTTTTGTTTTTCTCTTCGGGACGTACACGAATAAATCAGAAGGTTTTCCGACACGTGAGCATGCCATATACAACTGTCCATGTGAGAAGCATGGATTTTCCAAATTTAGTCCACACACTTGTAGCGGGTCCCTGTGCTTTGATGCTGGTTATTGCAAATGCGAGTCGTACCGAAAACTGCAAACGTTTGAATTCGAATAGCATAGAACTGAAGCTTTATTATACCTCTCTATAACAGAGCGTGCGCGAGTACAACTAGTGCAGCGCAACGGCAGTTTTGTAAGTAACGACGGGAAACCGCGAATCGATTGTGTGATGTGTTCGCGAAAGTAAACGTATTTGTTATGGCAACCAAAGTTGATAGAAAAATTTAACCCAATTTTATTTATCATTATTTATATACATAAACAAAGCTGCGATATGTTTTCATACTGCTTCAGCATCTGCCGGGCAATTGCACGTGGCATTATTTACTACTCTTTCTTTAAATCAACTAAAAAAAAGCATTAGAATAATATTTTGCTAAATCAAAATTATTTCATAATTATTCGTTAATATTTGTGGCGAGAAATAATGTAATAATAATATTTATTTATGTTTTGTCTGATCACATTTGATGTTATAAATGTTTCATACGGATTAGGATTTTCAGTTACGGTCAGAACTTGACCGCTTTCAAAAGGGTTTTTACCTTTTTTAAACTTGATTGCGGTAATTTATAATGAAAAAAATATTCCCAAATCAACATTTAATTATTTTATAGTCTATTTCTCTTCTCGTTCACATAGAATAATTAGAAATTACTTTTCGAAAACTCTCTTCCAATACAGTTGTAATGCTATCCGCGCGGCAGGTCTCCCGTCGCTTAGTCGCACATTTCGCGCTCGCTCTCTATTTGTTAAGATTGGTTCTCGTCTATGCCTATACCAAATTTGAATCGAATCAGTGCAGTACTTTTCACGCGCACAACAACCAATGTTGCATCGCAATCGGATGAATAATATAAGAACGCATATGGGACAAACAAACATATATAAATATATATATATATATATATATATATATATATATATATATATATATATATATATATATATATATATATATATATACATATATATATACATATATATATATATATATATATATATATATATATATATATATATATATATATATATATATATATATATATATATATATATATATATATATATATATATATATATATATATATATTTACCAATGTATTCCGGACACGATCTCTTCTAGTTATACGACGTTCATGTTTCTTCATCCACATCCAACATTCACTACCATACATCAATGTAGGCATTAAAACACCATTATACACACTCAATCGAGCTCTTTGGATACATTCACATATCGAGCAAAGGTTCCCAGAGCACCCAATACCTTGCATCCCGCAGATACTCTTCTTTCAATCTCACAATCAATACGTCCATCCCTCAAAAACATACTACCCAAATATAAAAACTAATTCACTTGACTCAATCTCACATCATTCACCGAAACAAACACTAACACTTTACATTTATCAACATTTAATAACAAATTTAAATCTTTTCCTACTTCATTTATACTTAGAATCATGTGTCTCAATTGCTCTTCAGATTCACCCATAACAACACCATCATCCGCATGCGCTAACGCAGGCACAACACTACCACCAATATGTACACCATCGTCCCCATTCAACGCCGTTCGTAACACATCCATGTACAAATTAAAGAGCCACGGAGACATCCCACAGCCTTAATTCACGCCAATATCTATACAAAACCAATCACTCAATCTACCATTAACTCTTACCGCAACCTCACTACCTTCATACAGCGCACGAATTGCACCCAACAAATTACCATTTATACCGTACTGTAGCAGTACATTCCATAATGTCTCGCAATGAACACTATCATATGCTTTTTTAAGATCGAGAAAGCCACAGAATACCATCTTGTTTTTAGCAAGTGACTTTTCAACAATCATACGATGAAAAAACAATTGATCCACACAGTCTCTCTCAGGAAAAAAAACACCTTGCATATCGCTTAACTTGGAGATGGTGAAGGTTTGTACCTTATAAATAAGAATTTTCCCGTACTACTTCCCTACCACACTCAGCAAACTTATCGCACGAAAATTAATACATTCACTCGAACTACCTTTACCTATAAATAAAGGACAAATGATAGCACGTTTCCAATCATCAGGAGCCACACACCGTTATAAACAAAATCTAAACAAATAAACTAACCAGTCAAGTAACCTCTCGCCTCTAGACTTTAACATCTCATTCGATATACCATCCAAATCGGGAGCCTTACTATTCTTCAGACGCATTAATGCGAAACTAACATTACTCTCACCTATATCCAATTCATCATCAATATAATTTTCTCTACAACCATTCGGTCTATTAATGCGACCATATAAAGTCCTAAAGTACTCACACCATCTATTAGTAACATCTGATTCATACCACAATACCTCACCATACGCACTCTTAATCGCTTTCACTGACCTTACATTACCAACTCTCAATCTCTTCAATCTCAACCAAAACATTCTTTTATTCATATTAAAATCATTAGTCAATCTTTCACTCATCAAATTATCAAAACGCACCTTGCTTTGTCTCACTACTCTCTTAACACATTTATTTAACCTCTTGTATTCCAGCACGCATTCATCACGTAAACTTCCAGGCACATCTTTTAAATTTAGAAATCGAAAATATGCTCTCTTTTTCACCTCAATCGCCTCTTTTACTTCTTCATTCTACCATGCATTGTTTGGACAAAAGCCTAAACTACATTCACCACAAACTTCTTTTGCACATTTAAGAACTGTATTCTTAAATTTCAACCAAACATCATTTATGCTGTATTCAAAATTAAGCTCACATACAGGCAAAGTTTCATTTATTTTCTCAACAAACAAATCTCTAACATCCTCATTCTGCAGTGCATTGGATTTCACACGAAACATTTTTTTCGTATTTTTCACCATCATTCTCCAACATTTATATAGACGTATACGCGATACCTTCAAATAATGGTCATTCGTACCCAATTCAGCACCACGCTTCACACGCGTATCTACAACTAAACTTCTCAATCGTTCATCATACAAAATAAAATCAATCATACTCCGTCTATTTTCACATTCTCCCGTGTATACAAATGAACTAGTTTAAATTAAAGACAGAGTTGGAAACAAAGAGATCACGCTCCAAACAGAAAGAAACTATATTCCTACCGTTTTCATTCACTCTTGTATCACCAAACTTACCCAATACATTCCCAGATATGCTTCTCTTAACTCCCACCCAGCCATTTAAATCGCCACATACAATACTTTCTCATCTGAATCACAAGAATCAATAACACTATCTAACAAATTCCAAAATCTATCTTTTTCAAGATCATTTTCGGATTCGGTTAGGCCATAAACTGACACAACGAAGATTCTATGAAAGCCTATCTTTAATCTCAGCCAAAGAATTATCGATGAAGTACAACCATATTATCTCACAAACGGTTTCATTCGTTCACTAACAAGCACACCCACACCATGCTTTTCGTGTTCATTCTCAGCAACACCCGACCACAAGCAAAACATTCCATCCACCCCTTCCTCACTACATCCTTTCCTTTTAGTCTGACTGATACACAAAACATCAACATTATACACACGCATTACATTCATCAATTAATTTTCTTTATCAGTTATACCCCTAACATTCTACGTACCAAACTTACATTCCTCAAATTTCACTCATTTATTCTTCATTTATCCAAAAGAAATAAAAGAAGGGTTCTCTCGGTAAAAGAGTAGAAGTTAAGGTAGCTTACCAGGCTTATCCTTAACTATAAATGAAAATAGAAATCAATTACATTTACACAACTGTCAAACGACAATCACACCTATATATATATATATATATATATATATATATATATATATATATATATATATATATATATATATATATATATATATATATATATATATATATATATATATATATATATATATATATATATATATATATATATATATATATATATATATATATATATATATATATATATATATATATATATATATATGTAGGTTTAGGATGGCTTGCGTGAAAACAAATTCAACTTCAACAGTAACAAAATTATTAATTATCAAATAATACAAACAATAACTATTTATAGTATAATAATTGTATGAACAATGCTTTTAAAAACGTCTTTTACAATAATTTTAACTTAAACGTCATACGTCGTCGTGTTTCGTCTTTTCTTCTCTCCCGATTCTCTTTTCTTTTACATCGTCGCCTGCTCACACAACACGGAGCAGCGATGCTCGGCTTTACTCGGCAATGTTCGTTTAACTGCTTGGAGGAAAAAATCCCACATTCTAACAATTATTAATAATAAACCTATATATATATATATATATATATATATATATATATATATATATATATATATATATAAATATCTGTCCTGTTGGTTCAAGCACAGATGAACGATATGCCATCAAAAACATATGCAGATGACGATCCCAGTCTCTTTGGTGCCGTCCGACTGCGGATGTAATGCAGTCCTTCTTGTCTTATGAATGTCCGTAGTCACAATCACACGCGCACACACAAACACACACGCACACACACACATACACGCACACACACACATACACGCACACACACATACACACACACACACACACACACATTAACACACACACAGACAAACAACGCACACCCAGATGTAAACGCAAACGTGTTGGACGAGTTTAGTTTTTCTTTGTTTTTAGCAGGTAAAAATCCGGTACATTGTTAAGTACAGGATTCACAATGTCTATGGAAGATTTTCATCTACCCTCGTAAAAAAACAAAAAAAAGATCACCAAGTTTTTCAGTATGGCGTGTGCGTGAACGTTTGCGTTTACATCTGCGTGTGCGTCGTCTGTGTATGTGTGTGTGTGTGTGCAAGCGTGCGTGCGTGTACGTGTACGTGCGTTTGAGTGTCCGTATGTGTTCGAGTGTCTACGTACTACGGACAATTGAATGCCAACCTCTGCAAATGTCTCTTTTTTAAAAAAAAATCATAACTTTTTTTTAAATCATCCGATTTTGATTCTGTTTTAAGTTCCAGTAACAAAAATGTCCATATTTTCATTATCTGATGACAGATTTGTCAATTGACGGCTGATAATTCCCATAGAAAGCTTGGAAAATCATCTTTTTTTTAGAAAAAAGTGGTTCTCGTTTGGGAGTGGCTGGGGGAAGGGAAAAGGAGGTTAGTCAAAAGCAATTCACAGCTTCTCAAAGACTAGACTTTGGACTACTTCGGAAAAAAATTTCATACAATTTGCTTCAAAACTGACAAATTGACAGTGGTTTGAAAAGTGACTTTTTTTTTGGATTCTTTAGGTGACCGTTTTTTTTTTTGGAGCAGTGTAATTTCTTAATTAAATTCCTCTAATTTTAGTCTGCAACGTATTAATTTCTGACTGCATTGTTTTAACGAAAAAATCTATTGTAATGGTCTATGGTCTGTATAAATTTAGAATTTACGGCCAAAAATGCATGATATAAAATATTGAGTTGCTCAAACGATAGCCAAAAGTTCTTTTTCAATATTTAATTTCAGAATCATTCAATGTTCTGTTCGCGTATTCTACTAAAGAGGTTATTACCTATATCGTTTTGAGATAAGACAGCTCCGATTGCAACGTTACTAGCACCAAATGTTAGATTAAATTCCTTAGAAAAATCGGCGAATTGTAAAAGCGCCTGATTGATTATATATATATATATACATATATATTGACTCTATTGACATCGCTAATGATCAACATAATGATACAAGGAATGATTGCGTTGCTACTAAGTGGGGCAACTGGAAACCATCTGATTTAAAACAACTTGTATGCACAAAGCTACAGTCTACTACAAGTGTGACAGAAAACTTGGGAAGATGATGAAAAATCTCTATCCCTTTAAAGTGCAGGATTGAAGAAGACATGGTTAAAGCGACGTCGTCCAGTAACAAAAACTTCTCAAAGTAAAGATAATTTATTATATATATATATATATATATTTCGTGTTTAATTATGAATAGAAAAAACTTTCAAAATTTGTATCTAAGCAGAACAAACTTAGCACGAACTCCTCGCTAAAAAGATTTTTTAAAACTGAATAAATTAGGTGGGTTCACTCTTAGTGTCATGCTGGATCCCCACGTCAACTGTCAATAACATGTGTATATAAATAGAACAAACTTTAGTAATCTAGAACAAACATAGCACTATCTGTACACGAAATTTTGAAAAGATTTGAGATAGGGGTCATCTTGCGTGACGCTCATGACTTCGCGAGTATTAATTTCAAACTCACTAAATCACTAGCACCTTTTTATTTTGTATATTATATTGTATTTGTATTATTATTGTGTTAAATAAATATATAGTTGAACAAATTAAGGGCACACATAACATCAAATCACAATAGCAGCGGAAACACATGGGGTGATTTCCCATAACAAATAAAATCTTGTGTCAGAAATAATGTTTCTGAACACACGGGTTGTTATTCCGTAACAAACTTTATTTAATTTTAAGCGAAATTTTGTTAAACCGAAGTGGTGTAACCGATTACTAGTATTGTACCATTTTGCTATTTCATGCTGATTATTTATTATTTATATTTTACGCTGAATATTTATTAAAAAACAAACTATTTTCTCACTACCCATAATAACAATATAAAGTTCTGAGTTTTTTTTTGCGAACCTGAATAAAGGTTTCCTGATCCGGACCTGGTCTGCGACTAGACGTCCGTTGTGTTCTGACCTTGCAGGGGCCAGCAGCCCGATGCCGGTGCCGTTGCTGGCGTAGGGGGGATGTAGCAACTTTGTCAGTGCAGTGCGAATTGCGAATGAGCCATTCAACTCAGGCGTGACGCGCGACATACGTTGTCATTTCAAAGCGCATTCAGCACTAACACATCTACACTGCACATTGCACGCTGACGACATATGATCGGGTAGAGTTATTCATTTTCACATTTATTTACTTCGCCACACAACAGAAAAATATCTTATTTTAATATACGAGTACATTTAGAAAAATAAAAAACAGTTTATTTTAAATGTGGTATGTTCGTGTGGCTCTTTTGCAATCAAGGCAAGGCGCCCTAATTACACAAAAAAATGCCAAAATCGATCATTTCTGGAAAAAATGAAGCACAAAGCATAAAACTACTAAATGTATTTTAAATTGCAAGAATAAAGAAAAATAATAAGATCAGTGTGATCCAAATTGAATTTAGTTTAACAGTTTATTGATAGTGTTAAAAACAATAAAATGGTTACGAACTAATAATAAGTTATAAAGTATTATGAACAATGAACTATTATTTTCCTTTTAATATGGGGTGGCTAGCTCAGTGGTATGAAGACGGCCTGTCGATTCTGAGGACCCTGGTTCGATTCCCACAGGCGACAAACAATTTTCATAATTTCAAAAACTACCCCTGTGGCTCCTTCACCACTAACATCTTTGGGGGCCGTGATTTGACGACTGGTAACCGCACTTCACGCGCAAAATATATCACTTACCGAGATCTGCTTTGGCAGAGTACCACACCCAGTAATGGGTAGAAGGCGTCATGATATATATATATTTTTTTTTATTATTTTCCTTTAAATAACATAATTAAATATATCACTATACATTTATCTCGTACTTATTGTTAAAACAATTTTCGTTTCAATATTTGTTTGCATGATTGCTTTAGTTACATTCAAATAGTTAACTTTAATAGAGGCCTTGATGTGTTATGATTATGAAGGGCAATTTCTCAAATGAGTTTTACCCTATAATTTTACTAATAATAATAATAATAATAATAATAATATATTTATTTTGTTATAAGGCACAATGTCCTATACAAAAGAAATGGTAGAAAATAAGAAGGTTACAAAATAATCTAAATAATGTAACTTACGGAATAATACTCGAGTTTTGGGTTCAGTTTTCGAAACAGGCTTTTTAAAAGATTTCAAAGGTTCTTTATTTTTGCGACTTGTTCTCAAGACGCCAAACTTCAGACAAAAAACTACAGGTTACATTACATCTACATATAACATTTTCTTATCATTATCTTATAGTTCATATTACATTAAAAGTAAGCAGTTATAGTGATATAACTCCTCCAGGCTAAGTGAGAACTGTGGGGCTTCTTGCCACAGAGTTCGGTGACATTTCGATATCTTCTCGTTGTTCTGATTTGGACCTGGATTTTATTAATTTCCTTCGAACATAATATGAATACATAAAATACAAAACAATTAATATTATTCCAACATACAAAAGAATAGTATAGATACTAATTCTATTATAATATATAGGTTTTACATTTAAAGTTTCTAATTTATATTTTTGGTTATCAATAAGTGAATACATATTTTTAGTTTCATCTAAATTAACAATATCTAATTTTAAAGGTTTACGATCAAAATGATCTTTATTATAAGTGTCAACTTGAAATTCTAAGCTTGGTAATTCAATGTTCTTAAAGCTTGATTTATAGTTTTGATAGGTTTTAATTATGGTGGTTTTCACTTTCACTCACATTCACTGTTAAGTTGAAGTAAGTAACTTCCGTTTAGGGGGACATTATTTATATTTAGGCCACATTTTTGGGTTGCAACGATACCATTTGGGGCAATGATGATCCATTGACTCTTCTCGACTTTCTGAATCTTGGTGTTGGGTAATTGGGTAAACACTTGTTTACACTTTGTGGTATTTGCTGCATATTTCAGGAGTTGGATTTCACATGGTGCGTTGTCATCTATTTGGGATGTATGGACTTCATGGCACAGGAACATTTCTGATATTATTTCCTCGCATTTTGTGTCGAAAAATGCATACGTTTGCTCATTGGAGATAAGGTATTTAGAATGTCGTATGATGAATTTAAAGGTATTTTGATTTGGAGTAGGCAAGGAATATAAATGGTAATAATTAAATATTTCGGTTTCCACAATTGGAATTTCCAATAAAAATGTAATTTGATTTCCTTTACTGTAACTTTTAATTTCAATTATTTTTTCAAATAATAATAAATTTTTCAATGTTGGTTCGAAGGGAAATTTATTCTTTTCTAGCTGTTTATAAATAAATTGTATTTCAGAAAACAAATCGTTTGGCTCGATGATGGAATTATGAAAAGTATTTAATTTTGAAAATGTTATTGCTACTTCAATTTTTTCTAATATATCATATATAATTTGCAGACTTGAAGTATATTGAGAGATAACTGTTTGTAAAAATACACAATTGTATATTTCAACATTTCTTATTAAAGTACTATTTATAACTTTTTCTAATTGTTCAATCTTTGAATCAAGTACTAACTGATTATGTAAAAGTATTTTAATATTATCGTTATATTTTTGAATAGATGTCTGAAGGATTGTCATTTGATCCTTAAGAATAGTTTTAATATTACTTTGATCTTTAGATAATTTAGAAATGATTCTATCATATTTTTCAGCATCATTATGATCAAGATTACCAGTTATGGATTTTATGATTGAGCCAAGTCCGTCTATAAGACCTCGTTTAGATCTTTTATTATTAAATAATGGATTTAATTGTTTTATTTGGGTTTCAACCTTATCTTCAATAATACGAATTATTTGGTAAGAGTGATAATTATGAGTGGAGTTTTGAAGTTCTTTAGATATTTTTGAGAATGAATTTTTTAGTAATATAAATTCGTTGATTATGTCAGTAATGTCATATATTTGTATAAAAGTCCAACAGTCAGTCTTAATTTGGGCATTTCCTAGTTTTAAGGGTAGGAGACCAGGATTTTTATTAAGATTGTGGAATATAGGTGGTTCTAAGGTTGCGACGACGATGAGGAGGGTTGATCTGTAACAACAGATGGTTTCCTTAATTATTTTATATGAATAATTTCCGATTTATCTTTCTTGCGTTTACTGAATATTTCTACTCTATTTCTGTCTAATAGTTTAGTGATTTTATATGGTCCTAAAAATTTTAAATTCTTTTTATTTCTATTCATAGAGTTTTGTTTATAAACAGTTTGTCCTACTTTAAAATCTTTATTCATGTTTCCTTTTATATTATGTTTAGCTACTACTTTTTGTTTTTGTGTTTCTAGTTTATCGGATACATTTTGATAAACATGTTTTAATTTCTCTTTATGATTTTCAACATAATCATTATAGAATGAATTTGGAATAAATATTTCATTTGGATTTCTTGAGTTAGTATGTCCAAAGGCTAGTTCGAATGGTGTATAATTAGTTGAACTGTGGATTGAGTTGTTATAACCAATAATAGCATAATCCATAAGATCACTACGATCATCGGGGTACATTTCTCTTAATATTCGTAAATGTTCTACTAATGTTGAGTGAAAACGTTCAACAATGGAATTAGATTCGTGATGCAAAGGGGTAGTGAAATGAACATTTATTTTATGTAATTTTAAAAATTCTTTTACTGTACTATTATTAAATTCTTTTCCATTATCTACTATTACATTTTCTGGTACACCGAATGATGTGAAATATTTAATTAAGCCGTTGCTAATATGGATTGCAGTTTTACCTTCAATGTAAATTGCTTGGGCAAATTTTGTAAATGCATCTACTAAGATTAAGTAATTTTTATTATCGTAAGCAAAAACGTCTATGTGAATTATTTGGAACGGTCTTGTCGCAGTTTCTGTGTTCATTAATGGAACATAAGGCTTTTTCCTAGCATACTTTGCTCTTTGACAAATGTCGCAGGAATTAATATAATTAGTGATGGTTGCTTTCATATGTTTCCAGTAGTAATTTCTTTTTAAATATTCTACGGTTTCGTTTATACCGCGGTGGTTTGTTTTGCCTTCGTGATGGTGTTTGATAAGCATAATTTGTTCTTCTTTATCGGTAACCGTATTTAGTCTTTTAATACATCTAATCAATTTGGGACCTCTTTCAGAAAATTTATCTAAGTAAACTTTGCAGAAGTCTTGATATAATTTATCGGTATGGAAGTACATGTGGTACGTATTTTTTGAATCGGTATAATTTCTTAAAAATTCAAAAATTAATTTATCATTATTATTATCTGGAATTTTAACTTTTACGATTTTTTGATTTTCGTATTTTTCATGTGAAACGTCTAATTTTTTATATAAATTTGGAAATACAAGAATTTGATTTATTTTATTATTTATAATTTCATTTGCTATTTTAATTCCGTCATTTGTTGTATCGTTCGCCGTAGAGTGTTGAGTTGATGACTCAGAACTGTCGTTATCATTATCGTTATCATTTAAACTTTGTGTAAGGTTAGGGTCATTTGGAGGTTTCAATTGTATATTAGATATAATTTTGAATTTAGGTTTCTTTTTGGGTACAGGGGTTGTACTCGTTGAAGGTTGTTGTTCATTAGGATCGAAATTTTCAACATAATTTCTTAAATATTCTACAATGTCGTTATTTACTTCTCCAGGGTTATTTATCGTGGATTCGTTTTCTATTGCATTTATAGAAATACGAGAGAGACAATCAGCATTGGTATTACATTTACCTTTTTTATAAATTATATCATAGTCGTATTCGTCTAACTTTATTTTCCATCTAAGTAATTTTGAGTTTTGATCTTTAAATTTAAACATATAAGTTAAGGGACGGTGGTCTGTGACTATTGTGAATTTTCGACCATATAAATAGGGACGAAATTGTTTACATGCCCATACTATCGCTAGTAATTCCTTTTCGATAGTGGCGTATCGGGTTTCTGTTTCATTTAAAGTTCTCGACGCGTATGCTATGGGTCGGTCGTTTGGTATTTGTCCTTGTGACAGAACAGCACCTAATGCAAAGTTGCTTGCATCAGTGGTTAATATAAACGGTTTGTCAAAATCGGGGTACTGTAATATGGGGTCATTAATCAGGAGTTCTTTACATATATTGAAACAATCTACGAATTCTTTATTATGAACTATTTTTACATCCTTTTTTAAACATTTTGTCATTGGTTTTGTTATCTTTGCAAAATCTTTAATAAAACGCCGGTAATAACCTAATAAACCAAGAAAACTTTTAGTATCTCTTTGTGTTTTTGGAATTGGAAAGTTTTTAATAACAGAAATTTTATCCGGATTGGGTTTTACACCTTCGGTGGTAATTACATGTCCTACATATTGTACTGATTTTTGGAGAAATTCTGATTTATCTAGTTGAAGTTTAAAGTTACTTTTTCTTAATCGTTCGAATACTGATTTAAGTCGTTCGACGTGTTCTTGTAGGGACGTACTGAATATTATAATGTCGTCTAGGGAAACTAGGCAACTTTCGTGTTGTAAACCTCGTAACACGTTGTCCATAACTCTTTGAAAAGTTGATGGAGCATTTTTGAGTCCAAACGGCATGCGTTTAAATTCATAGTGACCGCCTTCAGTAGAGAATGCAGTTTTTGGGTTAACTTCTATTTGGTGGAAGCCACTAGCTGAATCGAGTGTTGAAAAATAGTTGGCTCTGCCGAGTTTATCTAAGATATCCGTGATATTAGGAAGGGGATATTGTCATCGATTGTGCGTTCATTCAATTTGCGATAATCTATAACGAGACGCCATTTCTTTTTGCCTGACGCATCCATCTTTTTGGGGACAATCCATATGGGACTAGACCATGGGGAAACGCTGTGTTGTATTATACCTTGATCTAACATTTTTGATATTTGTGTTCTAACTTCCTGTCTGTGAACTTCAGGGAACCGATATGATTTTACATGAATAGGAGAGTCATCTTTTAATTTAATTTTGTGAGTAATTTCGCTTGTGAAACTTAGGGGTATATTTTCGCAATAAAATATATCTCGACATTCAAAACAAAGTTTTCTAATAGCATCTTTCTCTTCATAATTACAGTGATCAACTCTAATATTTTTCAAATTTTGTTTAAGTAAATTTTCAAAATCTGTATTTAGTTCATCGTCAATTTCCATTTTTTCAACAAAATTTAAATTAATTGGATTTAAGGTTTCGATATCAAATGGTTCACAAATATTTATTTGAACTGGATTTTCAGTTATATTAGTAAGAGTTGTAATAGCAAAGTTATTTGAAACATTAACAAGTGCTTTTGGCATTTCTACGCCGTTTCCAAAATTTGTATGATTTAAAATACCTATACCGTTATTTAGTTTAACAGGTAGTTTTATTACTTGTTCTACACGGGGTGGTGTGATAATAGAGTGGTTTGCGATATATGTTCCAGAATTTATTTTGTTGTTATCAGGTTCAAAGATTATAGGAATATTTGCATATGGTGTAGTTAATTGTTTTAAGTTGACATTAACATTTGCATTTAATTGTTTAAGTAAATCAACGCCTATTAGTCCATCATATTTTTTACTAAATTGAAATAGATAAAACTTATGAAATTGAGGGACATTAAAAATTTGAAAGACTGGAATTCCTGCTACTTCGTTGTGGAATGAAATATTATGTGCAGTTTGAATATTAAAATTTTCTTCAAAAATAAAATTATTATAGAATTTATAAGCTAATTCTGGATTAATTTAACTTATTGTACTTCCTGTGTCAATTAAGAAGTTTGCATTAATTTCTGGGATATAAATGTATGGTAAATTTGCTTTTAAAACATTTACTTGTATTACGTTTGATTGGTGGAATTGGGGACTTGAGGAAAATTTGTCTCAGGATTGTGAGATTCTGGTTCATTGTAGTTAGTGTTATCATATTCGTTACTGTAATCCGATACTGTTTCATACTCGGCGTGAGAGTTGTTATAGCCGGTGTCGTAATTATCATATACAGAGTGTTCACTTGAATAATATTCAGGGTACTCATATTGATATGGGGTTTCGTCTGGGTTTTCGCACTTTTCTACGTCGTAAACATTTTGAGTAAATAGTGCAGTTGAGGTAAAAGGTTTTTGCGATTTTATTCTGGAATGACCAGATGAGGTATCCATTGGTTCGGGTTTGTATTCATGTTGTTGTTGGTTTGGATTGGGTCGATTATAATTTTGGGAAAAATTTGGTCTTTGTTGGGGAGTAAAGTTATTAAAATTTGGTCTTTGCTGCGAAACAAAGTTGTTAAAATTTGGTCTTTGTTGAGATGTGAAATTGCTGGGTCGCATTTGGAATTGGGATGGTCGTTGTGCAAAATGCATCGGTCGATAATTTGGTTGGTTATTCGTGTTATAAAAAGGATTTAGTTTGGGTGCCATTGGGTGAGGTGTTCTCTGTTGGAAATGAGACGGCATTTGTGGGGTTGAATTATTATTGTAATGTGAATATTGTGGAACATTCGTATTTGTCTGTGGGTTTGAGTTATGTCTGGTAGGTGCAAGTCTTTGTGGTGGTCTATAACCTGTTTGTAAATTTAGTGTGTTTTGTCGTTGTGTCGAGTACAGGAAATTTTCTTCCTCGACTACGAGACTCATGGCTTTTTCAAGACTGTCAGGATCTCTTAATCTTACATTTGTCTGAATATTGGCTGGTAAGCCTCGGATGTATGTTTTTAGAGCAAGATCTTTATAATTTGATTGTCTGACAAGTTTTTCAGACTAGTATATTTAATTTGGAAAGGAGTAAACTTCTAGCATCTTGGCATCGCATACCAAAATTATAAGGTGATTCATTTTTGACAGGTCTCAATGAAATTAAATCCTGAACTAAGCAATCTATATTTCTTTGATCGCCGAAACTGAGATTAAGTGCATCTTTAATATCTTGCCAAGTTGTTAATTCTGTTCTAGATCCGATTAAAATTAAAGCACGGCCAGTTAGTTTGCCTAAGACTGTACGAATTAGAAAATTGTTTAATGCTGGGTCAGCAGCATTTGCAAAAGTTTGAATTAAATTTTGACAGTTATCTAAAAATATTCCCAGAGTGTGGGGATTTCCTTCATATCGTGGTATTGAATCTATATACAATCTTAATAATTGATAATTAACTTGTTGTTCAGCCATTTCTGGATTGTTTAAATTTATGTTATTTAATAAATTTAGAATATTATCAATATCTGCGGCTGTCATAAAACTATTTTACTTATTCTACTTTATAAATCTAGTTTGCTAATTCTATTTATTACTTGTTTTTTTAAATTGTGAAACCGAAATTTTGGGATTTATTTAAAGGAATGAGCACTTACATGCAGATTGCGTTTTTCATTCTTCTTTTTCTTCTTAATTCTAGTGTGCCTATAGGTTTAGACGATGTGGTTCCTCTCCCAGGACTATGCTAGCTGCGATGAAATCTTCTTCTCTGCTCGGAACTGAGGTTGGAGTCGGCGTGGAACGCTGCGCTGGATGCAACTCGATATTCGCTCGGGCTCTCGCACTTCGCGGGTTGTTCACTACCAACTGTTCGGATTTTCCGATTTAATCGAAAATACGAAAATTGCACATGCGATTTGTGTCAATCTCGGAAATCCTACCGCACTTCGCCAGTTTTGGGTTCAGTTTTCGAAACAGGCTTTTTAAAAAGATTTCAAAGGTTCTTTATTTTTGCGACTTGTTCTCAAGACGCCAAACTTCAGACAAAAAACTACAGGTTACATTACATCTACATATAACATTTTCTTATCATTATCTTATAGTTCATATTACATTAAAAGTAAGCAGTTATAGTGATATAACTCTCGTAATACAAAATGAGTAGCAGAAAAATCTTGTTTTAACTATTTGCTCAACTAACCTAAACAATATTAGTAATGATATTGATTTTTACATTTAAAATACATGTCCCTCGCCAACAAAATTGTGCAAAACTAAGTACAAGATAAATAAATAATTGTGTAAAAATACTGTGAACATATGATATATCATCCGATGATGGTTCTAATTCTATGTATGAGTATGTTAAATAATTTATTCATTTCGACAAAAACTTCTTAAAACTAAACATTTAGCAGTATAATAAAAAATGTTATTTATTTTTTCGCAATCCAGCATTTCTAATAAAGTACAAATCTTTGGATATTCCGTATATGAGAATATGTATTGGCTCAGATAGGTTTCTCTGTACGGTTTGTAGATAGGACAATGTAAGTAGAAATGTTCTAAATTCTCCTCTGTATTGAGATTACATATGGAGCAAATTTCATTGGTTTCCCATTTGTAACTAATGTTGTTATACATCACAAAAATAATTTTTTATTTGACAGACGTAGATTAACTAGTTGTCTTGTTTTCTTTATAGAAAACTAATTCAATAGATAACCTTCTGTTATAAATTCATTCTAGATTAATTTATAATGGTCGTTGTAAGTACCATACTTTACGCGATTCATGTCTGAATTTACAGAAGCTTCCTTGAAGTGTTCTACAATATTTTGAATTTGAGATTTAATTAAGATTACATTCCAATGTTCAGAAAGATTATACTCAGTAAAGATAGCTCGTAGTTGGGAAAACAAGTTATATTCTTTTTTGTTGATATCTAACCTATACAAATGCATAAGTCTATTGAGTATTATTTTAGGGTATCTAGTCTCTTCTAAGTTGTTGATTTTATGAAACCAGTTCAATCCCCTCTTTACGTTTTGCGCGATGATATGAAATGTACCTGTCTCCATTCTAAACATATAATTCGGCGTGGTGCGAACACACCTTAAAATTATTTTAATATATTTTAGCTGACATTTTTCTAAGTTCTCTACGTATCGGAGTCCACAGATTTCAGAACCATATAGTAAGGTAGCTTTAACAATTAAATCACATAAAATTCGTTTTTCATTCCAAGTTTGCCTTTTACCAGTATATTGTTGACTTTGGAAGTTGCTAGTTCTGTTTTTTTTCTGCATATCGGGTGTTCGCAAGAAACTTTCCAAAGGAGGAAAAGATAATACCTAAGTAACAGAAATTAGTTACTGTTTCAATGATAAAGTTTTTATATTTAAAAGTAAGCATAGACGGTTTGTGACCGGGAGAAACTGGTAATATTTTGGTTTTGGACGTGTTCACCACTAAGTCATTTATTTCGCAGTATCTTTCCAATTAGTTTAAATTTTGTTGTAGAGATACGGGCCAGTCACTCAAGATCGCCACGTCATCCGCATATGCTTGCATTATAATATCAGTATAACCGCCTATATTTATTCCTCTTTGATTATTTATTCTTAAGTATTCCTCTAAGTTATTAATGAAGATGGCAAATAAGATAGGGCTTAATATTTCCCCCTGGATAACCCTTTCGCGAATAGGAATGGGAGCATCGTCATATTTGCTCGGTTTTGTACTAATAAACATGTTTGCGTTGTGATAAAAATTTTGCAGTATCCTTATATATTTAGAGCTGACACCTATTTTATACATTTTATCAGTGGCCTTTACCTAATTATTTACAATTTAATCAAATTTACAAGTTTTTTAGGAAATAAAATGCAACGATTTTAACCATTATCAGCGTATCAGTGACCTTGACATAATTATTTACAATTTAATCAAATTTACAAGTTATTAGAAAATAAAATGCCACGATTTTAGCCATTATCAGCGTAACATTGACCTAATTATTAACAATTTAATCTATTTTACAAGTTTTTTTAGTAAATAAAATGCCACGATTTTAGCTATTATAAGCGTATGTGGCCTTGACATAATTATTTATAATTTAATCAAATTTACAAGTTTATGCCATGAGTTTAGTCATTATCAGCGTATCATTGATCTAATTATTGACAATTTAAACTATTTAAAATTTTTTTTAGAAAGTAAAATGCCACGATTTTAGCCATTATCAGCGTATCATTGACCTAATTATTGACAATTTAATCAAATTTACAAGATTTTAGAATATAGAATGTTACGATTTTAGTCATTATCAGCGTATCATTGACCGAATTATTGTTAATTTTATCTATTTTACAAGTTTTTTAGAAAATAAAATGCCACGATTTTAGCCATCATCAGCGTATCAGTGGCCTTGACACAATTATTTACAATTTAATCAAATTTACGAGTTTTTTAGAAAATAAAATGCTACGATTTTAGCCATTATCAGCGTATCATTGACCTAATTGTTGACAATTTAATCAAATTTACAAGTTTTTTAGAAAATAAAATGCCACGATTTTAGTCATTATCAGCGTATCATTGACCTAATTATTGACAATTTAATCTATTTTACAAGTTTTTTAGAAAATAAAATGCCACAATTTTAGCTGTTATCAGCGTATCATTGACCTTATTATTGACAATTTAATCAAATTTACAAATTTTTTAGAAAATAAAATGCCACAGTTTTAGTCCTTATCAGCTTATCACTGATGTAATTATTGACAATTTAATCTGTTTTACAAGTTTTTTAGAAAATAAAATGCCACGATTTTAGCTATTATCAGCGTATCAGTGGCCTTGACATAATTATTTACAATTTAATCAAATTTACAAGTTTTTTAGAAAATAAAATGCCACGATTATAACCATTATCAGCGTATCAGTGGCCTTGACATAATTATTTACAATTTAATCAAATTTACAAGTTTTTTTGACAATAAAAAGCAACGATTTTAGCCATTTTCAGCGTATCAGTGGCCTTGACATAATTATTTACAATTTAATAAATTTTCTAGTATTTTAGAAAATAAGATGCAACGATATTAGCCATTATCAGCGTATCAGTGGCCTTTACATAATTACTTACAATTTAATCAAATTTACAAGTTTTTTAGAAAATAAAATGCCACGATCTAAGCCATTATCAGCGTATCATTGACCTAATTATTGACAATTTAATCTATTTTACAAGTTTTTTAGAAAATAAAATGCCTCTATTTTAGCCATTATCAGCGTATCAGTGGCCTTTACATAATTACTTACAATTTAATCAAATTTACAAGTTTTTTAGAAAATAAAATGCCACGATCTAAGCCATTATCAGCGTATCATTGACCTAATTATTGACAATTTAATCTATTTTACAAGTTTTTTAGAAAATAAAATGGCACGATTTTAGCCATTATCAGCGTATCAGTGGCCTAGACACAATTATTTACAATTTAATCAAATTTACAAGTTTTTTAGAAAATAAAATGCTACGATTTTAGCCATTATCAGCGTATCATTGACCTAATTGTTGACAATTTAATCAAATTTACAAGTTTTTTAGAAAATAAAATGCCAAGATTTTAGTCATTATCAGCGTATCATTGACCTAATTATTGACAATTTAATCTATTTTACAAGTTTTTTAGAAAGTAAAATGCCACGATTTTAGCTATTATCAGCGTATCATTTACCTAATTATTGACAATTTAATCAAATTTACAAGTTTTTTAGAAAATAAAATGCCACGATTTTAGCTATTAACAGCGTATCAGTGGCCTTTACATAATTACTTACAATTTAATCAAATGTACAAGTTTTTTAAAAAATAAAATGCCACGATTTTATTCATTATCAGCGTATCATTGACCTAATTATTGACAATTTAATCAAATTTACAAGTTTTTTAGAAAATAAAATGCCACGATTTTAGCTATTATCAGCGTATAATTGACCTAATTATTGACAATTTAATCTATTTTACAAGATTTTTTAGAAAATAAAATGCCACGATTTTAGCCATTATCAGCGTATCAGTGGCCTTGACATAATTATTTACAATTTAATCAAATTTACAAGTTTTTTAGAAAATAAAATGCTCGATTTTACCCATTTTCAGCGTATCAGTGACCTAATTATTGACAATTTAATATATTTTACGAATTTTTTAGAAAATAAAAAGCCAAGATTTTAGCCATTATCGGCGTATCAGTGGCCTGTAGTTAACTACTTACAATTTAATCAAATTTACAAGTTTTTTAGAAAATAAAATGCCTCGATTTTAGCTATTTTCAGCGTATCATTGACCTAATTATTGACAATTTAATCAAATTTACAAGTTTTTAAAAAAATAAAATGCCACGATTTTAGTCATTATCAGCGTATCATTGACCTAATTATTGACAATTTAATCTATTTTACAAGTTTTTTGGAAAGTAAAATGACACGATTTTAGCCATTATCGGCGTATCATTGACCTAATTATTGACAATTGAATCAAATTTACAAGTTTTTTAGAATATAAAATGTTACGATTTTAGTCATTATCAGCGAATCATTGACCGAATTATTGACAATTTTATCTATTTTACAAGTTTTTTAGAAAATAAAATGCCACGATTTTAGCCATTATCAGCGTATCATTGACCTAATTGTTGACAATTTAATCAAATTTACAAGTTTTTTAGAAAATAAAATGCCACGATTTTAGTCATTATCAGCGTATCATTGACCTAATTATTGACAATTTAATCTATTTTACAAGTTTTTTAGAAAATAAAATGCCACAATTTTAGCTGTTATCAGCGTATCATTGACCTTATTATTGACAATTTAATCAAATTTACAAATTTTTTAGAAAATAAAATGCCACAGTTTTAGTCCTTATCAGCTTATCATTGATGTAATTATTGACTATTTAATCTGTTTTACAAGTTTTTTAGAAAATAAAATGCCACGATTTTAGCTATTATCAGCGTATCAGTGGCCTTGACATAATTATTTACAATTTAATCAAATTTACAAGTTTTTTAGAAAATAAAATGCCACGATTATAGCCATTATCAGCGTATCAGTGGCCTTGACATAATTATTTACAATTTAATAAATTTTCTAGTATTTTAGAAAATAAGATGCAACGATTTTAGCCATTATCAGCGTATCAGTGGCCTTTACATAATTACTTACAATTTAATCAAATTTACAAGTTTTTTAGAAAATAAAATGCCACGATATAAGCCATTATCAGCGTATCATTGACCTAATTATTGACAATTTAATCTATTTTACAAGTTTTTTAGAAAATAAAATGCCACTATTTTAGCCATTATCAGCGTATCAGTGGCCTTTACATAATTACTTACAATTTAATCAAATTTACAAGTTTTTTAGAAAATAAAATGCCACGATCTAAGCCATTATCAGCGTATCATTGACCTAATTATTGACAATTTAATCTATTTTACAAGTTTTTTAGAAAATAAAATGGCACGATTTTAGCCATTATCAGCGTATCAGTGGACTAGACACAATTATTTACAATTTAATCAAATTTACAAGTTTTTTAGAAAATAAAATGATACGATTTTAGCCATTATCAGCGTATCATTGACCTAATTGTTGACAATTTAATCAAATTTACAAGTTTTTTAGAAAATAAAATGCCACGATTTTAGTCATTATCAGCGTATCATTGACCTAATTATTGACAATTTAATCAAATTTACAAGTTTTTTAGAAAAGAAAATGCCACGATTTTAGCTATTAACAGCGTATCAGTGGCCTTTACATAATTACTTACAATTTAATCAAATGTACAAGTTTTTTAAAAAATAAAATGCCACGATTTTATTCATTATCAGCGTATCATTGACCTAATTATTGACAATTTAATCAAATTTACAAGTTTTTTAGAAAATAAAATGCCACGATTTTAGCTATTATCAGCGTATAATTGACCTAATTATTGACAATTTAATCTATTTTACAAGTTTTTTTAGAAAATAAAATGCCACGATTTTAGCCATTATCAGCGTATCAGTGGCCTTGACATAATTATTTACAATTTAATCAAATTTACAAGTTTTTTAGAAAATAAAATGCCTCGATTTTAGCCATTTTCAGCGTATCATTGACCTAATTATTGACAATTTAATCTATTTTACAAGTTTTTTGGAAAGTAAAATGCCACGATTTTAGCCATTATCGGCGTATCATTGACCTAATTATTGACAATTGAATCAAATTTACAAGTTTTTTAGAATATAAAATGTTACGATTTTTGTCATTATCAGCGAATCATTGACCGAATTATTGACAATTTTATCTATTTTACAAGTTTTTTAGAAAATAAAATGCCACGATTTTAGCCATTATCAGCGTATCAGTGGCCTTGACACAATTATTTACAATTTAATCAAATTTACGAGTTTTTTAGAAAATAAAATGTACGATTTTAGCCATTATCAGCGTATCATTGACCAAATTGTTGACAATTTAATCAAATTTACAAGTTTTTTAGAAAATAAAATGCCACGATTTTAGTCATTATCAGCGTATCATTGACCTAATTATTGACAATTTAATCTATTTTACAAGTTTTTTAGAAAATAAAATGCCACGATTTGAGCTATTATCAGCGTATCATTGACCTTATTATTGACAATTTAATCAAATTTACAAATTTTTTAGAAAATAAAATGCCACGGTTTTAGTCATTATCAGCTTATCATTGATGTAATTATTGACAATTTAATCTGTTTTACAAGTTTTTTAGAAAATAAAATGCCACGATTTTAGCTATTATCAGCGTATCAGTGGACTTGACATAATTATTTACAATTTAATCAAATTTACAAGTTTTTTAGAAAATAAAATGCCACGATTATAGCCATTATCAGCGTATCAGTGGCCTTGACATAATTATTTACAATTTAATCAAATTTACATGTTTTTTTGAAAATAAAATGCAACGATTTTAGCCATTTTCAGCGTATCAGTGGCCTTGACATAATTATTTACAATTTAATAAATTTTCTAGTATTTTAGAAAATAAGATGCAACGATTTTAGCCATTATCAGCGTATCAGTGGCCTTTACATAATTACTTACAATTTAATCAAATTTACAAGTTTTTTAGAAAATAAAATGCCGCGACCTAAGCCATTATCAGCGTATCAGTGTTCTTGGCATAATTATTTACAATTTAATAAAATTTACAAGTTTTTTAGAAAATAAAATGACACGATTTTAGCCATTATCAGCATTTCATTGACCTAATTATTGACAATTTAATCAAATTTACAAGTTTTTTAGAAAATAAAATGCAACGATTTTTGCCATTTTCAACATATCATTGACCTAATTATTGACAATTTAATCAAATTTACAAGTTTTTTAGAAAATAAAATGACACGATTTTAACCATTATCAGCGTATCATTGACCTAATTATTGACAATTTAATCAAATTTACAAGTTTTTTAGAATATAAAATGTTACGATTTTAGTCATTATCAGCGAATCATTGACCGAATTATTGACAATTTTTTCTATTTTACAAGTTTTTTAGAAAATAAAATGCCATGATTTTAGCCATTATCAGCGTATCAGTGGCCTTGACATAATTATTTACAATTTAATCAAATTTACAAGTTTTTTTGAAAATAAAAAGCAATGATTTTAGCCATTTTCAGCGTATCAGTGGCCTTGACATAATTATTTACAATTTAATAAATTTTCTAGTATTTTAGAAAATAAGATGCAACGATTTTAGACATTATCAGCGTATAAGTGGCCTTGACATAATTATTTACAATTTAATCAAATTTACAAGTATTTTAGAAAATAAAATGACACGATTTTAGACATTATCAGCGTATCAGTGGCCTTGACATAACTATTTACAATTTAATCAAATTTACAAGTTTTTTTGAAAATAAAATGCAATGATTTTATCCATTTTCAGCGTATCAGTGACCTTGACATAATTATTTACAATTTAATAAATTTTCAAGTATTTTGGAAAATAAGATGCAACGATTTTAGCCATTATCAGCGTATCAGTGGCCTTTATATAATTACATACAATTTAATCAAATTTACAAGTGCTATAAACTTTGTGTAATTGTAAGTAGCAAATAAAAAAAAAATTATTATTATTATTATCATTGACCTAATTATTGACAATTTAATCAAATTTACAAGTTTTTTAGAATATAAAATGTTACGATTTTAGTCATTATCAGCGTATCATTGACCTAATTATTGACAATTTAATCAATTTTACAAGTTATTTTGAAAATAAAATGCCTCGATTTTAGCCATTATCCGCGTATCAGTGGTCTTGACATAACTATTTACAATTTAATCAAATTTACAAGTTTTTTAGAAGAGAAAATACCACGATTTTAGTCATTATCAGCGTATCATTGACCTAATTATTGACAATTTAATCTATTTTACAATTTTTTAGAAAGTAAAATGCCACGATTTTTGCCATTATCAGCGTCGGCGAAACAAAACAAGCAAAACTCTGCAATAACGACTCAACTTGATACTAATGACGCGCCACATGTGGTAAAAAATTCAAGTGCAGATGTAAACACAACCTACGTAGCGTCAACAAGAAGTGATATTTTAAAATCTACAAATCTAAATAATAATTCATCAAATAAAAAAGAATTAAACGACAAAGCAATTATAGACCTATCAGCTCATAATAATAAAAATTATAATAAGGGTTATAAACCAAATAAAAATTTATCTGCTCTCTTTGGCAGCCTTGATCCAAATTCAAACTCTTTAACACTCAAAGCTATTCCTAAGCTTTTTGATTTACATATCTATAGACTGGATCCCATGACAACCGAAGATGACATCAAAAAACATCTCAAAAATCTAATACCTGAAGTGAAAATCGAGAAATTAAACTCACGGTATCCAGACTTATACTCTTCGTTCAAGATTACCATGTACCAAACACACAAAGATTCAGCAATGGATACTTCAATCTGGCCACTGGGTTCGTGTATCAGACCTTTTTTCAACAAAGAGCCAGCGGCTCAAAAAGGGTAGTCAAAAACTGCAATGGTGTCAACCATAATTTCTTAAATAATAATAACATAGATATTGAACTTTTTAACAAATCATCTGTGAGCCTTTTTCATATCAACATACAGTGCCTTAGTAATAAAATCGACGAGTTATCTCTTTTCTTAAAAGAATATCCTTTTGATATTATCTGTATCACAGAGCATTGGCTTGATTCAGGTTCCTTAAAGATGGTGAATGTGTTTTCATATAATTTAATTTCCTTCTTTTGCAGGGACGTAAATAGACATGGTGGTGTGGCCATCTTCATTAGAAAAACAATCTCAAGTAAAATAATCGATCTAGAGGATTTCAATTCAGTGGGTAACGCCGAATTTTGTGGAATTGAGCTAATAAAGGACGACATACTTCTGGTTGCTCTCTACAGAACTTGTCTAGATAACTTTGAAATTTTTTTGTCTAAATTTGAAGAGTTGCTCTTAAGATTCAGATGTCATTATAGAAAAGTAATTTTTGTAGGAGATTTTAATTTTGATTTTATAAACGACAGTAATAAAAATGTCTCAAAATATAAATCTGTTGAATTTAGAAACTTAATGTATTCTTTTGGTCTTCGAGCTACTGTCACAGAGCCCACTAGGGTGACTGATTCATCATGTAGCTGCATTGACAATATTGTCACAAATTTAGATGATAGATATATTAAAGTGGGTATATTAAATCCTTGTCTCTCCGATCACTTTGGGCAATATTTATTTACTTTAAACCAAAACAATTCTCCAAAAATTCAACAAACTTTTGTGAGAAGCTTTACTGAGAAAAATATACAACTTTTCAAGTACACTTTAAATGTCATGGATTTTCATAATATTTTCAACGATAATGAAATTCCTATTAATGAACACGTCAGCTTGTTAATAGATTGTTTAACTCATTTATTAAATGTTTATTTTCCACTTAAGTTACGTTCAATCAAACAAAACCAACCTCCTATAAAATGGTTTAATTCTACACTAAAAATTTTGAGGGATGAACTTAATATCTTCAGTATTTGTTTTAATAGTACAAAGAACATACAGTTTCATATTATATATAAAGCAAAACTTAAAGAATATAAAAAAGAAATTCTGAGAGCTAAATCAACCGCTTACAGTAGTTTTATACAAGATTCAAAAAATAGATCTAAGGATACATGGAGGTTTGTAAATTGTGAACGTAAAAAAGTTAAAAGTAATACAAATACGCATCCGCAATTATCTCCAAATGATTTTAACGAATATTTCACAACAATAGCTGCAAATCTTATAAAAGACATTCCCAATTTACAACTTAAAGCCGAAAATTTTTTAAATGTAAACTCTCACACTGGTAGTTTTATTCTTGAACCTACAGATGTAGTTGAAGTCTACAAAGCAATTAAATCTCTAAAAAAATCAGCTTGTCTGGATTTTTACTCGATTAGTAATAATCTTTTAAAAGATATTATCGATTATGTTGTTGAGCCACTAACTTCCTTATTCAATAAATGTATAAAAGAGGGCATTTATCCGGATGCTTTTAAAATCACAAAAGTTCTTCCTCTTTTCAAAAAAGGAGACTCGCTCAAGGTAGACAACTACAGACCTATTTCTATCATCCCAACTCTCTCTAAAGTTTTTGAAATTATTTTGAAAAATAGATTAACAAAATATTTTGATAAATACAATCTTCTTAATAATAATCAATTTGGTTTTCGCCCAGAGCGCTCGACCTCACAAGCAATATTAAAAATTATAAATAAAATAATCGAGGGCCTCGAGATGGGTCATTATATGGCTATAACCTTATGTGATCTTTCCAAGGCCTTTGATTGTGTTTCTGATACCATCTTGCTTACTAAATTAAAGTACTATGGTGTACAAGGCTCTGCCCTTAATTTATTTAAATCTTATTTGTCTAACCGAACACAGTGCGTGGAGATTGAGGGTATTCAATCAAACTTCAACTTGTTGGAATATGGGGTTCCGCAAGGCTCCATCTTGGGTCCCTTTTTCTTTTTAATTTATATAAATGATTTCGGTCGCTCTATGGGACCCTGTGACAGTATTCTTTACGCTGATGATACTACTCTTATAAATGGAGACAACAATCTGGAAGTTTTAGTAAACATGTGCAATACTAATATTAAAAAAGCAGAAACTTGGTTTGCTGCAAACAATTTATTATTAAACAAAGGAAAAACTCAAGAACTTATACTTTCCACAAATAGCGATGTTAGAAAGGGTGAAACAGTAACAATCTTAGGAATGCTTATTGAACCATCTTTAAGTGGCAATGCACATGTCTTACATATTAGTAATAAACTATCAGGTGTTTTATTTCTCCTTAGAAGACTAAAGCCACTGATAGCAAATTCAACACTAAAAACAGTTTCTTATTCGTTATTTCATTCGATAATTTCTTATGGCATCTTGTTTTGGGGCAACTCTTCAAGTGCGATTAAAGTTTTTAGGCTTCAAAAGAAAGCTTCTTCTTCTTCTTCTTAATCTATACTCTTTTACCTTACGGTGTCGAGCGTTTTATTTGTACATTTCATGATGTTTTTTTAGCTTTCCATAGTTCTTTCCATTTTTTCCTGTCTTGTGTTAGGGATTTTATATTTTTCCATGCTATGTTTTTCTTTATTGCGGCTTCTTGTATACCCTCTATCCATGTTTTCCTTGGTCGTCCTTTGGGCCTTGTTCCGGTTACTCTTGCCTCACTGGCTTTCCTTGCTATTTTTTCTTCTGTTTGTCTATTTATATGTCCGAACCAACGTAATTGTGCCTCTTGCACGTGTTCTATAAGTGATTTAACTTGCAAGTCTTCTCTGAATGTTTCATTTCTGATCTTATCTCTTCTTGTTTTTCCTGCAATCTTTCTTAGAAATCTCATTTCCATTGCTTGTAATCTACTTGTGTGTTTCTTTGTAAGTGTCCAGGTTTCGCATGCGTACGTTAGTGTTGGTAAGAATATTGTTTTATGCACTGTGGCTTTCGTTTCTTGTGGTATATCTTTTTGGTTTAGGAATTTCCCTTTCAGTGCATTAAAAAGTCTTCCGGCGCTATTTAATCTTTCATTAATTTCAGCGTCCATATCTCCTCTGCTGTTAAAGTGGCTCCCAAGATATTTAAAATTGTTGACCTGTTCCAATTTATTGTTTTCTATAAATATTTCGTGTTGACACTCCTCTTTGCTGATGATCATAGGTTTTGTTTTCTTTTCATTTATTTTCATACCCATCTTCCTCAACTCTGCGTTAAAGATATTTACATTATGTTGTAGATCTTTTTCTGTTGCTCCCATGATTATCATGTCATCTGCATATAGTAGTTCTAAAAATTTTATATCTTGCATTTTCCATTTCCCTAGGTTAAAGTGTTTACATTTGTGTTTTGCGGATTTGACGGCTTCATCTATAAATATATTAAATAGTAGTGGGCTAAGTATACATCCTTGTTTCACTCCTTTAAATGTATTAAATTCTGTCGATTGTACTTCCCCTGTTCTCACTAGGTTTGTGCATGTGTGATATAAGCTTTTGATACTGTTTAATAGGCTGCTTCTAACATTTCTTCTTTTTAGTATTTCCCATAACTTCTGTCTATCCACCTTATCGAACGCCTTTTCCAGGTCGATGAAACATATGTGTACTATTTTCTTGTATTGTGTTATTTTTTCGGATATTTGTCTAACTGCGAAAATTAGATCTTGTGTACTCCTATTTGGTCTAAAACCGCACTGAGTTTCTTCTAACTGATGTTCTACCTGCGTTCGTAGTCTAGCTTCTAGAATTCTTGCGAAAATCTTACTAGGAGTGCTTGTCAGTGATATCCCCCTAAAATTCGTACACTCTTTCCCGTCCCCTTTCTTGAAAATAGGAACAATTATTGTTTTCTTCCAATCTTCTGGTACAGTTGTCTTCTTCAGAATGCAATTTAATATGTGTCTGAATACTTCTTCCCCCTTTTCACCCAAAGCTTTAAGCATTTCTCCTGTGACTTCATCATATCCTGCCGCTTTTCCTGCTTTAGTTTTCTTTATCGCCTCTTTTACTTCATTTATTTCTTCTTCTGCATTTTCATCTCCTTCCAATACTTCTTGATTTTCTTGTATGGCATTATTTGTTATGTCTCCTTCTAGTAGTTCTGTGAAATGTTCTTTCCATCGTTCTATAATTTCTATTCCTTGTGTGAGTATCTTATTATTCTTGTCTTTTATTGACTTAATAATTGGTGTTTGTTCTTTCTTCATGTTCTTTATCGTCCTGAAGAATAACTTCCTGTTTTCTTTGTAGTTTTCTTGCATTTTTATTCCGAAGTCCTTCCAGGATTTTTCCTTAGCTTCTTGAACTGTTCGCTTCGCTTTTACTCTTTTTTCTTTGTATATTTCATAGTTTATTGATGATTGGTTTCCAATATATTTTTTCCATGCATTTTTCTTCTCTTTAACCGCGTGTTTAACCTGAGTCGACCACCATTCTGTGCTTTTATTATTCTTCCTATTTATCTTAGTTGTTCCACAACATATTTTGGCTGTTTGAATTAGCGTTTTTTTGAATTTCGTCCATTTGTCTTCTACGTTAACTGCTTCGTATACTTCTTCTATTTTGTTTTCTGTTAGCTCTCTGAATTTTCCTTTAATTTCGTTTTCTCGAAGTTTATGGTATTTGATTCTCTCTTTTGTTTTCCTGTGTTCTGTTTTTACATTTTTACTGGTCTTATATACATAATTCTAATTCTACTAGATAGTGGTCTGTGTCTATTTCCATATCTCTTCTCACTTTAACGTCTTTTACGTATTTCCAGAAACTTTTACTTATTATAAAATAATCTATTATTGATTTTTCGTTCCTAGTTACCTCCTCTCTTGTTATTTTATGTTTTTCTTTATGTTGGAATTTTGTGTTACTTATGATCAGATCATTCTCTATGCATAGTTCGATAATTTTATCTCCGTTTCTATTTTTTGTGTATTCTCCGTGCATTCCCAGACATCCATTTGTACCTTCCGTATTATTGCCTACTCTTCCATTTAGATCGCCCATTAAGATAATTTGATCTTCTGCTTCGTCGATTTCTTCTTGTAGTTTGTTGTAAAAGGCGTTTTTATCCTCTATTTTCGCGTCTTCTGAAGGACCGTATGTTATAATGAGTGTTGTTTGTTCAGTGCTTTCCAGTTTTTTTTGACAGATAGAATTCTTTCGTTGACGTATTTGTAGTCTATTATTGTACTTATTGCATTGGGGTGAACAACTAGCCCTACTCCGGCCTGTGCCCGTTCTTCGCTTCTTACTCCCGAATATATTAGTACGTAACCATTCGCTAATCTTGTCATTCCATGTCCTTTTTTCTTTGTTTCTGTTAAAAGAAAGCAATTAGAATAATGTGTGGACTTGGATATAACGCCCATTGTAAACAATCTTTTATAGATTTAAATATTTTGACTCTTCCTTCTCTATTTATATTTTACACACTGATTGAAATCCATAAAAATAAGATTATATTATTAACAAATAGTGATGTCCACTTACACGACACAAGATCTGCTAACCTGTTACGAAAACCTCGTTACAGGTTGCAAATCTCTTCAAAATTATCTTTAAATATTGAACTTTATAATCATTTACCGATAACTGCAAAGGAACTGGATAGTAAACACTTCAAAAATTATTTAAGGGATTTGCTCATTCGTAATGCCTTTTATATGGTACAGGAATTTCTAAATTTTTTCAACCCGAGTAGGTACTGAAGGTTGATATGGAAATTTTTGTTTTGTTTTTAAATTGTACATTCAAGTATTACTTTTAACTGACGTGCTATAAACTTTGTATAATTGTAAGTAGCAAATAAAAAAAATATTATTATTATTATTATCATTGACCTAATTATTGACAATTTAATCAAATTTACAAGTTTTTTAGAATATAAAATGTTACGATTTTAGTCATTATCAGCGTATCATTGACCTAATTATTGACAATTTAATCTATTTTACAAGTTTTTTAGAAAATAAAAAGCCAAGATATTATTATTATTATTATCATTGACCTAATTATTGACAATTTAATCAAATTTACAAATTTTTTAGAAAATAAAATGCCACAATCTAAGCCGTTATCAGCGTATCAGTGTCCTTGGCATAATTATTTACAATTTAATAAAATTTTCAAGTTTTTTAGAAAATAAAATACCACGATTTTAGCCATTATCAGCGTATCATTGACCTAATTATTGGCAATTTAATAAAATTTACAAGTTTTTTAGAAAATAAAATGGAACGATTTTAGCCATCATCAGCGTATCAGTGGCTTTGACATAATTATTTACAATTTAATCAAATTTTGCCATGATTTTAGCCATTATCTGCGTATCATTGACCTAATTATTGACAATTTAATCAAATTTACAAATTTTTTAGAAAATAAAATGCCACAATCTAAGCCGTTATCAGCGTATCAGTGTCCTTGGCATAATTATTTACAATTTAATAAAATTTTCAAGTTTTTTAGAAAATAAAATACCACGATTTTAGCCATTATCAGCGTATCATTGACCTAATTATTGGCAATTTAATCAAATTTACAAGTTTTTTAGAATATAAAATGTTACGATTTTAGTCATTATCAGCGTATCATTGACCTAATTATTGACAATTTAATCTATTTTACAAGCTTTTTAGATAATAAAATGCCACGATTTTAGCCATTATCAGCGTATCAGTGGCGTTGACACAATTATTTACAATTTAATCAAATTTACGAGTTTTTTAGAAAATAAAATACTACGATTTTAGCCATTATCAGCGTATCATTGACCTAATTGTTGACAATTTAATCAAATTTACAAGTTTTTTAGAAAATAAAATGCCACGATTTTAGTCATTATCAGCGTATCATTGACCTTATTATTGACAATTTAATCTATTTTACAAGTTTTTTAGAAAATAAAATGCCACGATTTTAGCTATTATCAGTGTATCATTGACCTAATTATTGACAATTTAATCAAATTTACAAGTGTTTTAGAAAATAAAATGCCACGATTTTAGTCATTATGAGCGTATCATTGATCTAATTATTGACAATTTAATCTATTTTACAAGTTTTTTAGAAAATAAAATTCCATGATTTTAGCCATTATCTGCATATCATTGACCTAATTATTGACAATTTAATTTATTTTACAAGTTTTTTAGAAAATAAAATGCCACTATTTTAGCCATTATCAGCGTATCAGTGGCCTTGACACAATTATTTACAAATAATAAAATTTACGAGTTATTTAGAAAATAAAATGATACTATTTTAGCCATCATCAGCGTATCATTGACCTAATTGTTGACAATTTAATCAAATTTACAAGTTTTTTAGAAAATAA
Organism: Pterostichus madidus; assembly: GCA_911728475.2. NCBI lineage: Eukaryota > Metazoa > Arthropoda > Insecta > Coleoptera > Carabidae > Pterostichus > Pterostichus madidus. The sequence goes on from OU452311.1 coordinate 12,575,798, forward strand.
AATGCCACGATTTTAGTCATTATCAGCGTATCATTGACCTAATTATTTAAAATTTAATCTATTTTACAAGTTTTTTAGAAAATAAAAAGCCAAGATTTTAGCCGTTATCAGCGTATCAGTGGCCTTGACATAACTATTTACAATTTAATCAAATTTATAAATTTTTTTGAAAATAAAATGCAACGATTTTAGCCATTTTCAGCGTATCAGTGGCCTTGACATAATTATTTACAATTTAATCAAATTTATAAATTTTTTTGAAAATAAAATGCAACGATTTTAGCCATTTTCAGCGTATCAGTGGCCTTGACATAATTATTTTCAATTTAATAAATTTTCAAGTATTTTAGAAATTAAGATACAACGATTTTAGCCGTTATCGGCGTATCAGGGACCTTTACTTAATTACTTACAATTTAATCAAATTTACAAGTTTTTTAGAAAATAAAATGCCACGATTTTAACCATTATCAGCGTATCAGTGGCCTTGACATAATTATTTACGATTTCATCAAATTTACAAGTTTTTTAGAAAATAAAATGCCATGATTTTAGTCATTATCAGCGTATCATTGACCTAATTATTGACAATTTAATCTATTTTACAATTTTTTTAGAAAGTAAAATGCCACGATTTTAGCCGTTATCAGCGTATCATTGACCTAATTATTGACAATTTAATCAAGTTTACAAGTTTTTTAGAAAATAAAATGCAACGATTTTTTCCATTGTCAGCATATCATTGACCTAATTATTGACAATTTAAACTATTTTACAAGTTTTATAGAAAGTAAAATGCCACGATTTTAGGCCTTATCAGCGTAACAGTGGCCATGACATAATTATTTACAATTTAATCAAATTTACAAGTTTTTTAGAATATAAAATGCAACGATTTTAGCCATTTTCAGTGTATCAGTGGCCTTGGCATAATTATTTACAATTTAATCAAATTTACAAGATTTTTAGAAAATAAAATGACACGATTTTAGCCACTATCAGCGTATCATTGACCTAATTGTTGACAATTTAATCAAATTTACAAGTTTTTTAGAAAATAAACTGCCACGATTTTAGTCATTATCAGCGTATCATTGACCTAATTATTGACAATTTAATCTATTTTACAAGTTTTTTAGAAAATAAAATGACACTATTTTAGCCATTATCAGCGTATCAGTGGCCTTGACATAATTATTTACAATTTAATCAAATTTACAGGTTTTTTATAACATAAAATGCCAGTATTTTAGCTATTATCTGCGTATCATTGACCTAATTATTGACATTAATCAAATTTACAAGTTTTTTAGAAAATAAAATACAACGATTTTTGCCATTTTCAGTGTATCAGTGGCCTTGGGATAATTATTTACAATTTAATAAAATTTACAAGATTTTTAGAAAATAAAATGCCACGATTTTATCCACTATCAGCGTATCATTGACCTAATTGTTGACAATTTAATCAAATTTACAAGTTTTTTGGAAAATAAAATGCCACGATTTTAGTCATTATCAGCGTATCATTGACCTAATTATTGACAATTTAATCTAGTTTACAAGTTTTTTAGAAAATAAAAAAAAAAGATTTTAGCCATTATCAGCGTATCAGTGGCCTTGACATAACTATTTACAATTTAATGAAATTTATAAATTTTTTTGAAAATAAAATGAAACGATTTTAGCCGTTATCAGCGTATCAGGGACCTTTACTTAATTACTTACAATTTAATCAAATTTACAAGTTTTTTAGAAAATAAAATGCCACGATTTTAACCATTATCAGCGTATCATTGACCTAATTATTGACAATTTAATCAAATTTACAAGTTTTTTCGAAAATAAAATGCCAAGATTTTAGTCATTATCAGCGTATCATTGACCTAATTATTGACAATTTAATCTATTTTACAAGTTTTTTAGAAAATAAAATACCACGATTTTAGCCATTATCAGCGAATCAGTGGCCTTGACATAATTATTTACAATTTAATCAAATTTACAAGTTTTTTAGAAAAGAAAATGCCACGATTTTAGCCATTATCAGCGTATCAGTGGCCTTGACATAACTATTTACAATTTAATCAAATTTACAAGTTTTTTGAAAATAAAATGCATCGATTTTAGCCACTTTCAACGTATCAGTGGTCTTGACATAATTATTTACAATTTAATAAATTTTCAAGTATTTTGGAAAATAAGATGAAACGATTTTAGCCATTATCAGCGTATCAGTGGTCTTTACAAATTAGTTTCAATTTAATCAAATTTACAAGTTTTTTAGAAAATAAAATGATACGATTTAAGCCATTATCAGCGTATCAGTGTCCTTGACATAATTATTTACAATTTAATAAAATTTACAAGTTTTTTAGAAAATAAAATGCCACGATTTTAGCCATTATCAGCGTACCTTGGACTTAATTATTGACAATTTGTTAAATTTTACAAGTTTTTTAGACAATAAAATTCAACGATTTTATTCCATAACATTTAACAAATTTATGGAGAAAATTCAGTTAACTAACAAATTAATTAATATTGACATTTTGATAAATTTGTTGAATGTTTATATGATTTTAAAACAGAACTACAATTTTCTTTGTAACAAATTCTATGATTTTGAACAATTTTTTTGGATAATTAGCAAATTAATTTGTATTGATATTTTAAAAAAATTATAGAATTTTTACTAGATTATGAAACAAAAATTTACTATTAAAGTTGACTACGTTCTCGATGTTATCTATTGGAATTTTTGTCAGTCCTTCAAGGATTAAAGTTACCTTTGTAATTAAAAATGATTTATTTGGATTTTCCAGTATAAATCTTTCAATTTGCTATTGTTGTCAGTTTTTTATCCTGAAGCCCTTTTATCTTTATTAATTTGACATTTAATAAATGTTTTTGATATTTTTGCAATATAATCGTCGGATTTTCTTTTTTAAAATGCTATTACTGTGCTAAATTTTATCATATCAACACTTTGATGTAAAATTACATTAGCTTTCAACACTGCTTTGAAGATCATGGCTTTTTCAGAAATATACGCTAAAATTTCTATTTCTGTTATTTGTTTACATCCCTTTTTTAAACCACAGCATAAATTTTGCATACGCAGCTTCATATCTTTTTTTGTTTACTTAAAAAGCATAAATAACATTTTAGCTGCATTAGCAGAATCCACAATATCAGAAGGTGTCCATTCAAAATCATCACTTTGATCTATTTCTTAGCAAAATTGAGAAAATCCTTGTAATTATCGTCCGCAACAATTCCAGCCACTACAACGCGCACACAATTTTATTGCGGAAGAATTGTTTAACATTGAAACCGTAGAACTACCAAATAATGAAATTAATTAACAATATAATGACGAAAATATAGAATATTATGTCACTGTCCCAAATACTGATAATGAAGACAATAATGATCAAGACGCTTTTTTTCAATAAAAAGCCTCGGAAATGAATTAGAAATTATGAACTTAAAAGTCTTGATAGATACCGGAAGCACCCGCTGATTTATAAATCCAAACATCGCGCGGAACTATTTTAGAAATAACATATAAAATGATCAATTTAAAATTACAACCGCACACGATACTTCAATTGAAAATTTTAGTACAATATGCTTCAAAATTATTTAATAACCCCAATAAATTATTAAAATATTATTTATTTGATTTTCATAACAAGTTTTAAATTTTGCTTGGAATAATAAAATTATAACACCTACTCAAAATATAAAAATTCATTTTCATAAAATAATTCTAAAATCTAATATTATAAAAATTCAGCCAAAGTCTGAAAAAATAACAAAATTATTTGTCAATAATATTGAAACCAGCGAAGCATTTATAACTGAAACAAAAATAAACAATATAATTATGCCAGAAGGAATAGCAAAAATTGAAAATTATGAATTATTTTACCCTGGTATCAATACAAACGACGAAGATCAAATTTTAGATACTATAAACTGTATCAAATTAAAAACGTTAAATCATTTTGAAATTAACAATATAAATTTTCAAAATTCTTGTTCTAAAAATAATCTTGACATGAATGAAATTAGAATTGATCATATGAATCACGAAGAAAAATCTGAAATTATAAAATTTTTAAAAGAATTCTTTCCTATTTTACATGGTGATAACAAACACATAACATACACAAAAGAAATTAAGCATTTTATTCGGACTAAACACGAAATATGTTTATTAAAAAACTTATCGATGCCCCGATGTACACAGGAACGAAGTTCAAAAAGAAATCGCAAAAATGCTTAATGATAAAATTATTCGCCCCTCTCACTCTCCTTGGTCATCCTTAGTATGGATCGTACCAAAGAAAATCGATGAATCTGGCAAAAGAAAGTGGAGAATAGTTATAGACTATAGAAAATTGAACGAAAAATCAATCGACGAAAAATATCCGATACCGAATATAAATACTTTATTAGACAAGCTTGATAGATGTAATTATTTTTCGACCTTAGATCTCGCGTCCGGATTCCACCAAATCGAAATTAATCAAGCAGATATTAAAAAAAACTGCGTTTAATGCCGAAAATGGACATTACGAATTTTTAAGAATGCCACTTTGTTTAAAAAATTCCCCGGCGTACCTAGAACTTTTGCTGCGCAGGGCGGTCTCCAATTTTCCGCCCTTTCTAAGTACATTAAATGGTGGTGCGGTTACCAGCCGTCAAATCACGGCCTCCAAAAATATTAGTGGTGGGGGAGCCACAGGGATAATTTTAATTTGGTGAAAATTGTTTGTCGACTGTGGGAATCAAGCCGGGGTCCTCAGGATCCACAGGCCAACTCGAAACCACTGAGCCATTACCCAATTAAATTAATAAACATAAATAAATAATTGTAATCGAGACAAATTATAGGTGGGGAACTTTTTTATCATTGGATGGTATATTTAAATTAGGCAGTAATAAAGAAATTTTTCGAGATAATATTTTCAACTCTACATTGACTTGACGATGAAGAAAAATATTCGAAATCATATAGTAATTCATAATTCGTAGAAATCGAATAGTAAACTTATGAAGTGAACAAGTTGTTTTTTACAACTAAAATTAAATATAAAAAATGCCGGCCCAAAATATGTGCCGCCCGATGCGGACCGCACCCACCGCCCTCCCCTAGGTACGCCACTGTGGACAACGTACTTAGAATTTTAGTAAACGAAATTTGCTTACTATTTTTAGATGACTTCATAATTTTCAGTACAAGCATTTAACAGCACATTCAAAATTTAAGAACAGTTTTTGCTTAAAATACAGCTTGATAAGTCTGAATTTCTACATAAAGAGGTAGCATATCTCGGATATGTCGTGACCCCTATCAGAGTTAAACCTAATCTAGATAAAATTTACGCGATTAAAAACTACTCTCTACCGAAAGCACCGAAACAAATTAAAGCATTCCTAGGTCTAGGCTATTATCGGAAATTTATAAAAAAAAATTCGCCCATTTAACAAAACCCTTAACCAAATGTCTAAAGAAGGACGCGGAAATTAAACATAACGATCCAGAGTATAGTAATTGTTTAAATACCTGCAAAAATCTTTTAATTAACGAAACCCATACTCCAACACCCGGACTTTAACAAACCCTGCAATTTAACAACAGATTGTAGCAATTACGCAATAGGCGCTATATTGTTCCAAGGTTCCATTGGTTCCGATCTTCCCATCACCGACGCAAGTCGAACCCTAAATGACTCCCAACAAAACTACAATACAATTGAAAACGAGTTACTAGCAGTTATATGGGCTACGAAATATTTTAGCCCGTACTAGTTTGGCAGAAAATTTAAAATTATCACCGATCATTATGGAACGCCGTTTGACTTTTTATTAGACACGATAAACATATTTTCAATTTTTAATTCAACACCGATACTTATTTTTAATTAAATAATTTTTAATATGATTGTCGTGCTCTTAAATAATTTTTAATATGATTGGCATGCTCTTAAATAATTAAAAATCAAACCATTAAACAAACGAAACATTAAAAATATGGTTAGCGTAGTAAAATTCATTTAAAAATAAGAATCGCTGTCTGTGAATTAAATTTTGAAATCTATTTCGATTTAAAAATAAAATTGAATTAAAAATAAGATTCACAAGGGCTCGATTCATATAGAGTGCCTACAATGAGAGTGATGACATACGGTTACGGCCGCCATATTTGTACCAATTTAACATGGATTGTATACGGGCAAAACACGAAAATATTATCTTACGAATGTATTACTTGAATTTAATATATTTTTTATTTATAAATTGCCAGCATAGACATATTTGAAAATTAAAAAATATATGTAGACTAATGAAATGATAGTAAAATCATTATATTTAAATAAAAGTATAATTACTGTCAAAACAGAATTCATGCATAAGATGAAATATTTCATTTCAAATCATTAGTATCAAACTAAAAAAGAGCAATAATAAATCAAATAAACCAATAAATTTTACATTACCCGAAGAAATACTATTTATTCTATAAAAAATGACTCCATTGAGTTGTATAAGTACATTTAAATATAGAATAAATGGTTGATACTCTAAATATGTATACAAAAAGATTACAATAACAAAAAAGAAAGAAAAAAACTCTAATTATAAAGTGGTAGACATTAATGATTTACTGGAATTTTCCTACGAGCCAGTTTTTTACCTGCAATTTTAAAACGAAATAAAACAAATCGTTTTATTATTTTTGTTATCCACAATAATTACTAATACGCATGCATCAATTAAACTTACTGATCAGGTTTAGTAGCTAATAAAATTTTAAGAATTCTCTAAATGTCCAACCTAAATAATGGCAGCAGCAAAGGTTATGTGTCATTTGACAATTTGATTTCGATTTGATACAATTAATCTAAAAAATGCTTAATTCCTAAATAATAGAGGTACAACTGGCCATTATTGTTTACAAAACTTTACATTATATTTATTTATTGTATAAATTTGGTTTATGTTACTTACCTTAATATTTTATTCAATTACTTATCACAAATTGTGTCCTAATAAGCACTTAAACTGTACTAAAACTACTAAGTATATAAAAACTAACACGTAATAATAAACAGTACACTAAATTAAACAATTTTAACTAATTAAATTTAACAAAAATTGACAAACAAACACAAACTTCCTATACCACACAAGCTAAAACAGCAACAGATTGGCACAAATATGGCGTAGCCAATGAAAATGAAGACCACTATTGTCATCACTCTCATTGTAGGCACTCTAGATTCATATATTTAAATGCGCTTTCTATCTGCGAGCAGCGTAATCTGTCGCATTGTTGCCAAGTGTATTAGCGGGTTACACCCATAACTCAAACATTATAGAAACCTGTATCTGTGGTTTCACATTCAGTGAATTTTTCTGAATATATCCAAATATGTTTAATAATTTGTATTATTATGAATTTCGGTAACTAATAATTCTTTTCATTGATCAGATAAGCTTTAATTATCATTTGATGTAAGACCGAGAATACATAACCTGAATATTTATTGTAATAAGATTATAAGAATATTAATTCTAGTTGTAAAATAAAATGAATAACTGGCTTAGTTAAGGTCTTTATTAAAAAAAAGACGACGTTTCGATCCTGATTAGGATCATTTTCAAGTCTTAGTTGAAGTTAAGTTTACATAATATAAAACTATTGCAACCGTAAGATTGAAGTAATAAAAGTTAAAATTTATACATTTCTATTTGAAAGTGAACTTCACTTTCAAATAGAAATGTATAAATTTTAACTTTTATTACTTCAAACATGTAACTTATTTATAATAACCACGTTGTGGTTAATTTTGCTGACCTGAGGATGAACACGGATATATGTTCGAAACGTCGTCAATTGTAAATAAAATAAATAATTTTTACTAAACTCTAAAAGCCTTTTATCCAAAAACCCTGGATCTTTCGACTCCTTTTTAAAAAAATATAAACTTTTACGGCTTAATATCAAACTTTAACAAATAATACTTTTTTGTCCTAGGACATGATTTCGTCCGGCAATTGCCTGCATTACAGTATTAAATTCAAAAGAATTAATTTATTAGATAGGTAAATTTACTATTCCAATAAAGATCCATTAATGAACACTAAACAGTGTCATAAATAAAATAATTGTTCAGTCGCAATTAATAGTAATTTATATATGATTATGAACAACTTACTTATAAAATATGAAAAAAGAACATATAAAATGTTAATATCAAATATCAATGGGGTAATTGCACAATGGTATCAAGTCGGACTGTGGATCCAAAGAATCCTGGTTCGATTCCCTGCCGACAAAAACATTTTCACCAATTTAAAATTATCCCTCCATCACTAACGTCTTTGGGGGGGGGGCGTGATTTTATGGCTGGTAACCGCACTTTACGCGCATAAATATATCACTGAGATCTGCTTCGTCAGAGTGCCACATCCAGTAATGCGTAAAAGGTTTCATGATAAATTTATTTATTTTTTATTTAATATCAAATAAAATGTATGTTTAATTTAATTTTATATTTTATTGTGTTATTGTATTATACAGAAACATTTACTGTGATTTACAATACCATTCTTGACAATAAAATGAAATTTATATAGTTTTAAAAGGCGCGCCAATATCCCTTACTTTTATAGTGTATTTCGAAAATGAACCTAATTAACCCTAGTTAGTATTTTCAGTAACCGGTTTCATTACGGAACACGGTTTTTGAAATTTGTGGTTAGTTTTTAATAATCAAACTAACCGTGCTCGAGCAGCTGTTGTTGACAAGTTTGAAACGTGTTTGGCGGCTTTTGCAGAGTTTGTGGATTTTTGTCTTATAAAACTATATTTTTATGATGACTGATATATAAACATGTGATATAAAATGTAATTTTATTATTTAACAGTATATATTTATATTAGATGAATTTATTACTTGTTCTGAAACTCATATTTATTTTTTCTTTGTATTATTTTTATATCCCTATATTTAAGGTGAAGCATTAGATCTGAAACTAGTATCAGAACGATGATTTGCCTTGATCTTTTGAAGCGAAATATTATTCTTATTATGAATGAAACTTATTAAGTATTGTATATAATTTTGAAGCCAAAACCTCAAAGTATGGTAATAAACTAGATACCATTAATGTTATGTACAAATATTGAAAGAAATTACATTCAAAATTTGAATTTATTTCTCAAAAATGTGACGAACAATTTTAATTAAAAAATTCTTTATGCTTAAGTATCTGATCTTCTATAATATAGTGGAACTTTGGAGAAAAAAAATAAAATATGCGAAAAAACGCTCAAAACAGGACTTTTTCGTGTATTTTTAGTTTTTTCTCAAAATTCCCACGATCAAATTGAATAATAAAAAATTGTATTATAGAAGGCCTGAGTTTTAAATATAGAGAATTTTTAAATTAAAATTGAACGACACATTTTTGACAAAATCAGACTTAAAATTTTGATGTCATGATCTTTTACACTTCAATTCCAATTTATTTATATTACAAAGATTAAACATTCTTTTCAATACCTTTATCAAAAAGCTGAATGTTCAAAGATTATGTAGTACTACTTGTTTCTTATTTTGGATAAGATTAAATATATGAAATATTTTTTTGAAAATTGAATTTGTTATTGCTACTTCGCGAAATTCTAATTTTCCACAAGTGGTACGGGCTTTTACATACACTCAGCGTTAAAATGATCTGGAAGAATGACAGCTGTCATAATCATGTGTGTCAAGATGTGCTACATAGAGATGTACATGAAAATATATAAGCATTTCATAATTTGTGGTTTGAAATATGTCTACTTTTGTTTTTCGTGTAATATATTATAATATTTAAAGTCATGAGTACTTTTTTATAATAAGATATTTTATCAATTTTAGGAGAGCATACTAGTGGAACAGGATTATGTGTAATATTGAAATGTATTATTTATCTTTCCATAAACGATATTTTCAACATAAAAGTTTTTAATTGTACGGTTATAAAAAGTATTTCATTTATAACCTCAAACATTCCATCAAAATAAAATGCAAAATACATGAATAGTAATAAAAAAAAAACATTTTCGGTAAGTTGATATAAATCTAAAGTCTTCATTTATTTTCTTACTAATATCTATACATTTCAGATGATTTAAAAAAAAAGAAAAAAACTACATGTACAAGAAACTACCGGGTTGGCCTTCAAACAATTATTTTAAAGAACAATACATTGGAGGAATTCATTGAAAAGGTATATTTGATGTCCCTGTTCATTTAAATATATATCATTTTATATGTCGTATTTAGTGGCTACATAACATTCACCCGCAACATTGTTTTCGGAGTGCAAGATGTATGACTATTTGCAGCAGAAGTTGTATTCACCAAGTGCGTTGTCAACACGATGAGTTTGAAGTCGCCGTATTCTTGAACATAAGTCAGTTTCAAAAGTGGCATAAGCTCAAGCTCTAAGGTGTACTGATGCCAACCAATTGAACTGATTAAGCAGCCAGGCAAATCTTTACCCAGCGAGAAGTTTATCAAAATGCCATCCTTCTAATATTATTGTACATCATGTATAGCGTCGATATTTGAAAACCACTATAGATAGTCACATGTAACTGAATCAAACAGTTACTGTGATTCAATAGTATATCTAGGTGAAGTGAATACATCGCGAGAAACTAAATGTGACATGTTTCGCTACCGATGCTTAAGCGACACACGAGTCATACGTTTCTTATATTATATACCTAGATATGATCTTAAAATGTCACATAGTACCAGACTGTCTGAATGGTAATGTTTCATTTATGATGCGATTAACATGGAACGCAGTGAATAAAATAAGACTTTTAAAAATTAAGTAAAAGTAACATTTTACGGTGTCTAATTACCAATGCAAGTAGATGTCAACTTCGGCGACTAGTATCAAATAGATTTCTTTCAATTTGACTTAGTGTAGACCTGACATACGTGTTCTGTATTGGGCAGAATACGTCACAGTGACGTTCTATCAAATGTATTCTGCGTTACTACCGACAGCTTTAACTAAGATGTACGATCCGTTTATGATTACATAAACGATCTATTTAATAACTATTATCAACACCTAAAAGCGGATCAAGGCGTAATGGCGGCATATGACCTGAGTTGTTGGTTCGCCAAGAAGTTACATACAAAAAATAACTATTTGTGTACCAAGATAAAAATAATTGTTACACAAGGACGAAAAATGCAGTTTTTCGAACGAATGCAGGAAATTTCCGGACGAGACGAAGTCTAGTTCGGCAACCGTATGAGTATGTACGTAACACATCCTGAAAGTGTCTTTACTGGGCTTTCAAGCTTACAAAGCTCGCCTACGGTTCACGCTGGAATATGCTTGCTCTCGCCCAGTAAAATATCACATTCAGTTTTGTAACAAATAACTTACAGATGATAAAATAATATTACCTACCAATAAATGTTAACACTTCCTAATTAACTTTTTTGACAAAATTGTACGAGGCCAAAATTAATGTGTATTAGTCATGAAAATCGGGCGTAAACACTTGTTTTTGCCCCAAAGCCATTATAAAATAATTTCCGACGGATGCATAAATAAAGTAGCAAGTTTTGTTTATTGTAAATACTTGATTTTGCAAAATGTAATTTTCACATATAAATATACCTGTTTCAATCTTTTAAATATAAAAATTAAATGTTCTTTTGTTGTTTCCTAAAATACTGTGTACCACGGGTGAAATTATGATTTTTTTATTTTGAGCATGTTATTAGCACGAGGCGCAAAATGCCGGGTGCTAATAATAATGCCACGGGCCGAAAATATCTGTTTTCATCCTTGATACATAAAATAGTTTGTCTTCAAACGTTAGAAAATTATGACATATCAGAATCTATAGATACAGTTAAAGTTTGATTTTTCTATCAAATACTTTTTCTGACGCACGTTCAAATCAAGGAATTTCATTAGTTTACTTGCGGCAGAAAATGTCTTTCTGCCACTCACGAGTGTCAGCAAAATTATGAAATAAGTAAATATTCCAGCGTTTGAAGAAAAAATAGCATATTTTATGTGGAATAAAAGTGACATTTTGTGCCTCATCTGTATTTGACGGACAAGCACAAAAAAGTATCACTTTAGCTCCTTATAAAATAATATACAATTATATTATATATTATTATATTTGACGACTGGTAACCGCACTTCACGCGCAAAATATATCACTTACCGAGATCTGCTTTAGCAGAGTGCCACACCCAGTAATGGGTAGAAGGCGTGATGATATATTTATTTTATTTATTTATATTGTTTTTATCCTGTTAACGAATATATATATATATATATATATATATATATATATGTCTTATGTATAAATGTTATTTAGCTTATAATTATAATTTTGTTTTTACTGTTTAGGTATCCATAGAATAATGTATTTTTTTTGTCTGACATCCTATATCATTGTATATGATCGATGGAAATTAATTTATTATTATTATTATTATATGATTATGTATAACTGAAATAAAATTGTAAGTAAAATTTTTTATTTTTATAGTATATCAAATAAAATACTATATTTTATGAAATTTTAGATTTTATTGTGTTGACATGTGGTTTAAAATCATTTTCTTGAAGATCTTCAAGTTTGTTTAGCTTTTAAACGCGCGCCAATACCCCGTCCACTATTCTATAAAGAATATTCCTGATTATCTGTGATATGTCAGATCAACATTTTTGTTAGGACCACAAGAAACCCTACTTACGCGATAACAAATTGTTGGTTAACGAACTTCAGGCGGATTGTTTCACCTTAAGGTGAACCATCCCGGCTGAAGTTAGTATCAGAACGATAATTTGCCTTGATCTCTTTGAAACGAAATATTATTCTTATTATGAATGAAACTTATTAAGTATTGTATACAGTTTTGAAGCCAAAACTTCAAAGTATGGTAATAAACTAGATACCGTTAATGTTATGTAGAAATATAGAAAGAAATTACACTCAAAATTTGAATTTATTTCTCAAAAATGCTTCCTACGATTTAATTAAAAAATTCTCTATGCTTAAAAATATGATCTTCTATAATATAGAATATATATATATGGGATGGCTAGCACAGTGGTATGAAGTCGGCCTGTGGATCCTGAGGTCCCTGGTTCGATTCCCACAGGCGACAAATTTTCATAATTTGAAAAAGCTATCCCTGTGGCTCCTCCACCACTAACATGTTTGGGGGCCGTGATTTGACGACTGGTAACCGCACTTCATGCGCAAAATATATCACTTACCGAGATCTGCTTTAGCAGAGTGCCACATCCAGTAATGGGTAGAAGGCGTGATGATATATTTATTTATTTTATTTTATTTATAATATAGTAAATTTTTATTCAATTTGAATTTACAGTTTTGGAGAAAAAAAATAAAATATGCCAAAAACCGCTCAAAACAAGACTTTTTCGTGTATTTATTGGTTTTTCTCCAAAACTATAAATTCAAATTGAATAAAAAAATTTTGTGTTATAGAAGACCATATTCTTAAATATACAAATTTTAAAAATCAAAATCGTAGGAAGGATTTTTGAGAAAATCAGATCTAAAATTTTGATATCATGATCTCCTACAATTCAATTCCAATTTATTGCTTTTATAAAGATTAAACATTCTAGTCCGTACACATATCAAAAAGCTGAATGTTCAGAGATTATGTAGTACTACTTGTTTCTTAATTTGAATAAAATAAAATATATGAAATATATTTGAAATTTGAATTTATTGTTGCTTCTTCGCGAAATTCTTATTTTCTACATGTGATGTGGGCTTCGACGTACAATCAGCGTTAAAATGATCTGGAAGAATGACAGCTGTCATAATCATGTGTGTCAAGATGTACTTCATAAAGATATATATGAAAATATATAAGCATTTCATAATTTCTGGTTTGAAATATGTCTAGTTTTGTTTTTCGTATTATATTATATTCTAATATTCAAAGTTACAGGTACTTTTTTATAATAAAATATCTCATCAGTTTTAGATGAACATACTAGTAGAACAGGATAATTTGAAGTACTGGAATGTATTATTTATCGCTCAATAAACGATATTTGCAACAAAAAAGTGTTTAGTTATACGGTTATAGAAAGTAATTAATTTCTAACCTCAAACATTTGATCAAAGTAAAATTCATAACAGGATGAAAGGAATGTGATTTCATTATTTGTACACCTCAGAATATAGAAGTAGAGACGATAAAAATTGATGAAGAGTTTGTTCAATGGATGCTTCCAATAATAAAGAAATTTTATGTAAAGGAACTTCCTCCAGAAATATTTGATTCACGAAAAGAAAGAAGTATGTCGATCAGGAATATGCCACACAATCCATAGAAACAGTTAAAGTTTGATTTTTCTGTCAATTACTTTTTCTGACGCTCGTTAGAATCAAAGAATTTCTTTAGCAGAAAGATATTTTCTGCCGCTCACGTGAGTCAGAGAAATTATATGACATAATGGGTAAATATTCCGGCGTTTGAAGAAAAAATGGCATATTTTATGTGCAGTGAAAGTGACGTTTTGTGCTTCATCTGCAGTTAATGGACGAGTGCACAAAAAGTGTCACTTCAGCTCCTTATAAAATAATATACTATTATATATGAGTGTATAACTGAAATAAAAATGTAAGTAAAATGTTGTTATTTTTATATTATAATATCAAATAAAATATATTTTATTAAATAAATTTTTTATTGTTGACATCAAATAGAAATATTTCCTGTGATTTAAAATAATTTTCATGTTTACATTGTTTTTAAACGCGCGCCAATAACTTTTGCACTATTCTATACCGATGTAAATTTTTGTCAGGACCGCAAGAGACCCTACATACACGATAACAAATTGTTGGTTAAGATGAAGCATTCCACCTGAAGTTCGTTAACCAACAATTTGTTATCGCGTAAGTAGGGTTTCTTGTGGTGCTAACAAGAATTTGGATCTGTATAGAATAGTGGAAAAGTTATTGGCGCGCGTTTAAAAACTATACAAACGTAAAGTTTTCAAGAAAATTATTTTAAATCGCAAGAAATATTTCTATATGATAACACAAAAACTAAAATTTAATAAAATATAGTATTTCATTTGATATAAAAATTAAAAAATTTACTTACAATATTATTTCAATTATAAATAATCATATATAAAGTATATTATTTTATAAGGAGCTAAAGTGATACTTTATGAACGCTTGTCCGTCGGTATACAGAGTTTTTATATATATATATATAAACTCTGTATACCTGCATAATGTTTGTTTTTTTGTTTACTATGTAAATTATATATTTCCTAAACAATATGTGTATTATTTTTTAACTACGTAATTAAATATATATTTTCTTATTATTAGTTTAGTTATTTACAGTACTAACAAAATAATGATGGAATATAGCGATAAATCTATAAGTTTATAGATCTGTCAATGCTAATTGGTTGCAAATAGTTTATTTGAAGTATTTTTTTCCTAAAATAATTTAATAGACGACTACATACAAATTTATTGCCCATGTTTAAACACTATGGGTCCACTCTTCATGCTTACATCCAGTATGGCATATAAAAGAACTAGATTGTCATAAAATAATGATGTTTACGGTTCTTGAAAATAACTTGCGTTCATTCCGAACTGAATTTTAGCACATATATTCATTCTACTTTTAAACATTTATGAAGCTAAATCCAGATCCAATTTACGCTTCTTGAAAGATACTTGAATAATAACATTCAAGTAAAAAGATTTATAAGTTTCTTTTACACTATTTTCATTATGTACAGTAGTGATATTCAAATTATTTAACAACTGGTACGCCTCCTCCCGCGTAGTCAAACAATTTCCACAGCAAACTTTGTTTTTTTTTTGACAAGGTGTAATGGGTACTTCTTCCTTTACTCTATTATCTTTTGTCAAATATGTCCTTCTTTCAGCTATGATTTTACATTTCAACTAATTGGAATATGATAAACTTCTGACGCCATTATCAACTGTACAGGCCGATATCATATATCATATCACCACTGATTATGTCTGTAAACAGATAAAGTTAAAGTTTTTTTTCAGATTACCGATTAGTATGTACCTTATTGCTAATAAAATGTAACTACATGTAATGAAGATAAAGATATCTCAACTGGGATCCTGAAGAAGAATGATTTGCAGTCAAAACGTTGGTGTCTTATTGAAATTTAGTGATAGCCTGAATTCTTTAAAACTGTCATCCTTCAAGAAGTTTATAATTTTGAATCGAATTTGGAATCTTCTGATTTAGTTATTAAACTACTATTTCCGTTTAAGTACCATAATCTGATTTATAATATAATTAGGTACAAAATACTTGCAATATAAAAATATAAATAAAGCGAAAGTAGACTTCATTTATGGATTGTATAGTTTATTCCGGGGCAACATTTCGATAGTTCTGATGTATTTACTTTGTCAACCTAATCTTATTAAGGCAGTATCCACTTCAAAACTGTTAAATAAAAACTTTAATATTAATAAATAAATACTTATAAATACAAATGTACTTATCTAACATACATTTGACGTTTGAGGTTAACACCATATCCAAAAATTTTATTACCACTTTATTATTTTGTAAACAACATATAATATATATATATATATATATATATATATATATATATATATATATATATATTATATGTTGTTTACAAAATAATAAAGTGGTAATAAAATTTTTGGATATGGTGTTAACCTCAAACGTCAAATGTATGTTAGATAAGTACATTTGTATATATATATATATATATATATATTCATTATTGTTATCATTTTTAGTCAATCGTTGTTACATATCTGCCAGCCAAATTTAATTTTGAATAAAACTTCGATACTTGAGTGCACATCTTATGTCATCAAAAATCCGAATCGCACACCGAAAACTCATGATTCAAGAGCACCAACAATAAATCTATGTAAATTGGAATTTCAACAATTAATTTATTACAAATGTCATTATATAGATAAATATAAATCAGTGTATTACTTTCTTATAACATTGTAGTTCATGAATAAATACTATTCAAGAGCAAATAAATCATGAAAATATATGAAAAAAATTATATAAATGAAGCAGTCAAATTCACAATTTTGAGTCAGATTTTCTCAAAATTGGGCCCTACGTTTTTAATAAAAAAAATACGTATATATTTAAAATTAAGATAGTCTATAACACAAAAAAAATCAGCCAAATTAAACACAACACTTTTGAGAAAAAAAGGAAAACTCTGTTTTTAATGGTATTTTTGCCTATTTTCTTTTTTTTTCTAAAAATTGTCGTGTTTAATTTGGCTGAAAACTTTATCAGGCTTAGTCTGTCGTATTTATAATTTACTGTATTTTTTATATTGATATCGTAGAGCGTATTTTTAAATAAATTCAAATTAAATTCGGAGTAATACATAATTTATTTTCTTTTATTATATGAAAGATATTTCAAATTAGTAATATTATTATAAAACTTTAAACCTTTGACTACAAGAAAATGTACAATAAATAATATGTGTAATTTATAATAAAAAAGATATTTAATTTCAAATAGATCAAGACAGATCGTCGTTCCACCACTGTTCTGTTGTTTTATTCAGACGGAATGCTTCACCTTAACGAACTTCAGGCGGTATGTTTCACCTTAACCAATAATTTGTTATCGTGTATGTAGGGACTCTTGCGGTCCTGACAAAAATGTAGATCTGTATAAAATAGTGCAAAGGTTATTGACGCGCGTTTAAAAACTATATAAACGTTATTTTAAATCACAGGAAATATTTCTATTTGATGTCAACACAATAAAAACTAAAATTTAATAAAATATATTATTTTATTTGATATTATAATATAAAAATAAAAACATTTTACTTACATTTTTATTTCAGTTATACATAATCATATATAATATTATATTATTTTATAAGGAGCTGAAGTGATACTTTTTGTACACTCGTCCATTAACTACAGATGAAGCACAAAACGTCACTTTCACTGCACATAAAATATGCCATTTTTTCTTCAAACGCCGGAATATTTACCCATTATGTCATATAATTTCTCTGTCTCACGTGAGCGACAGAAAATGTCTTTCTGCTAAAGAAATTCTTTGATTCTAACGCAAAGATAATATATATCCTACTAACGAGCGTCAGAAAAAGTACTTGACAGAAAAATCTAACTTTAATTGTTTCTATGGATTCTGTGGCATATTCCTGATCGACATACTTCTTTCTTTTCGTGAATCAATTATTTCTGGAGCAAGTTCCTTTACATACAATTTCTTTAATATTGGAAGCATCCATTGAACTAACTTTTATTGTCTCTATTTCTATACTCTGAGGTGTCCAAATAATAAAATCACATTCCTTTTGTCTTGTTATGAACAACTGGCCTTGTATTTGGTAATAATAATTGTGATTCGTCTTTAATTTTATCTTATTACCATCTAAAAAAGAACAGAAGTTTTTTATTTTAACAGCAGCTCTTTTGGTGACAAATGTCGAGCTGTATACGGACATTTTACTTCAATTATCTTATTTTGATCAACTAAACCATCTGGCGAAGCAGCTAAATATCCTGCATTACGTTCTAAATTTTCAATCGAACCAAACGGTTTTACTGTAACTCCAGTTACCTGTTCACAAACTTGTATTGCCACAGATTCTCTAGTTTTACCCCAAACAGTTGCTGCAGTTGTAATATTTCGAACGTAAAGCATTCTTTCCACAAGGTGGAAGTTTTCGTTTACATACTTCACCAAAATTTGAAACGGTAAATCTATGCTACACCTAAACTGTAACAATATCACAAATATTTTATTTGCATTTTATTTTGATGAAATGTTTGAGGTTAGAAATGAATTACTTTCTATAACCATATAATTAGATACTTTTATGTTGAAAATATCGTTTATTGAAAGATAAATAATACATTTCAATATTACACATAATCCTGTTCCACTAGTACGCTTTCCTAAAATTGATAAAATATCTTATTATAAAAATGTACCCATGACTTTGAATATTATAATATAATATAACACGAAAAACAAAACTAGACATATTTCAAACCACAAATTATGAAATGCTTATATATTTTCATGTATATCTCTATGTAGCACATCTTGACACACATGATTATGACTGCTGTCATACTTCCAGATCATTTTAACGCTGAGTGTATGTAAAAGCCCGCACCAATTGTGGAAAACGAGAATTTCGCGTAGTAGCAATAACAAATTCAAATTTCAAAAAAATATTTCATATATTTAATCTTATCCAAAATAAGAAACAAGTAGTACTACATCATCTTTGAACATTCAACTTTTTGCTAAAGGTATTAAAAAGAATGTTTAATCTTTGTAATATAAATAAATTGCAATTGAAGTGTAAGAGATCATGATATCAAAATTTAAGTCTGATTTTGTCAAAAATGTGTCGTTCAATTTTAATTTAAAAATTCTCTATATTTAAAACTCAGGCCTTCTATAATACAAAATTTTTTTATTCAATTTGATCCTGGGACTTTTGAGAAAAAACTAAAAATACACGAAAAAGTCCTGTTTTGAGCGTTTTTTCGCATATTTTATTTTTTTCTCCAAACTTCCACGATCAAATTGGATAAAAATTTACTATTTTATAGAAGATCAGATACTTAAATATAGAGAATTTTTTAATTAAAATTGTTCGTCACATTTTTGAGAAATAAATTCAAATTTTGAGTGTAATTTCTTTCAATATTTGTACATAATATTAATAGTATCTAGTTCATAACCATACTTTGAGGTTTTGGCTTCAAAATTATATACAATACTTAATAAGTTTCATTCATAATAAGAATAATATTTCGCTTCAAAGAGATCAAGGCAAATCATCGTTCTGATACAAACTTCAGCCCGGATGGTTCACCTTAAGGTGAAACATTCGGCCTGAAGTTCGTTAACCAACAATTTGTTATCGCGTAAGTGGGTTTTCTTGTGGTCCTAACAAAAATGTGGATCTGACCTATCACAGAAAATCAGGAATATTCTTTATAGAATAGTGGAAGGGGTATTGGCGCGCGTTTAAAAGCTAATCAAACTTGAAGATCTTCAAGAAAATGATTTTAAACCACATGTCAACACAATAAAATCTAAAATTTCATAAAATATAGTATTTTATTTGATATAATATAAAAATAAAAAATTTTACTTACAATTTTATTTCAGTTATACATAATCATATAATAATCAAGACAGGCGTTAGTTGTCGACGCCAAGATCAAGCAGCCTACGGCGACACACTGACTGTCTATATTACAGTAACGAAGACTTTGAGCCAATATTCGAAAATTACAATTCCATTTATCTTTTTATTAACCGATAAATTAGTCATGTTAAACATATGATAATTTACTACATAACACCCTTGTTTGTATTAGATACAATTTTTGCATTAATTATTACTGTACAAACTATATTTCAATATATAAGATTTTTTTCAATAAATTTTTCGTTCCTCCCGACCCTTAATATTTTGTTTTGCTTTTCGCGACTTGTTCGACTTGCGGCAGCACCTTACGCTCAGTTCGACAACTTCGGCTCTCGAGCTCGCTTCGTTGTCGATCGGAAACTGATGCAAAACCAGAAGTACAAAACTAAAATTTATTGACTTTTGACATTGCGAGTTACCAAATTTGTGTAAAATATATGTTTAAAGTTCATATGCAAAATTGGAATTTTTTCTACCGGCAATTGTTTGAATGAAAGTCCTTCAAAACCTATCGTGTTTGGTATCAAATGAAAGGTCTTTTTAAGGGCTTGCATGCAGAATTGGATTTCTTTCCATCGGCAATTGTTTTTGCGAAAGAGTTCCAAAATCTATCGTGTTTGGTATCAAATGAAAGGTCTTTTTAAGGGTTCGCATGCAGAAATGGATTTTTTTCGAACGGCAATTGTTTTAGCGAAAGAGTTCCAAAACCTATCGTGTTTGGTATCAAATGAAAGGTCTTTTGAAGGGCTCGCGTGCAAAATTTAATACTTTTCGATCGTCAATTGTTTTAGTGAAAGTGCTTCAAAACCTATCGTGTTTGGTATCTAATGAAAGGTCTTGTTAAGGCCTTGCATGCAAAATTGGAATTTTATCGATTGGCAATTGTTTTAATGAAAGTATTCCAAACCCTATCGTGTTTGGTATCAATTGAAAGGTGTTTTGAAGGGCTTTTACATACAAAATTGGAATTTTATCGATTGGCAATTGTTTTAATGAAAGTGCTTCAAAACCTATCGTGTTTGGTATCTAATGAAAGGTCTTGTTAAGGACTTGCATGCAAAATTAGAATTTTATCGATTGGCAATTGTTTTAATGAAAGTTCTTCAAAACCTATCGTGTTTGGTATCAAATGAAAGGTCTTTTTAAGGACTTGCATGCAAAATTGGAATTTTATCGATTGGCAATTGTTTTAATGAAAGTATTCCAAACCCTATCGTGTTTGGTATCAATTGAAAGGTGTTTTGAAGGGCTTACATACAAAATTGGAATTTTATCGATTGGCAATTGTTTTAATGAAAGTGCTTCAAAACCTATCGTGTTTGGTATCTAATGAAAGGTCTTGTTAAGGACTTGCATGCAAAATTAGAATTTTATCGATTGGCAATTGTTTTAATGAAAGTGCTTCAAAACCCATCGTCTTTGGTATCAATTGAAAGGTCTTTTGAAGGGCTTACATGCAAAATTGGAATTTTGTCGTTTGGTAATTGTTTTAATGAAAGTGCTTCAAAACCTATCGTGTTTGGTATCAAATGAAAGGTCTTTTTAAGGACTTGCATGCAAAATTGGAATTTTATGGATCGGCAATTGTTTTAGCAAAAGTTTTCCAAAACATATCGTGTTTGGTGTCAAATGAAAGATCTTTTGAAGGGCTCGCGTGCAAAATTTAATACTTTCCGATCGTCAATTGTTTTAGTGAAAGTACTTCAAGACCCATCGTCTTTGGTATCAATTGAAAGGTCTTTTGAAGGGCTTACATCCAAAATTGTAATTTTATCGATTGGCAATTGTTTTAGCGAAATTGTTCCAAAACCTATCGTGTTTGGTATTAAATGAAAGAATTTTTAAAGGGCTCGCGTGAAAAATTTAATACTTTTTGATCGTCAATTGTTTTAGTGAAAGTACTTCAAAACACATCGTCTTTGGTATCATTTGAAATGTTTTTTGAAGGACTTACATGCAAACTTGGAATTTTATCGATTGGCAATTGTTTTAATGAAAGTGCTTCAAAACCTATCGTGTTTGGTATAAAATGAAAGGTCTTTTTAAGGACTTGCATGCAAAATTGGAATTTTATCGATCGGCAATTGTTTTAGCAAAAGTTTTCGAAAACATATCGTGTTTGGTATCAAATGAAAGATCTTTTGAAGGGCTCGCGTGCAAAATTTAATACTTTTCGATCGTCAATTGTTTTAGTGAAAGTGCTTCAAAACCCATCGTCTTTGGTATCAATTGAAAGGTCTTTTGAAGGGCTTACATCCAAAATTGTAATTTTATCGATTGGCAATTGTTTTAGCGAAATTGTTCCAAAACCTATCGTGTTTGGTATTAAATGAAAGAATTTTTAAAGGGCTCGCGTGAAAAATTTAATACTTTTTGATCGTCAATTGTTTTAGTGAAAGTGCTTCAAAACCCATCGTCTTTGGTATCAATTGAAAGGTTTTTTGAAGGGCTTACATGCAAAATTGGAATTTTATCGATTGGCAATTGTTTTAATGAAAGTGCTTAAAAACCTATCGTGTTTGATATCAAATGAAAGGTCTTTTTAAGGGCTTGCATGCAGAATTGGATTTCTTTCGATCGGCAATTGTTTTAGCGAAAGACTTCGAAAATCTATCGTGCTAGGCATCAAATGAAAGGTCTTTTTAAGGGTTTGCATGCAGAAATGGATTTTTTTCGAACGGCAATTGTTTTAGCGAAAGTATTCCAAAACCTATCGTGTTTGGTATCAAATGAAAGGTCTTTTGAAGGGCTCGCGTGCAAAATTTAATACTTTTCGATCGTCAATTGTTTTAGTGAAAGTGCTTCAAAACCCATTGTCTTTGGTGTCAATTGAAAGGTCTTTTTAAGGACTTGCATGCAAAATTGGAATTTTATCGATTGGCAATTGTTTTAGTGAAAGTACTTCAAAACCTATCGTGTTTGGTATCAAATGAAAGGTCTTGTTAAGGACTTGCATGCAAAATTGGAATTTTATCGATTGGCAATTGTTTTAATGAAAGTGTTCCAAAACCTATCGTGTTTGGCATCAAATGAAAGGTCTTTTTAGGGGTTTGCATGCAGAAATGGATTTTTTTCGAACGGCAATTGTTTTAGCGAAAGAGTTCCAAAACCTATCGTGTTTGGTATCAAATGAAAGGTCTTTTGAAGGGCTCGCGTGCAAAATTTAATACTTTTCGATCGTCAATTGTTTTAGTGAAAGTGCTTCAAAACCCATCGTCTTTGGTATCAATTGAAAGGTCTTTTGAAGGGCTTACATGCAAAATTGGAATTTTATCGATTGGCAATTGTTTTAATGAAAGTGTTCCAAAACCTATCGTGTTTGGCATCAAATGAAAGGTCTTTTTAGGGGTTTGCATGCAGAAATGGATTTTTTTCGAACGGCAATTGTTTTAGCGAAAGAGTTCCAAAACCTATCGTGTTTGGTATCAAATGAAAGGTCTTTTGAAGGGCTCGCGTGCAAAATTTAATACTTTTCGATCGTCAATTGTTTTAGTGAAAGTGCTTTAAAACCCATCGTCTTTGGTATCAATTGAAAGGTCTTTTGAAGGGCTTACATGCAAAATTGGAATTTCATCGACTGACAATTGTTTTAATGAAAGTGTTCCAAAACCTATCGTGTTTGGCATCAAATGAAAGGTCTTTTTAGGGGTTTGCATGCAGAAATGGATTTTTTTCGAACGGCAATTGTTTTAGCGAAAGAGTTCCAAAACCTATCGTGTTTGGTATCAAATGAAAGGTCTTTTGAAGGGCTCGCGTGCAAAATTTAATACTTTTCGATCGTCAATTGTTTTAGTGAAAGTGCTTCAAAACCCATCGTCTTTGGTATCAATTGAAAGGTCTTTTGAAGGGCTTACATGCAAAATTAAAATTTTATCGATTGGCAATTGTTTTAATGAAAGTGCTTCAAAACCTATCGTGTTTGGTATCAAATGAAAGGTCTTTTTAAGGACTTGCATGCAAAATTGGAATATTATCGATCGGCAATTGTTTTAGCAAAAGTATTAGAAAACATATCGTGTTTGGTATCAAATGAAAGATCTTTTGAAGGGCTCGCGTGCAAAATTTAATACTTTTCGATCGTCAATTGTTTTAGTGAAAGTGCTTCAAAACCCATCGTCTTTGGTATCAATTTAAAGGTCTTTTGAAGGGCTTACATCCAAAATTGTAATTTTATCGATTGGCAATTGTTTTAATGAAAGTGCTTCAAAACCCATCGTCTTTGGTATCAATTGAAAGGTCTTTTGAAGGGCTTACATGCAAAATTGGAATTTTATCAATTAGCAATTGTTTTAATGAAAGTGCCTCAAAACCTATCGTGTTTGGTATCAAATGAAAGGTCTTGTTAAGGACTTGCATGCAAAATTGGAATTTTATCGATTGGCAATTGTTTTAATGAAAGTATTCCAAAACCTATCGTGTTTGGCATCAAATGAAAGGTCTTTTTAGGGGTTTGCATGCAGAAATGGAATTTTTTCGAACGGCAATTGTTTTAGCGAAAGAGTTCCAAACCCTATCGTGTTTGGTATCAAATGAAAGGTCTTTTGAAGGGCTCGCGTGCAAAATTTAATACTTTTCGATCGTCAATTGTTTTAGTGAAAGTACTTCAAAACCCATCGTCTTTGGTATCAATTGAAAGGTCTTTTGAAGGGCTTACATGCAAAATTGGAATTTCATCGACTGGCAATTGTTTTAATGAAAGTGCTTTAAAACCTAGCGTGTTTGGTATCTAATGAAAGGTCTTTTGAAGGGCTCGCGTGCAAAATTTAATACTTTTCGATCGTCAATTGTTTTAGTGAAAGTGCTTCAAAACCCATCGTCTTTGGTATCAATTGAAAGGTCTTTTGAAGGGCTTACATCCAAAATTGTAATTTTATCGATTGGCAATTGTTTTAATGAAAGTGCTTCAAAACCTATCGTATTTAGTATCAAATAAAAGATCTTTGCAAGGGCTCGCGTATAAAATTAATAATTTTCGATCGTCAATTGTTTTAATGAAAGGACATCAAAATCCATCGTTTTTGGTATCAATTGAAAGGTCTTTTGAAGGGCTTTCTTGCAGAATTTGATTTTTATTGATCGGCAGTTGTTTTAGTGATAGTGATTCAAAACCTGTCATATTTAGTATATATTAAAAGATTTTTAGATGGACAGACGTGTAGAATTTAAAAGTCTTAGATTCGTAATAATTCAATTTATATTGTGTCTATTGTCTTACTGAAGTTAATTCTATTTCAGTGTCCGCGGAGATTAGCGTGAGGCCTGGCAGAGCCAGGCCGACCGCTAGTATTTATTATTATTCCAATACGTGATTGTAGTAATAAGAGCATTACTATGCAAGAGCTTATTAATAAACAATTGGTTATGAAAGAAAATGTAGAAGCTCAATGTTCAGAATGCTTACACTCACATAAATTATATAAAACCGAATTAGTTTCTGTTGGCACAGTATTAATTTTCCAAATTCTGTTATTTGAAAATGAAAATGGATATTATTCGCAAACTAACTGATACACGTAATATTTAAAACATTTCAATGGGAACTTATTTGATTCAAGGAAATAAATACAAAGTGATCAGTGCTATATTTCACCAGGGTACTTCAATGGCTGAGGGACACTACACAATATGATTAAAAACGGAAAATTATGGATGCTTGCAAATGATTCTCACGTTGGAAAACAAACTTGGCCAAGAAACTCTAAGCATGCTTATATATTTATTTTAGAACGAATTTAGATTTTTATAGGAAGATGTAATAACAATATACCAATACCAAATATCATTTATAATATAGGGTCAAACTATTGTATCAAAAAAAAGTGATATCTTCCAAAAAAACAATTACATTGTTAAAGGTACGCCAAGATTGCGCAGATTCTTTCCCCAAAAATTGTAATATCTATATATTACAGATTTAAAAAAAAGTGATATCTAATTAAGCCAAGAAAAATATTCGAATTTAAAAAACCTTATCCACCAGTTTTAAAAATATCGGGTAAAATAAAAAAAATATTAATTAAAAAAAACCTTGGCGACCCCAGTGTTTAAAATGTTACTTAAACTGGTAATTATAATTATAAGCTAAATAACATTTATACATAAGACATATATTCATTAACGGAATAAAAACAATATAATTGTATATTATTTTATAAGGACCTAAAGTGATACTTTTTTGTGCTCGTCCATCAAATACAGATGAGGCACAAAATGTCACTTTTATTCCACATAAAATATTCTATTTTTTCTTCAAACGCTGGAATATTTACTTATGTCATAATTTCGCTGACACTCGTGAGTGGCAGAAAGACATTTTCTGCCGCAAGTAAACTAATGAAATTCCTTGATTTGAACGAGCGTCAGAAAAAGTATTTGACAGAAAAATCAAACTTTAACTGTATCTATAGATTCTGATATGTTATAATTTTCTAACGTTTGAAGAAAAACTATTTTATGTATCAAGAGTGAAAACAGATATTTTCGGCCCGTGGCATTATTATTAGCACGAGGCGCAAAACGCCGGGTGCTAATAATACATGCTCAAAATAAAAAAAAAATCATAATTTCACCCGGTGGTACACAGTATTTTATGCACAACAGAAGAACATTTAATTTTTATATTTAAAAGATTGATACAGGTATATTTATATGTGAAAATGACATTTTGCAAAATCAAGTATTTACAATAAACAAAACTTGCTACTTTATTTATGCATCCGTTGGAAATTATTTTATTATGGCTTTAGGGCCAAAAACAAGTGTTTACGCCCGATTCTCATGACTAAAACACATTAATTTTGGCCTCGTACAATTTTGTCAAAAAATTTAATTAGGAAGTATTAACATTTATTGGTAGGTAATATTATTTTATCATAATAATAATAGTTATTTGTTACAAAACTGAATGTGATATTTTACTGCGCGAGAGAAAGCATATTCCAGCGTGAACCGTAGGCGAGCTTTGTAAGCTTGAAAGTCCAGTAAAGACACTTTCAGGATGTGTTACGTACATACTCATACGGTTGCCGAACTAGACTTCGTCTCGTCCGGAAATTTCCTGCATTCGTTCGAAAAACTGCATTTTTCATCCTTGTGTAACAATTATTTTTATCTTGGTACACAAATAGTTTTTTTTTGTATGTAACTTCTTGGCGAACCAACAACTCGGGTCATATGCCGCCATTACGCCTTGATCCGCTTTTAGGTGTTATTTATTAACAGCAACGCGTGTTTCACTGGACGGTCAGTCATCCAAATACTTCCCGTGCGCAACATTGCTTAACTCACGTTATCGCTTGGATCAGTACCAACCAAAGCCGTTGACAATAGTTATTAAATAGATCGTTTATGTAAACATAAACAGATCGTACATCTTAGTTAAAGCTGTCGGTAGTAACGCAGAATACACTTGATAGAACGGCATTGTGACGTATTCTGCCCAATACAGAACACGTATATCAGGTATACACTAAGTCAAATTCCAATATGTTACTTTTACTTCATTTTAAAAATAGCTTGTTTTATTCACTGGATCGTATCGTAAATGAAACATTAACTTTCAGACAGTCAAAAATACGATGTAAAATCTGGTGCTGTGTGACATTTTAATATCTTATCTAAGTATATAATATGAGAAACGTACGTAAAGTTCTACCTCATAAGATAATTATAATTATGTTGTCGCTTAAGCATCGGTAGCGAAACATGTCACATTTAGTTTCTCTTGACGTATTCACTGCACCTAGATATGCTATTGAATCACGATAACTATTCGATTCAATTGCATGTAACTGTCTATGAGCTATCACACTGCGGCTAGGTGAGTCGGAATCCTGTACTGTAATTGGGATTAAGTTCCTGTTGTACAGAGTAGTATAAATATAGTGGTTTTCAAATATCGGCGTTGTAGATGATGTACAGTAATATTGAAAGGATGGTATCTTGAAGATCTTCTCACTGGGTAAAGATGTGCCAGGTTATAATAGTTTGAAGGACAATCAACTATTTACTTGAACATGTATGTGTGTCCAAATAATAAAATCACATTCTTTTCGTCCTGTTATGAACAACTGGCCTTGTACTTGGTAATAATAATTGTGATTCGTCTTTAATTTTAACTTATCACCATCTAAAACAGAACAGAAGTTTTTTATTTTCACAGCAGCTTCTTTTGGTGACAAATGTCGAGCTGTATATGGACATTTCACTTCAATTATCTTATTTTGATCAACTAAACCATCTGGCGAAGCAGCTAAATATCCTGCATTACGTTCTAAATTTACAAATAAACCACATGGTTTTACTGTAACTCCAGTTACCTGCTCCTGAACTTGTATTGCCACAGAATCTCTAGTTTTACCCCAATCAGTTGCTGCAGTTGTAATATTTCGAACGTAAAGCATTCTTTCCACAAGTGGTCCCGCTGGAAGTTTTCGT
This sequence comes from Pterostichus madidus, assembly GCA_911728475.2. Classification (NCBI taxonomy): domain Eukaryota; kingdom Metazoa; phylum Arthropoda; class Insecta; order Coleoptera; family Carabidae; genus Pterostichus; species Pterostichus madidus. The sequence continues at coordinate 12,604,601 of OU452311.1, forward strand.
GATAGCCTGAATTCTTTAAAACTGTCATCCTTCAAGAAGTTTATAATTTTGAACCGAATTTGGAATCTTCTGATTTAGTTATTAAACTATTATTTCCGTTTAAGTACCATAATCTGATTTATAATATAATTAGGTACAAAATACTTGCAATATAAAAATATAAATAAAGCGAAAGTAGACTTCATTTATGGAATGTATAGTTTATTCCTGGACAACATTTCGATAGTTTTGATGTATTTACTTTGTCAGCCTAATCTTATTAACGCAGTGTCCACTTCAAAACTGTTAAATAAAAACTTTAATATCAATAAATAAACACTTATAAATACAAATTTACTTACCTTACATACATTTGACGTTTGAGGTTAAAACCATATCCAAAAATTTTATTATTACATTATTATTTTGTAAACAACATATAATATATTCATTCTTGTTATCATTATTAGTCAATCATTTTTACATATCTGTCAGCCAAATTTAATTTTGAATAAAACTTCGATACTTGAGTGTACATCATACGTCATCAAAAATCCGAATCACACACCGAAAACTCATGATTCAAGAGCATCAACAATAAATCTATGCAAATTTGAATTTCAACAACTAATTTCTTACAAATGTCATTATATAGATAAACATAAAACAGTGTATTACTTTCTTATAACATTATAGTTCATGAATTAATACTATTCAAGAGCAAATAAATAATGAAAATATATGAAAAAAATTATATAAATGAAGCAGCCAAATTCACAATTTTGAGTCAGATTTTCTCAAAATTGGGCCCTACGTTTTTAATAAAAAAAATACGTATATTTAAAATTAAGATAGTCTATAACAGAAAAAAAATCAGCCAAATTAAATACAACACTTTTGAGGAAGAAAAGAGAAACTCTGTTTTTCATGGTATTTTGGCCTATTTTATTTTTTTGCTAAAAATTATCGTGTTTAATTTGGCTGAAAATTTCATCAGGCTTAGTCTGTCGTATTTATAATTTACTGTATTTTTTATATTGATATCGTTATTAGGTACCTTACTGTGTTGCATTATGTAGCAGAGTGTCCTAAGACTTTCTAAATTTTCTTTTAAATTTTCAAATTGACAAGTAGGATTAAACTTTGAATAAAAATTTCATATGAAATATCAAAGATATACCCAGTTTGATCGTTTCCCTCTAAAAAGGTGGGATGAGCCTGATACTTCTATAGTTCTTCATTTAGTTTTAGTTTGTGTATAAGTTTAATTATCTTCTCGTCTTAATGTATCAGTGTGTGTTATTTAAAAATTGGATACATTTTTGAAGTTTAAATATCTGACTCAGTGCTAGTATTGTCTACATCAAAATTACATTAAAGTATTACAAATCGAAGGTACGTAAATAATTATTATATTGTAACGTTTTTCGTCTTTTCTGGAAGTGTGTAGAATTTAAGCACAAAAATAACTCACAACTATTTATTAGACATAATTTTTAAAAAAGTAATGATCGTTCGACGGGATTTGAACCCAGAACCTTTCATTCGCATGATGATTGCTCTAACTAATTGAGCTAAAAACACTCGGTGAATACTGATACTTTTTCGTGCAATTTTTAGTTGAAGAACTTTGTAAAGTGACATGGGTTGCGTCAATTCGTTACAAATAACAACTTAGATTGCAGTGGGTAATCCCAAGAAGAATCTCGTAATAGTATAAGAAATAATTTAGTGACACATGGCGAGTTTCAACGTGGTAGCACGTCGGTTTTTGATGAGCCACGCCCAGGTGCCCCGAAAACGGCTACCACGGAGGATAACGTAACAAAAATCCACGATCTCGTATTGGCAGACCGCCGATTGAAGGTAGGCGAGACAGCTGAGACAGTAGGCATCTCAAGAGACCGCGTGGGTCATATCCTGCATGAATTATTGGGCATGATAAAACTGTCGGCGCGATGGGTGCCGCGTTTGCTCACTCCGGACAATAAGCGCATCCGTGAGATTACTTCAGAGCAGAGTTTGACGATGTTTAGGCGCAATCCGAAGGAGTTTCTGCTTCGTTTCGTGACCGTCGACGAAACATGGGTACACTGGTACACACCAGAGACCAAGGAACAGTCGAAACAGTGGACTTCACCCGGCGAACGTGCTCCAAAGAAGGCGAAGACTGTCCTATCGACCGGAAAGGTGATGGCCACCGTTTTCTGGGATTAAAAAGATGTGATCTACATCGACTACCTGGAGAAGGGCAAAAAGATCACAGGGCTCTACTATGCCGAATTATTGGGCCGATTCGACGCCGAATAGCAGAAAAAACGGCCCCATTTGGCGAAGAAAAGAGTGCCCTTTCACCATGCACACACCTCCGCCTTCTCCACGACCAAATTGATAGAATTAGGCTACTAACTGCTGCTCCATCTACCGTATTCTCCGGATTTGGCCCCGTGCGACTTTTTTTTTGTTTCCAAATTTGAAAAAGTCACTCGCCGGGCAGAAATTTGAGTCGAATGAGGCAGTTATCGCCGCCACGGAGGCCTACTTTGCAGACCTCCAGAAAACGTATTTTTCAGACGGGTTAAAGAAGTTGGAGCATCGTTGGATCAAGTGTATCGAACTCAAAGGAGATTATGTTGAAAAGTAAATCGCCACTTTTCCAAAATTTTAGTTATTCTTTTGTAGGCTAAGTACTTATCGGACCACCCTCGTATGTTACATATTACAAGGCATAAAGCAACTACTCAGCATACTATAATACCTTAAAATAAATATTATACTACTAAGCATTATTATAGGGGAGCTACGGCATTATAACTCCTCCCTTCTTAAAATTGAGACCCTTCTGGTAGGCGAATATCTTCGTTTGGGGATGAGACTTTGGTTCTGCGCTGGATCTTCTTCTGTCTAACATATTGGAGTACATAGTATGCTATTATAAATAAAAATCCAGCATAAAGTATAATTGTCCAAATACTAGGCATATGCCAATTGGGAGATTGATTATTAATCGGAGTAATGGGATTTATTGGTATTTCTTCTAGGTTAAGTGATTTTAAATGTATTGTAAGGTTCGAAAATTTGTTTGACTTTAATTCAAATTTCATTTTATCGAACAGTGGTGGTTTTCCAATTGTTTTATCTTGATAAATAAATTTTTGATCTTTAGACAACACTTCACAATTATTTTCTTTAATGAGATACACACCAGTTATAACTTTCAGTTCTGCACCTTGTGGGCAGTTAAACTTAAGTTTTTCTTCTTGGGGAAATACAGCGAGGTACTGGTTGATTTCGGGAACGATCTCGATGTGGTTTCTTTTGATATTTAGCTTTGTGTACTGACATTGACTAGAGTTGTCTTCTAGGAGAATTTGGCGTTCGCATACTGGGTTGTAGTGGGTTTAAAATTTGTTGGAACACTGATACGTTTTTCCTTTAGTACAAATGCCGTCTAGAGGTTTAATTTCGTTGTCCTCAGATTTTAACAAGTATTTTACTTCTGGGATAATTGTTACAAATTCTGATTCCAGTTTTGTGGGTATTGAATGCAAATAATAAAGTTCGAATTGCTTTTTGATATTTATTGGTAATGATATAAAATAATTTATTTGTGATTGTGATATTTACAATTAATTGTTATTACTGTTAGTTAGTTTTCAATTTATAGAAAGTTCCTGAATTCTCGATATCTTGAAATATATTCAAAATAGCATTATATAAAATTATCAATTGATTATACAAATCTTTAACCGTGAATATATTATCAAGATCAATTTTGTTCTTTATCATATGATGTAAATTTAGAATTTTCAATTTTAATAATGATTCATTATGTTGAATATCTTGAACTGTACCATTAAATTTTTGTATTATTTGGTGATTCATACTGTATGCCATGTTTATTTGATTTTGTAAATTTTGTTCATTATTTTGCATGTGTTTCAAAATTGTGTTAAATCTTTTTCCACCTTCCGAGTCTAATTTACCAGTGATAGATTTAAATATCGTTCCTAGACCATCGATTAGTCCTCTTTTGTTTTTTATGATTGTTATGATAGGTGATTACAAGCGAATGAAATGCAGCGGCGATATTTATAACTAATCTATATAACCGTACTTACTTAAAATGCAGCCCATTATACTGAAATAATACCTGTCCAAAGAAAGCCCTAAGATATCTATTCACGGTTTAGCATCTGGAAAGAATATACTAATTAAGCATTAAAGCTCAGTGAGAATACACCTCCAATCATTCCCATCTATTACTCCACAGGTCAAACTAACCAAGTCACATAACATTCGCTATCCTTTCGTATCTCGTTGATAACCTGGTTAGGGTTACTACAGCACACAAAGCTGCTCGCTGCACGTTGGCGGCCAGTCACGGTTCCGCTACAGCCCACACGGCTGCTCGCTGCACGTTGGCGGCCAGTCACGGTTCCGCTATAGCCCACACGGCTGCTCGCCGCACGTTGGGAGCCAACCACGGATCTCCATATACCCACACCCGGCAACAGCCGTAACAAGCGCTCACACTTGCGCTAACTCAACAATATCATCATCCAACTCAACTCACATACGCAAGGAGGACTCACCTCTAAACCTATCCTGAATATTCCTCGAAACTGTATTAAGCACTAACACAATATCGTACTATCTCACTACTACTTTACTTGTCAAACGATGAACTATAACTAACGTAAGAAATCCGACGACTCGGGAAATAAATATTCAATCAAATATTACGTAAATACTTAATTACGTTAATAAAAGGAGATGACATAAGTAAAGACGGGCTAACTAATAAAATTAACGAGATTAAATAAATATGACTCTAAAACGTTAGTAGAATTTATTTTGATATGATTGATTTTGTCATTAATACTAGATTAGAGGAACTTAATTATTTTATTGTAGTTATCTAATTCATGGTTATAAATTGTTGTATTTGTGGTGGTTGCGTTAAGGTTGTTGTATTGTTTGTTTAAGTCGTCATATTCCTTATATAAAGGTGTCAAGTGATAGTAGTGTATGGAAGTGTGTTTTGCTCGTTCTAATTTAGCTGGTCCTAAATTTATCGGTAAAATACCTAGATTTTCGATTAAATTTTTTATGTCCGCTGCTCGTGCGATTGCGAACAACCTGGAATATTTTTTTAAAAATAAGTTGTTTTCCTGGGACGTTTGACATTTGACAAATGGATATTTTCGGAAGTGTTACCGTGTTTAGTTTTTATTTTAGCTGTTTTAAGTTTTTTATTAATATGTCTTATTACTTCCGGTTTAAATTTGTTTTTAGTTTTTTGTTGTTTCTGTTTATTTTTAACTAAAATTTAATCTGGGATCTCAGGTAATTCCTCTCGTGTTTCATTGAGTTTATTAATAATTTTATTTTTATTATGGTCAATTTTTTCATTAATTTTTTGATAAAGTATATTCATTTTATTTTTGTGTTCTGTGTTATAGTTACTTACTAATTGTTTATTTATTTCTATATTAAATGGACAGTTAGAATCTATGTGTTTGGAAATGATTTCTGTGGGTTTTAATTTTGTAATCGAGTGTATTGTATTATTATATGCCAATATTGCGTAATTTACTTTAATTTCAAGAGGTTCTTGTTTATATAATTCTTGATTGTTAAAAAGTCTGACATGTTCGATTAAAGTTGAATGAAAGCGCTCTACAATACCATTAGAGTGTTGAGAACTAATAAAGTGAATTTTTATCTTATGAACTTCTAAGAGTTCTTGCAAAATTGAATTTTTAAACTCTAGACCGTTATCTGATATTATTTGGTCTGGGATAGGATGATGAGTAAGGAATTTAACTAATTTGTTCACAACTTCTATTCCTTGTCCTGAATTTACTTTATATGCCTGTGTATATTTGGAGAAAGAATCTACTATAGTTAAGAATTTTGAATTTTCTAATGTAATGCTATCAATGTAGATTGTCTGAAAGGATTTTGTTGCGGTTGGAGTAATATTAAATTTTAATTTCAGGGGATTTCTTTCATACTTTGTTATTTGACAGATCTGACATTGATAAATATAAGTCTGTACTAATTTTCTTTGTTTAGGCCAAATAATACCGTTGTTTTATCCGAGTTTCGGTTTCATAAATTTTTCACTTTCATGAAATGATTGAATAATTTGAATGATTTCGTCTTCGTCTATTACATCTAAAAAAAATTTTGTACATTTAATCATTTTTATTTCCGAATTTTAAAAATATTTTTGTAGGGTAATGCTAAATTTTTCATAAAGGGGGTTTTCAAAATACATACATACATACATACATATCTTCACGCTATATCCCATCAAATGGGGTAGCACGAACCCTAAAATCACTCACAAAAAATTCACTCATAACATAATCAAATAATCAGCCCCCGTCAAACATTATCATTCAAATACACCACCCTCACTTCAACCACTTTCATAGATCTCTCCATATAATCTCATTTATTTATCACACACGAAATCATTACTTAATAAAAAAAACCCTCAATCACATTCATCCAATCATTTGTCAATTTTTCACTCATTAATTATTCACTTATCATTTATCTTCTTTCTTCGACGTGCATAAAACATCTCAAATTACCCACGCTTACTCCTAACAATGAATCTAATAACGAATCTAACAACAAATCTACAAAGATTAGAAAAGATGAAAGTGATAGCCTGCAATTGCATATGAAAGAAAAGTCCACACAATTCAGTAACTGAAAATGAAACAAAAAGATGAGAAAGGAAGGGAGTGTCGCCCTGCGCTTGTTTTTGGAAGTGAATTCCACACAATTGCAGTTAAACACTCGACGTAAGAACTGAAAACGAATTAAAAGATAAGAAAGGAAGGAAGTGTCGCTCTACGCTTGGTTTTGAAAGTGAATTCCACGCAATTGCAGTTAAACACTCAATGTTAAATCAGAAAACGAATAAAAAGATCAGAAATGAAGGGAGTGTCGTCCCTGCGCTTGTTTTTGGAAGTGAATTTCACACAATTGCAGATAAACACTCTAATGAAATTACTAAACAACAAAACTAAAATCTAAATTCCTGTACTTCTTAAATCATCAGATTCATTCCGCAATTAATCTTCGCCAAACGTTCCTATCTTGACACACCACTTTAGCTTCATCCACATTCATAATTCCTTTCATACAAGCACGTTTGTTTCTCGTACTCGGAAACTTTCTTTCACGCAACAATCCTTCAATCATATTCATCCATTTGTTCATAGGTCGCCCACGCAATCGTTCACCCTCAATTTCACCAACATATACCTGTTTCACTAATCTGTCATTCGACATACGTTCTACATGTCCAAACCACACACACCCCGCAAATACCTCATTTACACAGCAGTTATACGACGTTCATGTTTTTTCATCCATACCCAACATTCACTACCATACATCAATGAAGGCACTAAAACACACTCAATCGAGCATCTCTGGATACATTCACATTTCGAGCAAAGATTCCCAGAGCACCCAATACCTTGCAACCCGCAGATACTCTTCTTTCAATCTCAAAATCAATACGTCCATCCCTCGAAAACACACTACCCAAATATAAAAACTCATTCACTTGACCCAATCTCACACCATTCGCCGAAACATTGCAGTCGGTCACCAAATCACTCTTCTCAAACACTAACACTTTACATTTATCAACATTTAATAACAGATTTAAACCTTTTCCTACTTCATTTATACTTAGAATCATTCTTCTCAATTGCTCTTCAGATTCACCCATAACAACAACATCATCCGCATACGCTAACGCAGGCACAACACTGCCACCAATATGTACACCATCCACCCCATTCAGCGCCGTTCGTAACAACACATACATATACAAATTAAACAGCCACGGAGACATCCCACAACCTTGTTTCACACCAACATCTATACAAAACCAATCACTCAATCTACCATCAACTCTCACCGTAGCCTCGCTACCTTCATACAACGCACGAATTGCCCCCAACAAATTCCCGTTTATACCGTACTGTAGAAGTACATCCCACAAAGTCTCGCGTTGAACACTATCATATGCTTTTTTAAGATCGAGAAAGCCACAGAACACCTTTTTGTTCTTAGCAAGTAACTTCTCAACAATCATACGAAGAGAAAATAATTGATCCACACAACCTCTCTCAGGCAAAAAAAACACCTTGCATATAGCTTATCTTGGAAATGGTTAAGGTTCGTACCTTATGAATAAGAATCTTCCCATACAACTTACCTACCACACTCAGCAAACTTATCGCACGGAAATTAGTACATTCACTCGAACTACCTATGCCTTTAAATAAAGGACAAATGACAGCACGTTTCCAATCATCAGGAGTCACACACCGTTTTAAACAAAATCTAAACAAATAAACTAACCAGTCAAATAACCTCTCACCTCCATATTTCAACATCTCATTCGATATACCATCCAAACCAGGAGCCTTACCATTCTTCAGACGCATCAATGCAAAACTAACATCAGTCTCATCTATATCCCAATCATCACCACTAACATTTTCTCTAACTTTTTCACTACTATCATTCCCTCCATTTATGCTACCATATAAAGCCCTAAAGTACTCACACCATCTATTCCTAACATCTGACTCATTCCACAATATATATATGTAAATAATCATAATTGTCATGAGCTGTCAACTAGGATAGACGTGTTCGTTGGTTCTTGCAGTCTGCAAATTTTGCTTGATTTAGATAAAGAAACAATTACTGAAATGATCAGCATCGCTCTATTAAAACTGAGTTCCAATAAAGAATTTATTCAAGTCATCGTAAACGAAGTAACAAGTGCTGTTGCAAAAGTGTTCGAAGTAAAACTCAACACCTTAGAAGAAGAACTAAAACTAGTGAAGGAACAAAACCATGAACTACAAAAATTGTGTATTAGTGCTAAAGATAATGGTAATGATTTGGAACAATATACGCGCCGTTATAGTATTCGTGTTTTTGGAATCCCCGAATTGAAAAATTAGATCGTTGATGAACAGATCATTGCACTTTGTAGTGAGAAATTGAATGTCAATATCTCACTAAATGATATTGATCGATGTCACAGAATAGGACTGCCTAAAAAGAACGCCAGCAGGCCTGTGATTGTAAAATTTGTCAGCTACCGAGTCCGCGCCAAAGTGTTCGGTGTGAAAAAGAGGTTGAAAGACAGTGGCATCACCATTCGAGAGGACCTTACTAAATCCAACCTGGCTCTCCTGAAGGTAGCGGCAGATAAGTTCTCTTTCAACAATGTTTGCTGACATTGTTATTCTGTCTACGAAATAATTATTTATTTGTTTCTGCCATATTTATTTATCTTTTTTTTTATATTATGTTTTAACATATATATTTTATTTTCTTTATCATAGCTTTATTTCTTTGCAAAACTACTAACTCACTTTTATAATGTTAATTAAACTGCTTGAACTTGCTTTTGTAGGTTTACGATTGGTTTTGTTTAATTATTTATTATTTGTACAATTTTTTCTAAATGTCAAAAACACATGATTTTAATACTGAGGTCATTCAACTCAATAACAGTATGTTTACATTTGGTCAACTAAATGTTAGATCGCTCAACTCCTGTTTTTTCAAATTTAAAGAATTTTTATGTGAATTTAATTTCGATATTTTTACTGTTACGGAAACCTGGATTAGCTCTACATCTCCTTCACATCTATTCAATATCCCAGGTTATACATTAATTAGCTCTGAACGAACTCATAAACGTGGAGGAGGCGTGGCTTTCTATGTTCGTAGTAGTATTTCGTTTAAAATTCTTGAAACGAAATTTGTTGAAAATGACAGTATTGAACATCTATGGATACAATGTCATATCCTTAACAGTAAGATATGTTATGGTGTTATTTATAATCCACATTCAGCTTTTTATAAAGAACTAGAAATTTTAGACACTATATTCACAGAATTTATTCCGCAGTCTGATTACTTGATTTGTGCTGGTGATATCAATATAAATTTACTTGTTCAAGATTCTCAATCAATATTTTTTATGGACTCAATAACATCTAACAGCGTGCATCAGTTAATTAATAATTGCACTAGACCTATCAGTAATTCGTTGTTAATGTGATATTAACATCAAACAACTCTATATGTACAAATTCAGAAGTTCTAACAAATGATTTTTCAGATCACAGTTGTGTTGTTTGTATTTTGGATTTACCCAAATCGCATGTACCTGCTAAAGTGATCACATATAGAGATTTCAAAAACCTAGACTATGACAAATTAATTGCAGATTCCATGGACTGGAATCAGATTTTCTACGTTGAAAATATTAATGATAAAATTTCTTTAATGAACAATAACATCACTGCACTATTCAATGTACATGCTCCTATTAAAACTATAAAAGTCAGTAAACAATATAGTCCATGGATTACTCCTGCAATAAGAATTATGCAGAAAAAAAGAGACAAGTCCAATAGAAAAAATATAAAACGGAATCTAAATTCCAATATTATATACAACTGCGTAATCTTACTACTGCTGCTATACGCAGAGAGAAACATGCATTTCTGGAACATAATATTAACAACACAAATAATTCCAGTAAATTGTGGAATAATTTAAAACGGGTTGGAGTTACCAATGAAATGAGAAAAATATTTCCCCATCACTGTCTGATCCTCAAGCTTTTGGACAACACTTGCTTGAAAAAGTGGGTGCATCTAATATAAATCTTAATACATTAAATCATTATCTGAATAATACGTTTTCTGATAAGTGTATAGACCTTTTTACTTTTAAATTAATAGATAATGAAATAATTGAAACAATCTTAAGCAATCTTAAATCAAATGAAGTTGGGATGGACGGCTTGTCCTTAAAAATGATTACACTTATTTATCCTATCATCTTTAATCATATTACGCACATCATAAACACAAGCTTGTTAGAAGGAGTTGTTCCTGAAATTTGGAAATCAGCGATTGGAAAGCCCATTCTTAAAAAAAATATATTCTGATACTTTTAATGACTTGCGGCCTATTAGCATTCTTCCAACGCTCTCTAAACTCTTGGAGCGAGTATGTTGCGATCAAATTATGAATTATGTTACGGACAACAAAATATTACCATTTACACCATCAGGTTACAGGCAGGGATACAGTACTAACACTAGCCTGTTAAACATAATTGATAATATTTTGCATAATCTTGATAAATCTGATGTGTCTGTGCTTATTCAAATTGATTTCTCGCAAGCACTTGACATGGTTGATCACAATATGCTCCTCTCCAAACTTAAATTTTACAATTTTTCTAATAGTGCCATACAATGGTGCAGTAGTTATTTAAGTGATAGAAGTTTTTACGTTAACATGTCATCTAATACAGAACCTTTAACATCATCTTTATTTCACTTGCGTTGTGGTGTTCCACAGGGATCTATTTTGGGTCCTTTATTCTTTTTACTATACGTTGCCGACATGCCTTCTGCTCTAAATTTTTGTTCAGTGCATTCCTATGCTGATGACACTCAAATATTGTCATCATTTAATGTCACTAGAATTTTAGAGAGTAGTCAACTTATAAATGAAGATCTGGAAAGATTAACCATATGGATAGAGAGTAATGGCCTTAAAATAAATGCAGACAAATCATCACTAATAATTTTTGGTACTAGTGACACACCTTACATTGTACTAAATGGCGTTCAACTAAATCGCAGTCCTGTCATCAAAAGTTTAGGATTAGATATTGATGAAAATTTAGGTTTTAAAGCACATCTGCAAAATAATTAACAGCTGCAAAGCTTAAACTACACCATTTATATAATTTTCGTCACATACTTTCTTCGAAAGTAAAATTGGGTTTAATTAACTCTCTTATTCTACCACTTCTAGACTACTGTGCTTGCGTTTACATTCCAAATTTAACACAATTTGATAAAAAAGGGATCACTCTACAGCAAAATTCTTGTATCCGATATGTTTATAGTGTTCCTAAATATGATCACATATCCAGTTATCGACTGTTAGCAAACATAGACGATATCGATGATCGTGTAACAAAACTATATCTTTGTCTTATTCATAAAACTAGAATCACGGGCATTCCCCCTTATCTGCATGAAAAACTTATATTTAAAAATTATAATTATACATTGCGCGAAAAAGATTTATTTGCTGTACCTTCATTCAAAAAATTTAAATCTTCTTTTTCATACTTAGCTCCAACTTTGTATAATAACATTTCTTTTTCTGTGAAGTCTCTATCTATGATCTGTAATATAATTTATTCTAATTGTATAAAATTTTCTATTATTTCTCTGTATAAGTTTACATCTGCATATTGTTCAATACTTAAATGAATTATCAAACATTCCGTTATAATTCCAACTTTGTATAACTGTGGACATTTCAAAATATTTTAGTATAGATTTAAAGTGTATGGTTAGGTGGAAGAGCAGCCTTGGGCTGAACCTCGCCATTGACTTGTATATATATATATATATATATATATATATATATATATATATATATATATATATATATATATATATATATATATATATATATATATGTGTGTAAATTACTTATATCTATTTTGATCAATGTTGCCAGTAAGTATTCCTTTCCTGGCAACCGTGTTTCTATCATTTATTATCACTAAGATTTTTATGTTGAGTATCGTTTGTTTGTTTTGATCTGACATGTAGTCTTCATTAATGACGTGTAATTTAATTATTCTTTCAAGTAAATTCTATTTTATATTTATATGTTATTTAAACTTAATTCATTATTTTAATTTGTTCTGTATTATTCTTTCAGAATAATAAAATAACTAATAAAACCACTTACAAATTAAATTACAAAACTATTAATCTTAATAAAAGAAAAGAAGACTACAATAATGACTGATAAACAAGAAGAACCTAAATTATTTATACATATCATTAAAAGGAGTGAAAATTATTATGAGTTGTTTGGTCTTTCTGAAGACAAACAAGTATGGTATACGCTTCCTGTTGAATTTCAGGATTTGAAGCTTCATAAGATACTTTTTGAAAAAACTACTATTAAAAGAGCAGTTTCTGCGATAAAACCAATTAATGGGTATCGTAAAGTGGGAATTAAGATGGATAACGATATAAAGAAAGAGTATTTTGATGAGGATGATAACATGTGCTTTAATAAAATTCCATTAGAGGAATCAGACTTTAGAAAACATTCGAATATAGGTTTAACACAATTTGAAGATAACAAATTTTTTATTAAGAAGACTGAGGAATTAGAAGCTAAGTTAAATTCAAAGGATGAATTAAAATTGCATGAGATTGAAAAAATGTTTATATTAGAGAAATGTGATAAAAACCAAAACCCTATTGAATGGTATCAGCAGTTTGAAAATGAATGTGCTAGGCACAAAATAAAAAGTGACACAAATATGATTGAAATACTTCGGTTCTTTGTATTGGGCTCACCTAAAGACTGGTATGAAGCAAATCTACAAAAGATTGGTTTAATAAATTGGACTGAATGGAAAAATTCTTTTTTAACAGTGTTTATTGAAAAGGGCTGGTCAAAAATTAGAAAAGCATATAATTATAAGTACTTAGGTGGTTCACTTTTCGATTATGCATTAGCTAAAGAAAGATTATGTTTCGAAGCAGAAAACCACAGTACTATTTTGACAAGAATAAATATGATTGTAGTAGGCTTGCCTTTAGAGGTGCAGGATGAATTAGATCGAGAAGAAATAAAAACCATTGAAAAATTGTTCACAGAACTAAAGAAATTAGATGATTCGTATGGTAAATTGAAGAAAGGAGTTACATCAAATTTTAGTGTAACTAAGAAGACGGACAAAACAAGAAATATAAGACAATATGATGAACAAAAGAAAAAAAACAATGATACAATTATTAATAAAAAACCATGTTATATGTGTGAAACTCTAGGATGGCCAAATAGATATCATCCTACAACAGACTGCAGAAATAAAACACTGTATATGTCAAGGAAAGAAGTAAATTTAAATGAAATAAATTATAATACAGACGCATCAGATATGATGCGAATTGAATTAGATAATCAGTCTTTAAACTAAATGACCCGGGAGAATTGAATCCATTAATTAAAATAAATGTAATTATTGATAATAAAATGAAAATTAAAGCAGTTTATTATAGTGGTTCCAATGTAAGTCTCATAAATTAAAAAATTGTGGATTTACTAAGAACAATCTTAATAAAACATAAAAATGTATTCAAAACTATTAATGGATTAAATTACAGTTCTGCTCGGGCAAAAATTATTTTAAAAATCGGAGGTTTAACAAAAATATTAAATACAAATGTGGTGAGAAACAATAACTTCTCATATGACCTGTTATTGAGTCTTGATGCTATAAAAAATTTAAACTAATACAAAATAAAAAACTAAATATATTTCAAAAGATTGATAAAAATAGAAGATAATCAGCATATATTAAAAAGAGAAGAATTTAAAAAAGATGAATTAAAAAATTTAAGAACTGTACATACAGATGATAAAGAAGATGATATATTAGATGAATAGGTTAAAATAAATTTAAATGAACATATAAACTTGGAACATTTAAAAGATAAAGAAGAAAAACAACAAATTTCAGAATTAATAGAGAAGTACAAACATATCTTTGCTAAAGACAAATTTGATGTTGGTAAAGTAAAGTCGAGAGAGGCCGAGATAAAATTATTAAAAGATGAATATGTCATGTCACGACCTTATAAGTGTTCAATACCAGATGAACAAGAAATTAAAATGCAGGTGAAAAAGTTACTAGAAGCGGGTTTAATTGAAGAATCAGATTCAGCTTTTGCGTCGCCAGTAACTTTGGCATACAAAAAAGATGACGGCCGAAGAACGAGATTGTGCATTTATTTTAGAAATTTAAACAAGTTAGTGGTACCAGAATGCTATCCTATTCCGATTATTAATGACGTTATTGATAAGGTATCAAATTGCAAATATTTTACAGTTCTTGATATAAATTCAGCATTTTGGTGCATTCCTATTAAAGTGAAAGACAGAGAGAAAACATCATTTATTACAAAATACGGGAAATTCATGTTTAAAGTGCTTCCATTTGGACTTAAAAATGCTCCAGCTATTTTTCAATGAATTTTATCAAATATTATAAGAAGAAATAATTTAGATGAATTTTGTATAAACTATATAGACGATATTTTGATTTTTTCAAGAAATTGGACTGATCATTTAAGTCATATTGAAAAATTTCTACAAATTATTGAAGAAGAAGGTTTCAAACTTAAATTGGAAAATGTAAATTTGCATCGAATTATGTCAAGTACCTTGGTCATTTCATTCAAGAGAACAAAATATCCCCAGCTCAAGAAAATTTAGTTGCAATTAAAAATCTAAAAAGACCAAAAGATAAATCTGGTAATTAATTTTTATTTAAAATACATTGAAAATAGTGCAGGAAAATTTGAACCGTTACATAAATTTTTGAGAAAAAATGTGGAATTTCAGTGGACAAATGAATGTGAAGAAAGTTTTAATCTGATAAAGCAATATCTATGTTCTTGTCCAATATTGGCAATATATGATCATGCTAAAAAGGTATTCATTGAAACAGATGCTTCTTATAAGGGCATTGGAGCAACTATGAAGCAGCCTCAAGTAGATGGAATATTGCATCCAGTGGCTTATTTTTCGAGGAAATTGTCTGAAAAAGAGAAGAAAATGGACATAATTCATTTAGAATGCAGAGCAATTAAAGATGCAATAAAGTATTGGCAGTATTACTTAATTGGCAGAGAATTTATTGTTTGTACTGATCATAAACCATTAGAAAATCTTAAAACAAAATCAAGGACTGATGAAATATTAGGCGAGCTAATTCATTATCTTTCACAATTCAATTTTAAGATTATTTATAAAAAGGGAAAAGACAACATATTAGCTGATTTACTTTCAAGATATCCAGTTTTGGAATATTTCGAATCTGATGACGAAATTAAAGTAGTTAACTTTATTGAATTACAAGAAATATTAATGGATCAGAAAGACAATATAGAAGAATTAAATATTTAAAAAAAGACTGAAAAACATAATAACATTATCTTTAAACAATTGAAAGGAAAATCAAGAGTTTTTGTATCACAACAATTTGGTTTAAAAATAATAAATAAGGTTCATCAGTATTATGTACACATTGGGGTTATTCAAATAAAAGAGAAAATTAGACAATTTTATTATTTTAAAAACATGGATGTATTAATAAATTATTTTTATAAATTATGTTCAACTTGCATAGAGAACAAAGTACGTAGAAGCAGAATTAAAGGGTTTATTATCAAAGTTAGGACCTGCAACTAAACCATTTGAAATTATGTCTATTGATTCTGTTGGTGGATTTGCTGGAAATAAATCATCAAAAAAATATATGCATATTTTGGTAGATCATTTTAGCAGATATGCGTGGATTACTACAACAAAAGGTCAATGTGCGAGAGATTTCATAAACCTTATAGACCCAATTGTGAAGAAGCATAATATAAAAATTATTTTGGCAGGTCAATATACGGGGCTAAATTCGGGAGAACTAAAAACTTATCTTAAACGAATGAATATTCAGTTAGTATTTACAAGTATAGATAGTCCACAATCAAATGGACTGAATGAACGACTGAACCAAACTTTAGTAAATAGGATCAGATGCAAGATAAATGGTGGTGATAAACGTGCATGGTCAGTCATAGCTGAGGATTGTGTTGCAGAGTATAATAGAACTATCCATAGTTCAACAAAATTTGAGCCAGCATACTTATTACATGGAAAACAGTCAATCATTTGTCCAGTAGATAAACTTAACGAAACTGATTTAATAGAAGATCGAAAAAGAGCAATTATAAATTCTCTAAAAAATTATGAGGTTAACAAAAAAAGAGTGGATCGGAATCGTGTAGTTCATGAGTTTTTAATTGGAGATCAAGTATACGTTGAGAATAAAAGCAAATTAAATAGGAAGAAAACAGAAACGGTACGAACAGGACCGTTTCGGATTTTGAAAAGGATATCTTCATCATTTTATGAAGTTGATTGTGGAAAACGAAGAAAAGAAGCAAATTACTTTCACAGTAGCAAATTGTCACCTTTCCATACTGGTATTTCATCTTCAAGGGGGGCGGTGTAAATTACTTATATCTATTTTGATCAATGTTGCTAGTAAGTATTCCTTTCATGGCAACCGTGTTTCTATCATTTATTATCACTAAGATTTTTATGTTGAGTATCATTTCTTTGTTTTGTTCTGACATGTAGTCTTCATTAATGACGTGTAATTTAATTATTCTTTCAGGTAAATTCTATTTTATATTTATATGTTATTTAATCTTAATTCATTATTTTAATTTGTTCTGTATTATTCTGTCAGAATAATAAAATCACTAATAAAACCACTTACATATATATCTATATATATATATATATATATATATATATATATATATATATATATATATATATATATATATATATATATATATATATTTATTTGCAGAAATAAGTATATTAGTAGTATTTCAAATTTAAAATTTAAAATGCTATAAATCACATTTGCACGTCAGTTGTCTAGTACCCATAATTACAAGCCCTGCTTAGTTTGGGACTAAACGGCGGAGTTTAATTGTCGAGAAATATTCATTTATTTCTTTATTTAATTTATATTTATTATACATAATTATTCATAGAGATAAATCAGTTTATTCAGACAAGTAGATTAGATATGTACGAGCAATATTATGTTTTTGTTTGTCTGTCTTTAATTTAAGATGATGCCGCCGAAGTTACGTCCGTGCCTCTGCCTGATACTGCTGATACACCATTGTCACCGCCAAGACAATTATCATCACTAATTCCAACTTTTTCCAAAGATGACCCTGGACTCTGGCCAGAAGTTTTAAATGCTACTTTGATCCAGTATCTAAATAAATATCCCGTACTACGGACTTGCTGGACAAACTCAGCCGGTGTCAATATTTTACCACCCTTGAACAAATTAAAGGATTTTTAGGGCTTATTGGATATTATAGGAAGTTCATAAAAGGCTAAAATAACCAAACCCATGACAAAATTTCTTTAAAAAGACGCGACCAGTGACATTAATAATTCAGAATACAAACAATGTTTTGAGACATGTAAACTATTACTAACAAATGAACCGATACTATAATACCCCGACTTTGAAAAAGAATTTATCTTGACATGCGATGCAACCAATGTAGCACAAGGACGTTGAAAGAGGGGATGTGCCTTTAGGATAC
Organism: Pterostichus madidus; assembly: GCA_911728475.2. NCBI lineage: Eukaryota > Metazoa > Arthropoda > Insecta > Coleoptera > Carabidae > Pterostichus > Pterostichus madidus. The sequence goes on from OU452311.1 coordinate 12,622,914, forward strand.
TGTAGCATTGCTTGAAGTGAGGCTTGGGCAAGGGAAAGAGACAACAATAGTTTTTCTGCACCGTGGTTAGCCAAATCTCTTCTTCTTCCAAATATTTTGAATTTTTGCGTAAGAAAAGTGGCGTTGTTGTATGTGAATATAACCACGAGTTGTTCATTTGTGTTTCAAACGTTTCGCTGTGTGGAATTGAACATATTTTTTTGTGAATAAGATGGTAACTAAGTGTTAATTTGTACACTTATGTTTATTGAAGTAATTGTGTTTTGATTTGTTTAAAAACATTAATTTGATATTTATTCTCAAACTTACTCTTCTTATTAACAGGTCTTATATTTATTATTAATGTAAATATTATTCAACAATTACAATTAAAAATATTTATTTTAATCGATATATCACACTAATAATAAACGTTGATAATTTCAGTTTCCTCGTAAAAATTTAAAGTCTTTTAGGGAGAATGATTCTGTTCTGTCCTGTTTAAATTTCAAATCTCTTTATGACACATGTGCAATATCAGGCTAAGCACGGTACAGGAAATAATACTTCTGTCTCTGTCAATCTGCCGAGCCTCACAGTCTTGACTTTAATGCCGTAACAGTTCGAAGTGACCATTTAGTTGATTCTTTTTTTTCTCATAGTTTGTACATTATTTTTCGTGGAAACTGTGATAGTTAATCCACAATTTTTATATGGAGTGATAATATAAGTGTACATGATTTAACAGTGAGTTTTTGTTTTTTGTGCATTTAATAACAGTAGTAATATTTGATAAAACATTTTTTAAAACTGTGATATTCTCATAAAAATATTGCAAATTTCAATTTAATTCATATAACTGAGTTGTGACTTGTTCATCAATTCCCGATGGCGACTTGCGGTTCGTGCAAACGCAATGTCAACAGCAAGTATCCGGGGATACGCTGCAACAAGTGCGCACGTGTATACAATTCCGCGTGCGTCGATGTCTGCTCCACACAAACTCACCTGTTTGAAGCTAAAAATTTTGCTTGGTTTTGTCCCGAATGCATCAACTGTCATGGCTTTTGACGTCAATGATACGGCATCATCAATCGAAATTCACGGATTACTTCATTCGTTAAAATCCGATCTGGTTTCATTAATTAGTAGCAAGTTTGAATCATTAGAAAAATCTGTCAACTTTTGTAGTGACGAAATCACAGATTTTGAAGCCAATTTAAAAAATATTAAAGAAAAATTAAAGGAATTTGGTCAAATTAAAAAAGAAAACATAGATTTAAAAATTTCAATTGCAGAATTAAATAACAAAATGAATGATTTAGAACAGTACTCCAGAATTAATAATGTCGTCATTCAGAAAATTCCTGAGGCGCAAAATGAAAATATTTATGATATTGTGTCTAAAATTGGTAAATTCGTCAATGTTGAAATAAATGCTTCTGATCAAGATGCAGCCCACCGTGTTCCAAATTTCAATAAAACAAATCCAGCGCGCTTCAAAAGCATTGTAGTGAAATTTATTTCACGCGCTGTAAAGGATAAATTTATATCTGCAACCAAATCGCATACAAATTTAACTACAAAATTTTTGGATACGAGGAACATAAAATTTATGTAAACGATCATCTTATTCAAAATAATACGTTACTTTTTAAAATGGCTCGCGATGACCTGCGTGATAAAAATAATTATAAATATGTGTGGACGAAGAACGCTAAAATTTTTGTTAAAAAGACTGATTCCGCTAAAACTCATATTATTCGTTCAAGACAAAGTATCGAAAGACTTAATTCAATTTAGACTGTTTATTTCGGAATATTGATCACGTTTACATGGCTCTAACGCTATATTATCAAAACGTTCGGGGTTTAAGGTCAAAAACTCATGATTTTATAATTAATTCTACCACTTGTGATTTTGACATTATATGTTTGACTGAAACATTTTTGAATTCTTCAGTGTATGACCATGAAGTGGTTTCTGATAATTTTTCTGTAATAAGGCGGAACAGAAGTTCCACTTCTTCAACAAAGGCAGATGGCGGCGGCGTGCTGATCGGTGTTAAGAATAGTTTGAACTATGTGTGTAAACCTGAGTGGTCAACTAGTACAGAGGATAGTTAGGTTACAGTTTATTTTAAATATACCACTAATCTTATTGTTAAAATCCATATTTCTTCTGTTTATATTCCTCCAAATTTTACGGAAGAATTAAATATTTTCTTAAATAATTTAGCGAATGTAGTAGACCCTGCACCAAATGATAAATTTTTTATTTGTGGTGACTTTAATCTACTTTATTCACAGTGGCAAATACTAACAAAAACTCTTACTACTCAGCGAGTAACACATACAATTTGGCATGAACAGAATTTATGGACAGTATTTCATATTATAATTTGAAGCAGTTCAACGGCAAATTTAACCTTAATAACAGGGTTCTGGACTTGATTTTATCAAACGCTGACTTGATTGATGTTGTTAGTTGCCCGTACCCACTTAGTAAAATAGATTTACACCATCCACCACTTTTAATTCATTACAATTGCAATGTTAATTCTAATTTAAATTCTAATGCTAGAGAAGTTAGGCTGTTTAAAAGGGCTGATTATGGTGTGATAAATAATTATTTCTCTGCCATTGATTGGCCTGAACAATTTCATAAATTAAGTACTGAGGGTGCAGTGACAAAATTTTAAAATATTGTTAAAGATAAAATTAACAATTCTGTTCCTAAAATAATTACAAACAAGAAAGCATATCCATGCTGGTATTCTCCCGAATTAATTGAATTAATTAAGGAGAAATACAAAACTCATCTTAAATATAAACGTTTTAAAAATGACTTATACTACATTGAATTCTCATCTCTAAGAAGGAGGGTGACAATTCTTAATAAAAGTTGTTATTTGAATTATATTAAGAAAACGGAGGACAAAATAACAAATAATATTAAAAAAATTTGGTCATTTGTATCTTCGGTAAAAAAATGTAACATTCCATCCAGTATGAAATATAAAAATGATTGTTCCAGTGATGGCAGTGAAATTTGTAACATGTTTACTATTTACTTCCGATCAGTTTATTCAGACAGTATTCCCTCTAACGCTTTGTTTTCTGATGAATGTTTTGAAGGCAACATTAATCTTTGTAATTTGAATGTAAGTGAAGAAGAAATTCGTCAAATATTGTGTAATCTAAATGTTAATAAGGGCGCAGGTTCTGATGGCATTCCCAGCATTTTTATCAAAAATTGTGCTATGTCCTTATCTTTTCCTTTATATTTAATCTCGAATAAATCGCTTTCTGAAGGTCATTTCCCTGATATATGGAAAAAAGCTCTTGTAGTCCCTAATGGAAATAGGAATATGATTGAAAATTATCGTCCTATATCTAAACTGCGCATATTTTTAAAAAAATTGAGCGAATAATTTATAAATATCTTTTTGTTGCTGTAAAACATATTATAAATATTGAACAGCATGGCTTTTTCTCAGGTAGATCTGTGGAATCAAACCTAGTTGAGTATACAGATTACATTCTTAAAACTATGGACAATAGGACGCAAGTTGATGCCATTTATATTGACTTCAGTAAGGCATTTGTTAAGATTAACCACGAACTACTTATAAAGAAGTTAGATATGATAGGTATTCATGGAAGCTTACTGAATTGGTTTAAATCACACCTCAGAAATAGGCAGCAATGTGTAGTTGTTAACGGCTTTTCGTTTATTTCACTATTGCTTCTGGAGTTCCTCAAGGATCTCACCTCTCCTTTTTATTTTATTTATAAATGATATATCGAAATGTTTCCGTCATGCCAAGTTCCTAATGTATGCTGATGATTTAAAAATCTATACTTCAGATAATTCATTGAAAGATTGTCCTGCTATACAATTGAATCTTGACAACTGCTGAACTTACATAGAAAAAAATTGTTTAACTCTTAATTTCGAGAAATGTGCTTATATTACCTTTACACGTAACAGAAACGTCATTGATTTTATCTATAATATTGCTGGTAATGCCATCGACCGAGTGCCACATGTCAAGGATCTTGGAATTATGTTTGATACTAGGCTAATCTTTGATATTCATATTGATATAATTGTCAAAAAAACTTAAAAGTTGCTTGGTTTTATTCTAAGAATCGAAAATTATTTTTACATCCTTTAACTTTTATTTCTTTATATTATTCTCTTGTACTTTTAATAACATCTTGTTACAGCTTCATAAAACATCTTTCCTGTCGAATAGAAGAGAACTTTATTCTGCTAAATTTCTTTACTTATTATTGAAAAATCTCGTTGATGCGCCCTACTTGCTATCTTGTATTCAATTTCATAATCCCAAATTGGCTTCGAGACATCACAGGACGTTCCATATGTCGTCCTCAAGGACCGATGTGTTAAGATGATCTATCCATATTATGTGCAATAATGCTGAACGCCAAAGGAGTACTTTTTTACTGGATTGAATAGCCCGAAATATTTCCTTTTCAATTGTGTAACATATTCCTATACCTAAAATTAAAATTAAGGCCACAAAGTTAAAAAAAAAACAGTAAAATATTTACTATCAGGTAGGCTTTGAAACAAAAGAATTTATTGTTTGTTTTATTGATACTCTACACTAATAATGAATTTGCATCGGCAAGAATTAACAAATAAAGATAATTTTAATATTACTGTTTTATATGGAGAGTATAGAAGGAATCTATCTGCTACTATACGAAAACTTTATCCCCAGAAGATACGCCCAACTCGCCAGATGTTAAGAACAATTTTTGAAAAAGCAGAAACTATTCGTTCATTTTATAAGCCTGCAAGACTCCGTCCTCGTAGAGTGACTGATGATGAAGGTAATGAAGTAGCAATATTGGCATTTTTTACTGATAATCCCAATGCTTCAACAAGGGAGGCAGCAGCTCAGTGCCAGATCAGTCAGAGATCGATTTGCAAAGTTAAAAAAAAAAACAAAAACTCCATCCGTATAAATACGCTTAACACAGTCTTCATGAAGGTGATGACTATAGAATAATTAAATTTTCCGAATGGTTATTGATTCAATTACAAGAAGATCCTACATTTACTAATAAAATTATTTAGTCAGACGAACGCAAATTTACAAAAAATGGATCATTTAATAGGAAGAACGGGCATTACTGGAGTGATGAAAACTTGTACCAACGTCGAGAACGAAATTTTCAAATGTCTTGATCGGTTAATGTATGGTGCGGCACTAAAGATCATGAAATTATTGGTCCGGTGATCTATAGAGAAAATCTTACTAGAGAGGTTTATTTAAATTTCATTAAAACTTTTTTAACAGAATACATGGGAAGTTTGCCAATAGCAGAATACATAGACATTTATTTTCAAGATGATGGAGCTTCAGCGCATAGTGCTCATATTGTGAGTCTAGCATTGTACAATATTTTTCTTTGGTCAGCTAGATCACCTGACTTAACGCTACTGGACTTTTTTCTTTGGAGATACCTAAAAATTATGTCTTCTCCATTCCTCCAACTACTGAAGATGATATACGCGTAGCTATTCGCGAACTAGATTATGAAGTAACCAGATCTACTACTTCAATTGAATTAATGAATACAGTACAGATGTGTCTTCATAATCAAGGAAATATTTTTGAACACACCCTATAATAAAATTTAATAGAATTTCCATGTATAAATAATTTAATTTGTATAATATAAAAAACCGAAAATTAATTGACAGTATTAAAATGAAAATTTGCATGTAATATTCACCTATTTTTGCACCGATATTACTTCTTAAATTATGCTAAGTTTTGGATTTAATAATATATATCACTATATAATATAGCTCTCAGTAACAAGTATGTTTCTGTTAAATAGAATTCTCGTAAACATTTAAATTTGGAAATAAACATTTCTAAATATTGAGGAGTAAGTTTGTATAATAAATACAATATTTTATCATATAATCAGCTCTTAAAAAAATAATACAGTGACATTTTTCCCCTGCAAAAATATCTTTGGGGGCCGTCATTAAACTGATAACTGCACTTCACGTGAATTATGATAACAGTCCAGGTAAGATTTCATCATATTTGCTACACGTGTGCACCGGTCAACCTCAGTTGACCGCAGTATTTTTCCATAACTTTTAGCAACATAAGCACTAATCTTAAGATATTATATAACATGTATTCTAGTTAGAAAAAACTCACACTTGTACTGATCCTCGACAAGTACACATCATCTTGAATAAAAATTCTGCTTTGAGAAAAATAAGTTGTTTTATTTTTTTTAAATAATTATAATCTCCGAATTATAATTGGCGCAGTCGGTACGATGCCAAAAAGTCTTTAACAAAGTTAATTGTTGAAAGTGGCGACAAAAGTGGTAACCGTAGTTACAGTAAAAGTCTTTTCGATTTCATCGATTAATTTGGCATCACCACGAAGATAAGAGCAAGGGTATTCCAGCTCAGGCATAAACAGTTGCCCATTATATCAAGCAATCCCTAAGTACTTCTTGCTGTTCCATGATCACGAAGTTACTACAAAGAACAACAATTCAAGGAGGAACCAGAACGAGACACTACAGTTGCTGCCCTTCATCCGCATCAGTCAAGACGTCAGGAGGACCAGGATAAATCAATTCGCTGACTCCGCCCACCTTGTAGCAATGATCATATTGTTGGTCATAACAATTATATCTGTAAGTACAACATTTTTGTAACAATTAAACACAAGGTTTCGAGAAAAAGCTAACGCTTTTAGGAATCGAAACGGGTCTCCGACATAGAGGCACGTACACAAATTTATGTCTCACTCAGACAGTGAAGAATTCGTAAACTCTGTACAAAAACAGATTTGAAAATTAACATTAAGACCCTCTAACCTTAATATTACTAATAACCAAAACATAATCACTGCCACAGACAGTGATATTCAAATGCTGTCAAAAGACATCCCCGAATACGATGGAAACACTAAAGACCTGCCTTATTTTATAAATTCTGTCGATGAGTTTATCACTTGCTTTACGGGATTTACTCTAAACGAAATAAAACAAATATTCACCTTTAAATTAATTAACAATAAATTAAAAGGTAGTGCACCTATCAGAAAATTCATTTCCTGATTGGATTACCCTAAAGACTTTTCTCCAAACAAATTTCGAAGACAAAACAACCCCTGAAACATTATTACTAAATATTATTTACAATACAAAAAATAATAATTCAGAAAATTTTCTGAAAGAAATAATGTGAAACTTTAATAAATACAAAAATAAAATGATGTTAATATAATATCAATGAATGTAAAAACTTCAATAATACAAGAAAATCAGAAACTAGTAGTACATCACTTTATTTCTTGCTTACCACACACCATACGCGGATCCTTTACCGTAAAAAATCCCAAAACACTTGAGGAATGCGAACAACTACTAACAAATGAATTTAATTACTTACAACACCAATCCCCACTAAAAAAATTGGAATCACAAAACAAAACAGTGTACAACACTACACCACAATTCAGAAATAATATCGCACCACAAAAATTCCCTGCTCAATCGTTCCCTTCCAGACCAGTCACTATACAAAGGCAATACCAACCACAAGGTAGAAATAACTTTGCTCGTCGAAACATTATCAATGATATGAATACACGTAGGATATTCACACCAAAACCCATGACACAACAAACAAGACAAGCCGACCCAATATCAACACAAACCATAGTACCACATCATAACTACCAAAACTATACCAACGACAAAGCAAATCTGTTAGACGAAACAAACGACGAATTATACGAATACCCCACAAATGAAGAGAACGAACACCAAATTGAGGATTTTCAGGAAAACCTCGTAGAAAACGAAAATACGTAATGACAAGTCACGAGAACTCAATTCCTATTTTACACGATAACGACTCTATAATATTAATCGATTCAGACTCTGACATAAATCTCTTATCCCCTAGATATGCAAAAGAAAGAAATCTAACAGCAAATGATCAAGATAAAATTACCTTTTCCACCGCTAACGGTAGAAAACCCCTTACAAAATCAGTAAACTTAAAAGTCAATAAAAACTGTTTAAATTTTACGTAGTAGATTTACATCATCTCTGTAATCTCGTATTTGGAATGGAGATATTAAAAGAATTAAATATTACTCTAAATTTTAAAACGAACGAAATTCATTTTGAAAACCGCAAAATGAAGTTCACTACACAAGGCAAAATCTACAATAAATTATCCTATATTCAGTTTAGAGATCAAAACCGAAACATAAGTCAGAAATTTAAAATAGCTACACTACGAAGACCTATTTTCTAAAGAAAACGAACAACTTTCAGCTACAAACACCACTACATATAAAATTTACACTATAGATGAAATACCCATTTTTACAAAAAATTACAGACTACCTCAATGTTATGATAACGTCATTGAAGAACATGTACAAAATTTTCTAAAAACCAAAGTTATTCAAAAATCTAGATCTCCGTATAACTCCCCTATATGGATCGTGCCAAAAAAGGCAGACACCTCCGGAAAACGAAAAACTCGACTCGTAATTGATTTTCGGAAACTAAATTAAAAAACTTGTGAAGATAAATTCCCCTTACCAAATATAGATGACCTATTAGATAAAATTGGACAACCTAAATACTTTACCACTTTAGATTTACACTCAGGGTTTCACCAAAATTTTAATTGATACCAAAGATAGAGAAAAAACTGCATTCTCAACAGCCTCAGGGCATTACAAATACCTGAGAATGCCTTTTGGACTAATCAATGCACCAGCATCATTTCAAAGAATGATGAATGAAGTTTTAAAAGATCTAATAAACAAAATTTGTGTAGTCCATATGGACGAAATTATTATTTTTTGAACAAGAACAACTTGAAAACATTATGAAAGTCTTTAATGAATTACGGAAAGCTAACCTAAAAATCCAAATTGATAAATCAGAATTTTTTCAATCAGAAGTAGAATACCTAGGATTTGTTATCTTTTCAGAAGGCCTTAAGCCAAATAAAAGACAAATAGATATTAATAAATTAACTATACCAAAAATTGTCAAGGAAGTTAAAATTTTTCTTGGTAAACTCTCGTGGTACCGTAGATTCATTCCAAATTTTGCTAAACTCACCAAACTATTCACTACTTACCTAAAAATGGCCAAATAATAAAAATAAAAAACCAAGAATATCAAAACGTATTTAAACTTGCAAAGAACTAATTTCCAATCCCTCAATATTGAAACCACCAGACTTTACAAAACCATTCATCCTCACAACTGACGCTTCGGACTTCGTAATTGGATCTGTTTTTTTCCCAAATACACGAAGGACAAGAAAAACCCATAGCATACGCTTCTAAAACCTTCAATTCCGCAGAACTAAATTACTCAACTATTGAAAAAGAATTAAACAGTATAGTATGGTCAATAAATATCTTTAAACTCTACCTTTACGGATAAAAATTCAAAATCAAAACAGACCACAGACCATTAGTCTGTCAGTTTAACATGGAAAACGCCAACTAAAAACTAATGCGCTGGAAGATAGAACTGGGTGAATACAATTTCTAAATCGAATACATTACTGGAAAAACAAATAAAATAGCAGATTTCCTCAGTAGACAATGAAATCCTTTCAAAATTACGGAAAAAATAGGTGACGAAACAAAAACTAACATCTTCCCACATTCTATATCCGGAGACTATAAAAAGTCTAAGGGCCTTACAAATAAACGAAGAATTTAACAGTAGGTAGTATTGTAAAAACTCCACTGATCAAAATTCTTTAATAATACCTCAAATTCATGAAAATAAAACTATATTAAACTTAATAACAAAACAAAATTATCTAGACTTACCAAATATAAAAGATTTTAAGAAACCTTTAGTAGAACTTAGAAATTATTATATTAAAAATGAAATCTACGAAATCAACATTCCAAAATTAAGATGCGGGTTAGATAGGAAAAAATACGATGATTTAATAAAATACTTAAATATTCTCTTTAATGAAACAAATATTTTAATTAATATTTACACACTATCCCAAAATTTCTATATCAGTGACGACTCAAATGCTACAATACATAGCTCACCCGAAAATATTATTAACGGAATAAAATTATATTTAAATTAGGAGACCAACATGAAATAAAAATAGAAAAATTATACATATTTCGAATCCAAAATCCAAAAACAAAGATTTCACGTTACATTTTCAGTTTTAGATGTCGATAACGAAATACTAAATTTCTTAAAAAATTATGTAATTCCGAAAGTAAGATATTTCGCAATTTTCTACAATAAATTAGATTTATTGATATCACCTACAAAGAAATTTTGAACCAAACACTATTAATATAATCGGAGTAAATAAGTTCGTGAAAGATGTACTTAAGATTAACGAACAAAAACAAATAGTCGCTGTCGATCATAACGGTTTCCGAAACCACAGAGGAATATTAGAAATAATTAGAAATTTTAAAGAAAGATACTATTGGCCTAAACTGATACAAACTATCCAAGATTATATAATCAACTGTGAAATTTGTAAAAGTAATAATTACGAATGAGAATCTATAAAAATCCACGATAATCTCACCCCTGCTCCAGAACGCCCTTTCTAAATTATCAATTTTGACATATTATCTTTATCAACCCATACATATCTAACAATATTCGATCAATTTTCAAAATTAGGACAGATAACCTCCCTAATAGTAAACTCTATTAATATCGTTAACTATTTAAAACTATACTTAGAATCGTATGCAATGCCCAAGATAATTATTATGGATAATGGTACTGAATTTAATAATGAATTTTGGAAAGATTACTTAAAAACATTAAATATGAAACCCCATTACACTTGCATCAATAACCCTAAAAGTAACGCTGTAGAACGATTTCATTCCACTCTTATTGAACAGTTGAGAATTGTAGAAAATCATAATAAATTTAAACATTTAAAATTTAATGATAAAATTGATCTCTGTATCACAAATTATAATAACTCAAAACATTCAATTACTAATAAATCTCGCATTGAAATAATATTTGGAGAAGATCAAGAATTCAAATATCCTAAAGAAATTAAAACAGATTCAGAACTAATACAGCAACATATAAACAACCAAAAAGAACTCCATAAAATAATCAACGACAAAATCCAAAAGGAAAAAGAAAACGTAACAAAGAAAACATAAATCCCTCAGTATTACCCCGACAAGTATATGTCAAAAAACTACCAGACGAATACAAAAATTTAAAAAACCCTTATATCAAAAATGTAAATTAATCTCATACAACCCAAAATTAGGAGTAACAAAAGTCGAAACCCCATACCAACACGGTAGCAAAAAGTTAATTAAAATTCGTAACATACGAATAGATAGAATAAAGAAATAATAATTCTTTATCAACACTATCATTCTAGAACTCACGGACAACAGTTATTGAATATATCCCACAACAACGGATACCATATCACACAATTAGGACTAACACATCTTGAACAAGAAAGAATACACACATATTTCAATTATAATGTCACATCCCTGTATGAAAACTTCCATAAAATACATAACGTAATAATAACATTGCTCCAAGAAACAGAATCCATCCAATTCCTAAACACTAATTATATAAAACTTCTGAACATTACAGTCACAAATACACAAAAACAATTAGACAAACTAAAATATAACAAAAGATAAAAAAGGATTAATTAACGGATTCGGTAATATTATAAAATCAATATCTGGAAATCTAAGGTGCGTGAAGTTGGCAGCCACTTCGAAGCACAAATAATTATATATACATTAATCGTTTGTGCTTCGTTTGTGATTGTTTGTGATCCATGTAGAAACACAGCAACCCCTAAGGGGCGGAAGTTATTGAACTTTGAAAAGTGGTTGCCAACTTCACGCCCAGTAAACACTTATGAAGCACAAACGATTTGTTGCATACCAAACGATTGTGCTTCGTTTGTGACTGTTTGTGATCCATGTAAAAACACAGCAACCCCTAAGGGCCGGAAGTTATTGAACTTTGAAAAGTGGTTGCCAACTTCACGCCCAACAAACACTTATGAAGCACAAACGATTTGTTGCATACCAAACTATTGTGCTTCGTTTGTGACTGTGATCCATGTAAAAACACAGCATCCCCTACAGGCCGGAAGTTTATGATCTTTGAAACGTGGTTGTCAAGTGCACGTCCAGCAAATACCTATTAAGCACAAATGATTTGTTGTATACCAAACGAATGTGCTTCGTTTGTGACTGTTTGTGATCCATGTAAAAACACAGCATCCCCTACAGGCCGGAAGTTATTGAACTTTGAAAAGTGGATGTCCACGCTACCGAAATTCCATTTTTCCAAATGTCCACGTGCTTATACTATAAAATCGTTCTGCATATAATGTTCATGGCATTCACAAGTCCTTAAATTATTCATAATTACATACATTTATTTAACATATATCGTGTTTTGGCAAGGCTCGCTTCGCCCATATTTTATACAAACAAACATCAAGCCCAAAGAACGCACGCATCATACACGCAAACCTTTATATTTGTTATTGCAAATTGATCTCGACGAACTGTTTCTCTTCTTTACACCTATGTATTCACGCATATTTCACTAAGGCTCACGGTCACGCTCTTGAATTTAAAAATTTGACCTAATCGAACCGAAAAATGTTGAAGTTTTGTATTATAAATTTCGATTTCGTTACGATTTCAGTATTTTGCGGTTGCGGTTTTTCACGATTTCGGTTAAGAATAGAAAAATATATATATAAATTATATTATTAAACAAATTAACTTTGTTTTTAAAAAGTATTTATTTTACTTTAGGAGTTCCTACTAGTACAGATTCTGAGCTAAGACTAACTTAAAACATACAAAGAATATCCCATCATTAAACTACAACTACGTATAATGTAATATGATAATTCTACATAAAGTCACGTTCTTAAAAGTATTAATTGTCTATGTCAGCACTATTCTACACTATAACTTAGAAATACAGAATTGTTTGTATTACATAGTTTGACATATCTATGGATAACATATTCAGTCTTCAGTATATCTATCGCCACCCAATGAAAACATAAAGGATTGCAAAAGCGCGTAAGCACTTGTCCGCATCCTAGCTACCTATCCTATAATTTAAAATTACCTCAATTTACTTTAGCTGATAGTTGTGGCTCAAACAAGCTTTATTTTTTACTTTTTTTCTTTTTCTACTTTATAAACTAATAACTATAACTATAAAAGGATTACTTTCAATCTTCTTAAGCCTGGTTAAATATTCTAGCAAGTTCATTTCAATCTCTAACATCTTCAGTCTGCAGAGCACTGGATTTCACACGAAACATTTTTTTGATATTTTTCACCCTCATTCTCCGACATTTATCTAGACGTATACGCGATACCACCAAATAATGGTCATTCGTACCCAATTCAGCACCACGCTTCACACGCGTATCCACAACTAAACTTCTCAATCGTTCATCATACAAAATAAAATCAATCATACTCCGTCTATTCTCACTAACATTCTCCCACGTATACAAATGAGTTAGTTTATGTTTAAAGACAGAGTTGGAAACAAAGAGATCACGCTCCAAACAGAAAGAAACTATTTTCCTACCATTTTCATTCGCGCTTGCTTCACCAAACTTACCCAATACATTCCCAGACATGCTTCTCTTAACTCCCACCCAACCATTTAAATCACCACATACAATAACTTTTTCACCTGAATCACATGAATGAATAACACTATCTAACAAATTCCAAAATCTATATTTTTCAAGATTATTTTCGGATTCGGTTGGGCCATAAACTGACACAACGAAGATTCTATGAAAGCCTACCTTCAATCTCAGCCAAAGAATTCTCGAAGAAGTACAACCATATTCTCTCACAAACGGTTTCATTCGTTCACTAACAAGCACACCCACACCATGTTTCGCCAGATATACCCCTAACATTCCACGTACCAAACTTTCATTCATCAAATTTCACCCATTTATTCTTCATTTATCCAAAAGAAATAAAAGAAGGGTTCTCTCGGTAGAAGAGTAGTAGTTAAGGTAGCTTACCGGGCTTATCCTTAACTATAAATGAAAATAGAAAATAGTTACATTCACACAACTGTCAAACAACTGTCAAACGTCAATCACACCTAAAAACAAAACATAACTCAGCGTTTCTATACACGTAAGCAATATAAACAAATAACGATATTAAAGAAAATATACTACAAAAAAAATTAAACTACTATAAAAATGAAAGATAACACTTATCTTAATAAAACGAAACTCGAGAAATCCGGTGACAAACAGTATATTTTAATCCAACTCCAAAAACCCAGTCAAAAACACAAATAAATTTCCCGCTTGACGGGCGAGTTCTATTTATTCTTGGATATATTTTTATTATTACCATTAATAAAATATGACAATACATCTTCAAGTATAATTTATTAATAATTTCGGTTAACAAATGTTGTTTATTTATTTAATGGGCTTGTAAAATTATATCATTTTTATTTTTTTAACGTTTTAATTTTCTTCTTAAAAGCCATTTTTCGTTTGCTTCTTACTCTTGTATTAAAACATCAGATGCAATTTTTAATTCTAAACCTTTTTTTGTATTTACACTTTTGGTCTAATTTAATTAGGGAAGCGGCAAACCTCATATTACAAAAAAATACCAGTGTATTTCTTTGTCTCATATTTCGATTCTACAACCGGTGCATAATATATATATATATATATATATATATATATATATATATATATATATATATATATATATATATATATATATATATATATATATATCTAAGATCGTGTTTCTTTTATAGGTGATTTTATTCTGAATAAAGAATTAAATTACATAATTAAAACACAATACTTAAAATATCAAACATACACAAATATCTACCTGAATAAAGAATTAAATTACACGTCCTTTCAACATAGTAAGTGACATATTAATACAATAAAACAAATAAAAAAATAAACAAACACAGCAACCGAAACTATTTAATAAACGGAGTGTCAAAACTTGTCCAGTGGATGTAGCAGTGTATACAAGTTTTACATCTCCCCCCCTGTAGATGCTTGTTGCGTGGTAAAAGGAAGCAGTTTACTGGAATGGAAAAAATTAGAAATATTCTTTTTTTTTCCGCTACCAACTTCATCAAATGACGGGGAAATCTGTCTGATGATTGGAAATGGTCCAATTCGAATTGGATCTAACTTTTTACGATTCAGTTTACTTCCGTTTTCAATATAAACTAAATCATCAACATTGAACGTATACTGGCGTCGATTCTTATCTACACGTTGTTTATTTATTTTAAAATTTTTCATAGAGTTTTTAAAAGCTATTTTTCGGTCTTCTTCAAGGGATGATTGGTCGTCTTCCTGAAGTGGTGATATCGTAGGTTTCTTTCCAAACAGTAAGTATATTGGTGCAAACTTTGTGGAACTATGAATGGTATCATTATACTCGTTTACACATTCTTGTGCTAAAGTTGACCATGCTCTATTATTATCATTATTTATTTTGCATCTTATGCGATTAACTAATGTTTAATTTAATCGTTCGTTAAGTCCATTTGATTCTGGGTGATCAATGCATGTAAAAACGATCTGTATACCAGTTTTTTCTAAAAAGTTCTTGAAATAATTAGAATTGATACCTGTATACTGATCAGCTAGAAGGATCGAAATATTATTCTTTTTTACAATTGGGTAATTAAATTTATAAAATCTTGAGCGTTCTGACCCTTTGTTGTCGAGATCCACGCATACCTGGTGAAATGATCTACTAGGATATGCATATATCGTTTTGGTGATTTGTTTCCTCCAAAACCTCCTACACTATCGAGTGACATAATTTGAAATGGTTGTGTGGCAGGACCCAATTGTGAAAGTAGACCGATAGCACGACTACGACGAACTTTGTTCTCTATACAAATTTTACAATTTTTGCAGAATGTATGTATAGCTTTGTCGAGGCCCTTAAAGTAATAATATGGCCTGATTGTAGCAATCATCTGTGCTGAACCTATGTGCCCATAATGTTGATGTACAAGTTTAATTATTTCGTTTCCAAATGTTGGAGAAACAAAAAT
The DNA here is from genome assembly GCA_911728475.2 of Pterostichus madidus. Classification (NCBI taxonomy): domain Eukaryota; kingdom Metazoa; phylum Arthropoda; class Insecta; order Coleoptera; family Carabidae; genus Pterostichus; species Pterostichus madidus. Next base: position 12,639,089 of record OU452311.1, read on the forward strand.
TCTGGATTTTTCTTTTAATTTCTTTAATATTATACCTTGTTTATATTCTATCTGTTTTGCTGCTTTCATTTCAGAAAGATGTTCAGATTGGTCTTTTAGGATAGCAGTTGAATCTATTAAATTTACAACCTGGATCACTTCTTCATTTTCAAAGTATTCAAGTACAGGATTTCTTGACAAGAGGTCGGCGAGAATATTGTCTTTTCCTTTTTTAAATATTATATTGAAATTGAACTGTGATAGATATAAAATTAGGTCTTCAAGTATTTCGTCACTTCTGGCTTTTGTTTTTAAATTTTCTAACGGCTTATGATCACTACAAACCGTAAAGTGACGTCCAATTAAATAATATTGCCAAAATTTTATTGCGTCTTTGATGGCTTTGCATTCTAAATGAATAATTTTGAAACGTTTTTCACTATTTGATAGTTTTCGTGAATAATATACAACAGGGTGTAGTATTCCGTCTTCTTGTGGCTGTTTCAGTGTAGCACCGATTCCTTTGTAACTGGCATCTGTCTGTATAAAGATTGGCTTTTTAATATCGTAAATTGCTAGGATCGGTTTAGAACACAAATAATCCTTGATCATATTAAAAGTTTGTTCACAATCATCTGTCCATTCAAATTTAACATCTTTTCTCAATAATCGATGTAGAGGTTCTAGTTTTTTACTACTATTTTCTATATACTTCAAATAAAAGTTTATTGATCCCAAAATACTACGTACATCAGACTTATCAGTTGGTCTTTGAAGCTTTTTAATGGATATTAAATTTTCTTGTGCTGGTGAAACTCTGTTCTTCGAAATTGTATGTCCCAGATATTTGACTGATTTAGCTGCAAACAAACATTTAACTAGTTTTAATTTGAAACCTTCAGCGTTGGTGACTTGCAAGAATTTCTCTATATGTTGAACATGATCATCCCAAGTTCTGGAGAAGATCAAAATATCATCTATGTAATTAACACAGAAGTCATCTAAATTATTTCTTCGGATGATATTTGATAATATTCTCTGGAACGTTGCTGGAGCATTTTTAAGTCCAAATGGAAGAACTTTGAACATGAACTTTCCATATTTTGTGACAAACGAAGTTTTTTCTCTATCTTGTAATTTCAGCGTGATACACCAGAACGCAGAATTAATATCTAATACTGTGAAATATTGACAATTGGCAACTTTATCTATCACATCTTGAATTGTAGGGAATGGAAAACATTCTGGGACTACCAATTTGTTTAATTTTCTAAAGTCAATACATAAACGGGATTTTTTCCCTTCATCTTTTTTGTAAGCTAGGGTTACAGGTGAAGCAAATGGAGAATCAGATTCTTCAATAATTCCAACTTGTAATAATTTCTTGATTTGATTTCTTATTTCTTCGTCATCTGGAATTGAACATTTATATGGACGACAGGTTACATATTCGTCTCTTAGTAGTTTTATTTCCGCGTCTTTTGATCTCACTTTACCGATATCAAATTTATCTTTGGCAAACATGTGACTATATTTTTTAATCAATTTTAAAATTGTTTGCTTCTTCTCATCATTTTTAATATGTTGCAAATTAGCTTGAAATTCATTTATATTTAAATGTTCATTGATATTTACCTCAATATATTCATCTAAATTTTTATTGTTTTCTGATGTCTCTATCTGATCATAATTAGATCGGTCTTCCTTTAGATCTATTTCTTTCTTGCTAAGAGTGCTTTGATAAATCTTTAAATTTTCTTTCTGAATCAACTTAAATTTTTTAATAGCATCGATACCCAGAATTAGATCATAGGAGAAATTATTATTCTTGAAAACGTAAGTCGTTATGTAATCAGTAATGTGTCCAATTCGAAGTTTAATAATAGCCCGGGCTGAAGTGAAACTACATCCGTTGATTGTTTTTAGTAAACCCTTTTGCTCTATTAATCTCAACTTAAGCAAATCAGCAATTCGTTGGTTAATTAATGTTATATTCGAGCCACAATCATAAAGAGCTTTAACTTTTATATTGTCGTTAATATCAACGTTTAATTTTATCAACGGATCTACTTTCGCCCGGCTCATTAGTTTAAATTTTTGTTATCAAGATCAATGTTCAATATTTCTAAGTCGGTCAGATTTGCAGAATCTTCAGTCATATTTGATTTTAATTTTTCTGTGGCTGAATGTCTATTACGACATTCTGATACAAGATGGTAACGATTTGGAAAACCAAGAGCTGCACAAAATGTACAAGATTTTCGTTGAAATTCGTTTTTCTTTTGTGGTTCATTTTTCTTATTATTGTTAAAAATAGACTTTTTATTCAATCTTGGACTTAATGGTTTTACTTTCTTCTTTCTATTAAATGCGTCTTCCAATTTTCGGAGTTCTGTATATAACTTATCGAGTGTAATTATCTCCTCTCTATCAAGTTCTTCTTGAGCTTCATTTGGCAAACCGAAAACAATCTGGTTGATACGGGATAATGCAGTACATTTAGGTTCTACTTCTAGGCATAAATTCTCTTTAACAAGCGCGTAATCAATTAAGGATCCACCCAAATATTTGTAATTGTACGCTTTCCTAACAATAGACCAACCTTTATCAACGAAAACATTAAGAAAAGAATTCTTCCAAATTTCCCAAGAAGTTAGACCAATCTTCTTCAGATTAGTTTCATACCAGTCCTTAACTGGGCCAATGACAAAGAAACGTAAAACCTGAATTTTCAAACTATCAATGTTGATTTTAAATCGGTTACATTCATCTTCAAATCTATGTAGCCATTCCGTGGGATCATGTTGTTTCTTTTCGAATTTGTCTAAAACAAATTCCTTCTCGACACGGTATAGATTTATGTCTTGAGTTGAACTCAATTTTAACTGGTGCTCTAATCGTCTAATTCGATCTTCTAGTTCTAATTGTAGAGGCTCGATAGATTGAGAAATTGACATAGGGACATATTCTTCCAATGGAAATTCTTTGAAACAAATATTGCCATCTTCATCGAAATATTCTTTTCGAATATCGTCGTCTATCTTGATAGCTACTGTTCTATAACCATTTATGTTTTTAATAGCAACTGTTGCATTATGTATAGGTTTCTTATTTAGTAAAATAGTATGTAACTTCAAATCCTTAGATTCTTCTGAAAATAAATACCAAATTTTCTTATCAGCGGAAATACGCAGAATCACGAAATCCTTCTCAGTTTTCTTTACAATTTGAACAAAAAATTGGGCCATCTTCTTACTAGCTGAGATCTTGTAATTTAATTTCTAAGATCGTGTTTCTTTTAAACGTGATTTTATTCTGAATAAAGAATTAAATTACACAATTAAAACACAATACTTAAAATATCAAACATACACAAATATCTACCTGAATAAAGAATTAAATTACACGTCCTTTCAACATAGTAAGTGACATATTAATACAATAAAACAAATAAACAAATAAACAAACACAGCAACCTAAACTATTTAATAAACGGAGTGTCAAAACTTGTCCACTGGTTGTAGCAGTGTATACAAGTTTTACATATATAT